>JAJGOT010000456.1:167500-307500 GCA_022457155.1 Cladopsammia gracilis | reverse complement strand
AACAGGTACTACGAGTAGTACGATTACTACAGGTACTACAGGTACTACGAGTACTGCAGGTACTACAGGTACAACGAGTACTACAGGTACTACGGGTACTACAGGTACTACAAGTACTACAGGTACTACGAGTACTACAGGTACTACGAGTACTACAAGTACTACGAGTACTACAGGTACTACGAGTACTACAAGTACTACGAGTACTACAAGTACTACGAGTACTACAAGTACGTTAAATATACTACAATATGGTCATGATAATGTGTAGGAGGCGCTATATTCGTGACGGTTATCATGGACCTATTACCCTTTGTTTACCAAAATTGCGCTGCAAAACTAGAACTAGAGTTAATTGATTTCACCTGAAGCTCTTACTTATATGATGAAAATAGCGAACTAAGTTTCTCATCACTCATCACCAAATTGGCCTAAAACTCTTGAGCTCTTGGCACAAAGTTTTGTTTAGGTTTTCTAATTTGAATCAATAAATGATGCGATGTTTTGGACATTTTACACAATGGAGATCTCAATTAAATTAAAAAAATTATCATCAACGACTTAAGTTGTTTTTCTTCGACAACTGTCTTTCTTGTCAATTTACGATTGAAAATTTATGGTAACGCACCTTTCCAGAAACAACGTAAAAGCGAGACTTGTTTATTTGTTTGATTTTTTTCCTTAAAAAAGACTAAGAATGGCGAACCATATTAAAAAATCATTTATAAAAGATTTAGCAAAGTTTCCATAGCTAAATTGTCATACAAAAGCTTGAGATCCTTTTTCTCAAATTGGAATTTATAAGTGATAGGATGTCAGTGATGTTTTAGCCATTTTACCAAATGTGCAAAATTATTCAGTGAAACAAAGCTAAGGACGTTTAATGTAGATAACATTTTCTCATACGAATCGATAACTATTGTGGTTTTTGGTTACTTTACAAATGAACAGATCTATAACAGGAGAATTGCTCGCGATTTCAAATTAGTAGTTCTATTTGTGGCTGAGAAAGTTTCTGTTTTAAGAAAGACAGTAAAGAACGCTAAACATGAACCTCCCTTCAGATGAGATTGAGGCAACTGTTTTTCTACTTGCATTTTTTTTTTGCCTAAGGGAATTGGTTTGGATAACGTTAAAGGGAACCTCCATTGTTATAACAAATTGACGTTAAATTGTTGTAAGTAGAGTCTAAATTAAAAAGGTTTTAAAAAACAGGTGCAAATTTAATTTTAGTGTACAAAAAAATGGATACAAATATTGCCTATTTTCGCTTTTAAATTTCCCGCGCGCCGCCATTTTGAATGTTTATGAAGTGTTACGGTTGTCTAATTATTGCATACAAAAGAACTTCGATTCTTAACAATAGCGGCAACCGTAACACGTCATAAATGTTCAAAGTGGTGGCGCGCGGGAAATTTAAAAGCAAAATAAGCGATATTTATATCCATTTTATTTGTGCACTAAAATTATATTTGCACCTATTATTTTAAAAATCTTAAATTTCGACTTTATTTCTAACAATTTAATGTCAATTTGTTCTGACAATGGAGGTTCCCTTTAACTGCCCAAAACCAGTTATTTTGACGTTTTACAATCTTAATGATTTTCACATTCACACCGAGAAGGATAGTTAACGACCGTAAAAATTGTGTTGCTTTGGCGATTTTTATAAAGTTTATTGCATCAAATGCTCAGGAAAGATTAGAAGTTACTTCTCAGTTGATTTGTAATAAAATATTTTAGTTGTTCGTTTAATAAAGGGGAAGTAAATTTAAAAATATATACATTTTAAGACGTTGTGTTTTTGTGGTCTGTATAACGTTATTTTTATTTCATAAAAAGTTGAAACTGGATTCAGTAGTGGGGACAAAAACTCGGTTTATATTTGAAACCAGACATAGAGTTTTATTCTGGGCTGTAATTTATATTTAAGTGTTTATAGACGTTTTTCTGCCAACACATATGTAGCACAAGCCTGATCCAAAAAAGGAAATTGATTTTTAAATTAACTAATAGTCGAGAAATTGCTGTTAAACTCGACAAAAACATTTGTCACAAGTAGGAGCATGGAGTGAAGCAATTATTTCTTGTACTCCAAATTGTTGTATTTCTTTACGACTTGCTCCAATCATGATGAAAAACTAGAATTAAAGTCTGTAGGCAACGCGTTTGTAAAAAAAAATTGGCGATATTTTTTTGTCGCAACAAACAAGAATTGTGTTGGCTGAAGAAGGTCTAGTTAAAGGCAACATGGCAAGGTATAAAACTGTTTAAGGAAAGATTGAATTGGACATGGAATAAAAAACGTTCCAAAATCGAATCGCTTGAAATCAGTGATATAAATCTTTTTAATTCCGTGCTAAAAATTGTTCACAGTGATTTATAACTTGCCATGTTGCTTTTAACGTTATTTCGAGTACTATGCAAACACCGACTCGTGCAAGAATTTGAAAAGACAAAAAGGTTATTGGATGGGATATTTTTGAATCAAAATTTAGTTGGAACAAGACTTCGGGCACTTTTCCGATTCTTGGCTTAAAGTTTATTTGTAAGGGAAGTTTGGAATATTTTTTTCACATTTTTTGCACGAGGTGGTGTATTCAAGTTTTTTGGCGGAAATTTTATTAAGGAAAACTTTTTTCAATTTTTTGTCGAAATAGTTGTTAGGGGAAACGCTGTGCAAATTTCTCTAGATTTTCCCGCCAAAAGACTTAGTATATAGAGCAAGAATTTTTCTTGACACCTTGTTAATGATTTAATTGAATTCTATTAACTAATTAAGATAGTTAGAAGGAGAAGGTAAATAAAAACATTTGTTTATACACTTATTATATTGACTTCAATTTTATTATTTATACTTAATATCAGCAAAGTCAAAACTTTTTTAGAAAAAATCGGCGCATGCGTATTTTAAGCGCCTGTATTTTTCTAAGTCTTTTGGCGGGAAAATTTAAACCCTTCAAACAAATGTTAACTAAGACAAGAAAAAGAATATACAGATAACACAAGGTTGCAAATCAATATTTTTTAAAAAAAAAACGGCGCATGCGTATTTTGGGCGCCCGTATTTTTCTAAGTCTTTTGGCGGGAAAACTAAGCAATTTTGAACAGCTGTTACCATGGAAATAAAAATATCCAGAACAAAATTAAAAGTGGTAGTTATGAAAATCGTATCTTTATTTTTGCAAAAACAAAACTTTCTTGAAAATAAGTTTTAGTACTCTTTCGTTTTAACTCAACGTGTGTATAGTTTCACTTCCCCAAAATCGATTTGCACTCTAAAATGTTTGGATTTCTCTACGCCCTTTACGTCGCTTTGACTCGCTGGAAAACTAGGCTTTTTGCTTAAATCCAACTGCTAAGTGAGTTCCAAACTTAGCACGTTCACTCCTAGCAATCTTCTCACTGGTTTTCAGATTTTCGAAAAATCTTGATCTAAAATCTATTTTCTCTACCTCTTGTTCTTGCTTGTTGTTGTTCTTTGATTCTTTCTTGGGGAATTGAGGCATCAGACATCGATGGACAGCAGGCGTTGTCCTGTAGAATAATCAAAGGTAAAGGTCAATACACCTACACTAAAACGGTGTCAGTCGAGATTGTTTTTTATCCGCTAGCAGTTGAAAGGATCAAAACAAGCTTTGCTCATTTTCTCACTGAAACGCGTGTTACGTTAAAGAGAATAGCTACTTTTTAGATCCGTTTTCTTTGCTTTGGGTGTTTACTAAACCAATCAAATTGCTTGCTTGCTTGCTTCCGTTCAATTTACATTTTATGATATGTCAATACATCTTGATTAGTTTTCCACGCCGCTATCAGCTTTTTCCACTGCCATCATAGAACTTGGGAATCACGTAAGATTAGAATTTAAAGTCTATGGACAAAATCCTAAAATGTGATTATTCAAGTGAAAACAGAAGAGCAGTACTTTCCTGTTGTGTTGTTTGTTTGCTCTGCTGTACAAAGTGGTTTAAACTTTCGAGTCTGTGGATGAAATCCTAAAGTGTGACCATTCAAATGAAAGCTATTGTGCAGTACTTTCCTGTGGTGCTGTTTATTATGCTGTACAAGGTGGTTAAACTTTCGAGTCTGAGGATGAAATCCTAAAGTGTTACCATTCAAATGAAAGCAATTGAGCAGTACTTCCCTGTGGTGCTGTTTGTGATGCTATTTATTATGCTGTACAAGGCGATACTAACGTTCAAGTCTGTTGATAAAACCGTGAAGTTTGACCATTCAGATGAAAGCTGCTGGGCAGTACTTCCCTGTGGTGCTGTTTATTATGCTGTACAAGGTGCTTCTAACTTTTGAGTCTGTGAATGTAATCCTAAAGTATGATCATTCATGCAAATGAAAGCTACTGAACAGTACTTTCCTGTGGTGCTGTTTATTATGCTGTACAACGTAATACTAACGTTTGAGTGACTGTTGATAAAACCGTGAAGTGTGAGCAAATGAAAGCTACTGAGCAGTACTTCCGTGCAGTACTGTTTATTATGCTGTACAAGGTGGTTCTAACTTTTGCGTCTGTGGATGAAACCCTAACGTTTGACCATTTAGACGGAAAACTATTGAGCAGTACTTTCCTGTGGTACCATTTATTATGCTGTACAAGGTGGTTCTAACTTTTGAGTATGTGAATGAAATCCTAACGTGTGACCATTCAAATGAAAGCTATTGAGCAGTACTTTCCTGTGGTGCTGTTTATTATGCTGTACAAGGTGATACTAACATTTGAGTCTGTTGATAAAACCGTGAAGTGTGACCAAATGAAAGCAAATGAAAGCAAATGAAAGCAAATTAAAGCAAATTAAAGCAAATTAAAGCTACTGAGCAGTACTTCCTTGTGGTACTGTTTATTATGCTGTACAAGGTGGTTCTAACTTTTGAATATGTGAATGAAATCCTAAAGTGTGACCATTCAAATGAAATCTACCGAGCAGTACTTCCGTGTGGTACTGTTTGTTATACTGTACAAGCTAGTTCTAACTTTTGAGTCTGTGGATGAACCTCTACAGTGTGACCATTCAAATGAAAGCTATTGAGCAGTACTTTCCTGTGGTGCTGTTTATTATGCTGTACAAGGTGGTTCTAACTTTTGAGTATGTGAATGAAATTCTAAAATGTGACCATTCAAATGAAAGCTACTGAGCAGTACTTTACCGTGGTGCTGTTTATTATGCAGTTCAAGGTGGCTCTAACTTTAAGTTTGTAAATGAAATCCAGCATTGTGATTATTCAAATGAAAGCTACCGAGTAGTACTTTCCTGTGGTGCTGTTTAGTATGGTTCCACTGAACAGGAAGATGAATGAGAAGGGGAGACCTTTTTGTTGTTAATTGGCAGAATGTATCCGTTTTAAAACTAGGAATAGACCATTTTGTTGCTTGTTAGGAGATCATGGGGAATCAAGGCAATGTGGTGGAAAATTAAAATGTTTCTATGGAAATTGAAAGCTAAAAATCTTTATGGGAATGAACATTTTTGTGACTTTCTTTATTCAAAACCTGGCATAGAGTTCAAATAAGTCACAGAATAAATTTGATACCCTAGCCTTTTCTTTAAATTGTATTCCCATACGCGTTTTTCTCCGTAATTATCTGTAATTCAGCAAAAAACTATTGTTCTGATTTACCGTGATCCCCCAACAAGCACGAAGTGGTCTATTATTCTTTCAATAGATATAAACTGTAGCACTAACCTGATGAATGATGAATATCATCGTCGTGCTGTCCATGTCCAATATAGTCACAGTCCTTTTCACCCATGAATACCTTATGGTCATTTCATGTCTGTTATTACATGTTAAAACCAGAACAGTTAGATATAAAGAATGAAAAGGGTCTATATTATTTGCAATGCACACATACGGACCTTAAGAACAGCTGAATGACATGCGGTGGTTTGTCAAGGCTCACTGATCTCCTTTAAACCAGTGGGGGGTCTATTAGAGGAGCCGGCTTCACCCCACCCTCCTTATTCACTTCGCCCCCCCCCCCCCCCCCCCCTTCCCCATCAGACCTTGAGAACAGCTGAATGACAGGAGATGGTCTGTCAGGGCATACTGATCTCCTTAAAACCAGTGGGGGATCTATTGGAGGAACCCGCCCCACCCCACCCCCCTTATTCACTCCCTCCCTTTCTAACGATGGAGTCTGCAACTGTGTTTGTGTCAATGCATCTCGGATAATATTGATCTCGTCCTGTTCAAAAATGCTCTGCATATTAATGCACTGATATGATAATTAATGCACTGATATGATAAATAAGTGTCTTTGGCTGCGGGTGTTCAGGATGGACATGATTGAAACTTGAAAAACTTGACCGTTCATTGGCTCATGTCTTGGAAAACTCGCTAGCAACTGATCACGGTTCGTTCTCCATTTGTTAATTCACTTGATTCTGTTGATATATTCCTTTCGATATTCTAGGCTGAGTATTTCTCCATTTGTTAATTCACTCGATACTGTTGATATATTCCTGTCGATATTCTATGCTGGGTATTTCGTGTGTGACAATTAAAAAAGGTACTTAGTTTCAGTTTAAAGCATTTTTCACCTACAAACGTCAAAATTATTCCAATGACAAAGCTCCTTTAAAGAATTAGGAATAACTGGTATAGTTTACAACGTTTACAAAAACAACGAACCTAACACAACGAACGCGAAACCTGTTACCACAGCCCGACAGATACAACTGACCTTACATCGAGAGCACTTTGGAGACTACTGCGCGGATCTTACACCCTTACAACATCCGTGTCGCTCAGAAACCCATTACTACTTTACGACAACTTCTAACAAATGTTAAAGACCAGGACGAACCTAACGACAGACAAGGAGCAGTATACAAGATCAAATGCTGTGACTACCAGGCCTCTTACATCGGTGAGACTGGCAAAAATTTGAACATACGACTGACAGAACACAAATGGGTGACGAGAAATGGTGATGTCAACAGTCACATCGCTGAACACCATTTACACAGGAATCACAGAATTGACTGGGACTCTGCCGAATGCGTTAATATTTTCAGTACGGACTTCTAAAAACGGTTCAATCTAGAAAGTTGGTTTACAAACTTAAAACAGACACCACTGAACCGATGCCAACAGCTACCTTCGGCCTACAAACGACTTTTCAACAAAACGGACAGACTGAACTCATACTAACAATACACGGTTCGAAACGCACCAAACACTTTAGTCTCAACAGCCAATAACATGAGTAACATCATGGCTAAACTGACCAATGACAGCAACAACCAGACATTATACCATCAACTGACGATTCACAATTCATATGACTCTGTAGATGACTTCCGCTCAGGTTGTCGAAACGTCAGTCAATGTCAACAACAACACTTCTTTTCAGAATTGCACTAACTTGAACGACCACAAACGACAGACTACTGATACTCCTGGGTTCAAACCATTTACAGTGGTAAAGTAAGTGATACTAACCTTAGGTATGAGGAATATCATCCTCCTTCTGTCTGTTTCCAAGGCAACCACATAAACTTTCTGAATCCAGCATTGTATGGTCATTTTATTCCTGTTGTTATGAAAAAAAACAGCACGATGTTAGACAACACAGACAATTGTCGGTCAAAAAATGGTTATGTAAAGATGGCTGATGGAGGATCACGTGATATGAGCTTCTATTTAGACATAATTATGGCTTTCTTATACACAAGGAAGGGACTACACAACTATAAAGTTGTTCCGTTGTTGAACCAGCAGCAAGCACCTTTTCCTCTTAAGCAAATAAGAACTTATTTAAAAACCTAAATAGCGTAAATTCTCAGTAGACACCAAATATATAAGAACCAGTTTCAGGCTAACTTTCAAAAAAAATCTAGGATCTTATACGCGGGTTTTTACTATAATGTGAGGTCTATCAAGTCTCTTCTAGAATGCATTTGTTCGGGAATAATTTCAAGATTCGAAATTATGCCTTGAACAGCTATAAATTGCAACACAAACCTGAGGTATGCTGCTGTTATGAAAAAGAAATATCATCATTGTGTCCAAGGCAATCACAACAGTCTTTTCTGTCTTGATAATTGTATGTTATAATGGTATGTTATAATAATTGATGTCTGTTATAATGGAAAACAGCAAAACATAAGAAAGACATATTCATAACAAAACAAAGGTTAATGTTTATAACTCGCAGTTAGATTAGCGAGCTTGAGATCAGATACGAGTATGTAACAGTAAACAAGTACTACAATACACCATTTTGAGAATGGGACAAACAGGTCCCAAATACAGTGTTTGTTTGCGAGAAATCGGAATCAGATGTCAAATATATAGACTAATTTCCCAGATTTCCGTCAAATTATCTGGAAAGTTTATTAATGGAAAACTTAAGATACTAAGTGAAAGAATTTGGGGCTACACCTGGGCGATAAAGCGTGTAATCGCGTAATTTTGCATTTGTCTATAAACGTTTTCCCCGGTAATCAAACGTATGATTGACTATATACCACAGGATTACCAATCCCGTTTCTCCAGAATTTGGAGATCAACGTTACCATCGCTTAGTTTCCTCCCTTATAAATTCCTCTTACACTTTCTACTGTTCCACTGAAACACTTGTAAACTTGTAACATGAGCTCCTTTCTTAATTCAAACTTACTGCCATTAGTTTCTCAGTAATATAGTCGGTTTATATACATACCGTACACACTGACCGAGAAAATCCCCCCACCCTCCCTACCCACCACTACTCGATGCAAAATAAATCTTCATTATTTCAAACAAAATTAATCAGTAATATATAATATTAAGGTTTTGGAAAGATTTCCGTACAACCCATACATTAGTTATGCATACTGTTCTAAAAAATGAAACAAAAGCCAAAACAATAGAACTCCAAAAAACAAAACAATAGCATATACATACATAATTAATGTATGGAGTATACGGAAATCGTACTGTCTTTGCTAAATATCTCTTTCAAAGTACAAATGTGCACTTTTTGTAACGCTTTCAGTCTAAAGAGCAACTTAAAATAAAGGTCGATGTGATCTTTCTTACCTCTTACCTCTTCCAGCGAATTGAATCTTCCTGAATCTTTAAGCGTTAAATGTCCGTGTGTTAAGAACCATCGATCTTTCCAAAGCAATTTTCTGTGAGCCACGTCCCGCATGTAAGGTCTTGTAACAGTTTTAAAGTCGTGACAAATTTCCAGTTGTAACCATAGTAATATGGAGGTTTCTTTGCTTCAACGCATCTGCAGAATGGCGTTTTGGTGAAGCATCGTCCGCCATGTTCTTTGCTTGCAGTAAAGGTGACAGAAAAACAAGAATAATTGAATATTAATTTTAACGTTTATTTGCAATTCAAATGAAATTTTGGTCTTAGGGCGGGCTATCGGGTTTTGTATATTCCCAGTGCTGAATTGCGGTACCGGATATTTCCATTTTTAAATCTTGCATGTTAAGTAATATCGTTGTATAGTGATGAGGTTAAGGGGTTACATTCTAAAAAAAATAGTGGTGCGGCGTCTTTGGAGAAGTTAAACACGAAAATATGGTTTTATCAACCGAGTTGATAAGGTAAAGAGATTCGCCCTGACGTCAGCTTTATTGAATCTCTTTTTGGTGCCCATTTATTTTGTCAACTCAGGTCCCATTATATGGTCTCTGGTACCCCAGACATCTCCCCCCCCCCCTCCCCTCCCTCCCGCCGCCTCCCGAGTTACCCTGGCCGAGCTAACTTTTTACTTATTTCTTTGAAAAATGTAACCAACCGTTCACATGAGAATCGTGAACTCGTCTCGGGAGGGGGTTTGGGGGGGGGGGGGGGGGGGGGGGGAGGGCGAGACAACTCGGGTGGGCGAGGTGTCTCGCCTCGGCAGGTAGGGTAACCCTGGCAGGCGGGACAACCTTTTCTCATATAATCACTTTGGCTCGCGTATCCGAGACGAGACGACTCAAATTGTTCCCGGAGCCCGTGTGTTCTAGGTTAGCGGAGAACAAACGTGCAAAAAAATGGCATATAAATGCTCCGTAAAGTTATCTCTAGGGGCTAAGGGTTGTCTCGGGTACCCGAGACCATATAAATAGGGCCTCAGTTGAGAAAATCAAATTTCAGCGAAGAGCTCGAATGAAAAATTGTTTGTTTTTTCCTCTATGGGAGTGAATGGGTGTAGGTATATTTGGGGACCTTTTAGTAGATGGATATCGTTTTCTCCCCCTAATTATACCGAATCGATCATCTTTTTCAGCTAACACAATAGCTCGGAATTAAAAAGATCTGACTGAAAGATATTTGCTATACATTTCCTTCTTAACATTTCATCGAAAATAACAAGTAAAAAGAAAATAAAAAGTCGACAACTGCAGCAATTGACACCAAAAATATAAATTTTCCAAGCCAAAAGCATCACTTTGTAATCAAGTTTGATGCGTCAAAATCATAGACAGAACTTTGTGGAAACATCTCTTACATTTCCTCAGCATTTTCCATCACTTACCGGCTTTGATGAATCAATACTACCATTATTTATCAGTTGATGCTACAATAATGGCATCAAACAAGTTATGGTGTCTTTTGTGATGTAACAGGTGACCATAGTAACAGAATAACCTGTTAGACACCCTTAATTTCAGCTTTGAGTGCTTATCGAATTGTAAGTAGCATGTTAAGGTAGAACTTGGTGGAAAATTGTATTATATTGAATTGTATTGTATTGTATTGTATTGAAAGGGGTTCACAGCCATCTTAAATTTACACCTTGTTTAGTTATGAGCACATGAAGATAAAATGAAGCTTGTCTTTAACGGGTTATGTTGTTACTATGGTAACCTGTTATGTCATGACAATGACCAAATTGACTTGTTCAACAATGGCTGGGAATTTTTTGATACCATTATTGTAGCATCAACTGATAAAGAGCGGTTGAACCGATCCATCAAAGTCTAAGTACAATAAATTCCTAGAAACTGTTGTGAGCCGCCTCTAAAGGGCAATGTCACGTGTTTTTAGTATAACTTTGGAAAGCCAAAAACAAATTTATATTTATTTAATGATAAAAACCTTAAAATAATGGTACAGTTTTGTTACAATTACTATGCTAGGGCAACGCGATTATTATTCTTGGCTTGCACTTACGTCATATCATGTCATATCAAAAGTCAGAGCATTAGAAAAGAGATTTCGATTCCAAAATGTCTATGGAATTGTAGAGAGTTTAAACCTACACACCTGGGCCAGATTTTGAAGTGCCAGAGCATTTCGTTCAAGACTTACAGTCGAACGAGTATTGGACATTTTTTGTAAAAATGTATGGAGCGGCCATCTTGGTGAACCAGTTCATAACACCAACATGGCGGCCAAAACTTCAAAGTCATAATTACGCACATAATCTCATCACAAAAGATTATATTCACTATAAGTTACATTAACTCGGCTTTTTAGCATCTATAATGCAAAAATAACTTTCAACTGGTTCAATTTTGTCTATTTTTACGGCTTATCTGAAATAGCGTGACGAATTGCGTGACACAAAATCTGAAGCAAAACATCGTTAGAACCTGAAACTGTTTGTAAAGGAGTGTAACACTGGTATCTACATACCACGTATGGGGCTGTTATTTTTTAATCAACGGGCTCAAAAGATGTGGAAGGGAAAAGAGTTTACACCAGTATGGCACAACAAATTCCTTGACAAAAGTTGTAACTGGACAAGTATTTTAATGTATTTCAACAAGAAATAAACTTTTGTACAACACCAGTACACTCGCACTATTTACAGCAAACATAAATAAAAGTAATCACCTTGACAAACACTGACTTTTTAAATTAATGAGGGCATGCAATGTCTTTAACTCGGACAATTCCTAACGGGCAAACTGCGTGACAAACACTTTTAAGTATTTGTCACGCAGTTTAAGTCACGCTATTTTAGGGCATTGTGTGAATCGCTGACAGATAAACTGATGTCACAATTCAATAAAACCTCTGAAAGCCTTAAAACGTCAGAAGGGCATAATAAAAATATCAAGAAAACAAAGAGAAGGATGGATGGTCAAAGATTAGGACAATATTGATTGTAAGTTTCGGTATTTTTTCTTTTGAAAGGATAATTTTTTTTATACTACAAACCATACATACTACAAATTAATAGAACCTTAAAGTAATCCCCGCTTGATCTTTACAATTCAATCTTCCAGTTTTGACTATTCTTGCGGGTTCTTTTTTATCTGTAGCGTGATCTAGCTGTTTTGCATTCTGATTCGAAAAGAACACTGTTGCTAAACTAGAAAGTTTGGAAATAAATACTTCATGTTTTAGGTTCTGGTTCATATCATAAATCCTTGTTTGTGTAAGTTTCCTTTTGTATCTTTTGTGGTCTGACGGTAAAGTTTATAAATAGTAGATGATTTGTGTCCTCAGTTGAACGAATAAGAAGGGTTCTGAGGAGCTCCGCACCAGTTCCCAAGAAAACGCAATACATCCTGGCACTCAGGGCTGTGGGAGACCTGGAAACGAAATAAGGAGCAAGGTGAATGGAGAAATTCCTTGTTTTATTCCATCTCTAAAGCGCACTTAACATTATGTATGTCCGACAGACACACGTTTATCTCAATTCGTTTCCATTGCATTAAGTGACTGGGAACTAGGAAGTATTACTATTTTCCGTGGATGAAGGCACGGTGGTTAAATTTTAAAGTCAGATCGGGGCTGAAGATCGGGGGTTCAAGTCTTGGTGTCTGTCGTCGTGTTTTTTTTTACTTAGTCAAGAAATCTTGCTCCGCTCAGTCTCTCCCTCTCTCCACCCAGATGTATAAATATGTACCGGCAACATAATGCTGGGGATAACCCTGCACTATACCAACATTCCATCCAGGGGGGACTTAAAGCTACCTTGAGCCTCGCTCAAACAGGGATACACTCCGGCAGTGTGGGTTTCCTGTGGCCCATGCTAGTCCATCGGAGGCTTACCCGCCAACATTTTGGCAAATTATATCAATAATGCACTGGTACCCATTGTATACACTAAGTTTGAGAAAGGCACTATAAGACGTAATGTGTTTTGCCTTGTGAGACACGAGAACAACAACGACCATCTGCATCTCCAGTTTGACGCACTTACATGATTTGAATGCATTATTCTTCGCAGACATTCTCTCGTTTCTCTTTTCTCTCGACACATTTTAAAGCCTTTAGAAAAGTTAGTTAAGCTCAGAATCTCAATCTCTTTGCTTCCTTTCTAATCTTTCACGTTTGCTTACCCTAATCATAGACACTGCCCAGATTCGATAACCTTTGCTAACTTTCGTAGAACTAGCCCGGTGTTTCAAACTGTGATCGTACTGTCCATAGGCCATATTCACGCAATAGACACAGGGAACCCTCAATCTGGAAACACAGATTAACCAACCCACCTTGGTGGCCATAATAAACTTGTTCCAGTCCTCCTTGTTGGCAGCCTTGCCCGGCCTTTTGAACTCGATTTTGTTTCGCAAAACGGGATATCCTAACAACCAAGAGAATAGTTAAGTTACTTCACTCACATTGCTTCTTAGTGTGTGTCACGATCAACAAACCATATACAAGCTATAGGCACAGGGAACCCTCAATCTGGAAACACAGATAAACTAAAACACCTAAAGTGTGTGTAACGATTAACAAACCATATACAAGGTATAGACACAGGGAACCCTCAATCTGGAAACAAAAATAAACCAAAACACCTTGGAAGGCAAAAGTGTGCGTAACGATCAAAATGGCGGGTGCGAAGGTGGCTAAAACTACAAAAACAGTGAGAGAAATTCTGTTTACTTGCCAACCCAACTGCTCGTTTTTACCTGTTATAACACAAGGCAGAGAGGTGATGCCAGTATTTACAGCAACAAGACAAGCCTCGTACGTGTCACGCTCATCTGACGGCAAAACTTGCTCCACCTGTAGAAACATGTGGAAAACGTGAGATCTGATCAGAGTGACCAGCGAATTTTAACTAAATCAATAGAGGTCGTGGCATTAGGGAGATTTGCAGTTGAGTGTCGTAAAACCGAAACCAAAGAAATCACACTGACCAATCACAACAGACACAGAAAATCCAATGAACCAATCAAAAATTCGAAGCAAATACAGGTAGCGGCGCCAAGCGCGGGAAAACGCGTGCCAGTTAGTTAAGGTTGAGTTTGGCTTAAAGTGATTGGCTGATAAAGTGGCCAATCACAAAGCGCAGCAATGCAAAACCCATCTAACTCGGAACGTGTTTGGGTGTTAGCTAAGGTACATCTTAGATAAGATGCAGCCATCAATTTTTTACCATTTAAATGATCATTTTGTGTCTTAAAAAAGGCGCGACTCATCTTCTCTTGTATAAATGGCCATTCACGTCTTAAGCAATCCACTTTAGTAGCGATGGTTCATTTTGTGTGTTATGGAAGCCGTAGCTAATTGTTCTCATATAAACGGCCCTCTTTTCATTCGTATGAATCAACGCCACTAGCGGCCGGGAGCGATGAGAGGCGGCTGTATTTGCAGACTAATCAGGTTGTGATGAATTTAAGAAGTATGATGACATAACGTCGGCTGCAGTCAAGATGCTAAAACAAACCTTTTGATCCATGGACACAGCTAACATCCACTCTTTCACTTCCTCACGCTTATCCTCCTGAAAAATAGAATACAAAGTAGAGTTCTTAGATTCTATCCACTATATTAGGTGTTATTCGTTTGATTTCCTTATCAAACCTTTTCCTCCTAAAGTCATATTTCTTAGTAATGTACTTGTGATTCAACTTTCGAGTCTGTGAATGAAAGCCTAAAGTGTGACCATTCAAATGAAAGCTATCGAGCAGTACTTTTCTGTGGTGCTGTTTATTATGCTGTACAGGGTGGTTCTAACTTTGAGTCTGTGGATAAAATCCTGAAGTGTGACCATTGAAATAAAAGCTATTGAGCAGTACTTTCCTATGGTGCTGTTCGTTATGCTGTACAAGGTTGTTCTAACTTTTGAGTCTGTGGATGAAATCCTAAAGTGCAACCATTGATATAAAAGATACTAGGCAGTACTTTCCTGTGGTATCTTATTCTCAATGTTTTTGACAAATGCCGCCCATTTTTACCTTTTTTACAGTGGAGGATGTTAATAACTGAGAACTCACCGGTAAGTGTTGTTTATCGGGAACTGGGACCTCAAACGGAATATCAGTGTCATCAAAATCACTGTTATCCAAGATATCCAGACTGCCTTCCTCAATACCCTGCAAATAACAAAAGACAGTTCACGTCTGTAGTTCTGGGAACTGAAACATCAATAAACTGCATGTGTGAGCAAACGATTCCAAGGGTAAAATAAGTTGCTTTGGAAGTAAAGCACCAAGTTGTCACCTGGGCCAGCAAATAGATATATCAATGACTTACCTCGCTGAGATCCAAGTACCGGTTGAGAAAAACAAAGGGCATGTTATCCCAGCCAACGCCCTGTTAGGAAATAAATAACAAAAGGTTTGTTGTAGCGCGACATTCTTTTATTCGTGCATAATGGCAGTTGCATGTTACACGGATCGATAGATAGTTATCCGTGAATAATATGAAACTTGACTGCGAGAAAAAGACTTGCTTTACAGTAATTGTACAGCTTTACGGTTAAAGGAGCTAATCCTACGTCACATTTCTCGTTTTTGGGTCAAGACTGCCCTAAGTTACTACTAAGTTAAAAAGTACATTTGTCATACACAAAATGTTTAAATAACACTAACAGGAAGATATCAAGTGGATTTGTGAAGAGAAAATAAACCATAATCAGAGTTTTAGCGAGTTTTCTAAGACACAAGGCGATAAACCACAGGACACCCAAGGGAGAATAAACCATAATCAGAGTTTTAGCGAGTTTTCCAAGATACAAGGCGATAAACCACAGGACACCCAAGAGAGAATCAACCATAATCAGAGTTTTAGCGAGTTTTCTTAGATACAAGGCGATAAACCTCAGGACACGCAAGAGAGAAAAAAAACATAATCAGAGTTTTATCGAGTTTTCTTAGATACAAGGCGATAAACCACAGGACACCCAAGAGAGAATCAACAATAATGAGAGTTTTAGCGAGTTTTCTTAGATACAAGGCCCAATTTTGTCAAGGTATACTTCATTTCTATCCTGACTATCTGTTTCCAGAAACACTTATTTTTACTCTAAGAACACTAGTAAAACTACTACTGCAGTTGCAGTAGTAGTATTTTCAGTAATAGCAGTATTTTTCTCTTTTATTTTAATGCACGTCCCCATAAGCTTGTTACCACCATGGATAAATAAAGTTTATCATATTGTATTGTACAAGTGTATCTCAGAGTTTACTTTTGTGGAACACCCGTGGTCAATGATATTGGTGGAAGAAATCCTTTTAAAGATCAATCTCAAGAACAAAATTAATGATTTCATTATAGAATTAATAAGGTACAAAATTAATAATCAGTAAATTGTTCAAAGAATGGGTCATTCCATTTTTTATCCGCACCCCCCCCCCCCCAAACCCCCCAACCCCACCCGTACGGAGGGGATATTTTGGTACGGTCAAATTTGCCCTGTCGACATCTTCAAATTTGCTTTTAATGGTAGGGTCAGAATCTGCAATTAAATGAAATGAACCCATTGGAATCGCGAAAATGAGAAAATTTTGCCTGTTGGAATCTGCTTTTGCCAATGCTACTTTTTTTGTAAAAAAAATGTATTTTCCTCTTTTTCTTCAAGCGAGGGTCAATTCTGCTGTGCCTCGTTGACTATTCGCTCACAGAAAACTGTAAGAATCAATATTTCCTATAATTTAATTATCGGGAACGAGCCCTTCGGAAAGTGAAAATTTTACAAGGTAGCCCTACAGGAATGGTTAAAATAGAATTTTGGACCTTTCGGAATCCGTTTTAACGAGATCCAAGCCCTGTCGGAATCAGCCCCTCCACTGGGGGGTGCGGAAAATTTTTGGAACGTCCCAATGAAATCGAAGAATAATCTGATCAATGAATAGTTAAAGTTGTACATTCATGTGTGAAGTGTGTTGACTGTAAGTAAATGAAGAGTTTTGGAATGAGTTTGAAAATAGTCTGCATGCACATTATAAGGTTCAAAATATGTACAGTGTATAGTGCTACAAATACTCACTGATATGAAATTACATGTATTTACAAAAACTAACCTGGCTGAGTCCAACATACATCATCTCAAACTTGTTCTTGTAAACAGCTCTTCTCAAGCAACAGTCAAAAAGTTCCACACTGCCACAAAGTGCGCGCTATTTTTTTGGAATGTGGAATATTTAAGACATATTGGTGCACCACAAGCTTAAACATTAAACCACCAATATTTTGGAAACAGGATGCGTTTTTCGCTTTAAAAGACTTAAAAGGTTTGCCCTCTGAAAGCTGTACATGTTTCTCAAGAACAGAAAGTTTCTTTTTCCTTTCAGCCAGAAACTGTGGGTTGTGGTTGTCCGGCAATGGTGAATTTTTGCTGAAATCCAATAATAATAATAAAATAATAATAATAATCAGTTTGTCGGCAAAGGAAGTGATATTTGAGCATTTTCAGGCTCCTTCGGCTTATTATTGCCACCTGAATCTTTTGTATTTGTAGATCCTTCTAGTTTATTTTCATCAGATTCAGATTCAGAAGAACTGCTGTAATCACTCCATAGTCTGGCACAAGATTCTACCTCTGAACCGGTTTGCCGCGCGCCATATTGGATTGACTGGTGACAATTTTCTTCCGTTGTAGGGTAGAGTGAGCAAGTTTTGTATTAAGATTATTGTTCAAGAAAAAGAATTTTAGCGTAATAAAATCCACAAACATTGTTATTATCTTTATATATCTAGTATATATAAAAATTGCTTTCGTTTTATATTAAAACTCAAAAACTTAGGTGAAGTTTTAATTTTTTTAGATACTCTTCGTACCCCACACTACCCCTGGAAAGGATACATTTTACCTCGGCCCAGGTTTTCTCCTTCGCACGTGGAATTTGTTTACAAAATGGCGGACGTGGTTTCGGAGGATACAGATGAAATTATGAGTAAATTCTTGACATGGTGCGATAGGAATGGCTTAATACTGAGCAAAAAGGTTTGATAAGGAAAAGAACATTCGCTTGTGGAATTTTGTTCAACTTTTTCACGTCGAAGAAAGTCTAAATTCGGAAGTCTAAAAAAGATTGCAAATTTGCAATGTGTGACCTATATATAGCTACTGCAATGTGTGACCTACTTAAGTTAAATCACTGTTTGTTTTTAGGTGAAAGTTGGACTGCGAGGATCATGTCACCGATATGGCATGATAGCGACAGATGACATAAAGAAAGAAGAAGGCCTGTTTGAGATTCCTCGATCACTTCTGTTGCCTGTTGCGACCCAAGACAACATCCATCTCAGAAATTCTTGGAAATTTAACAGACGAGGATCAGCTTGTTTCAGAAAGAGGGTAAACTTTAAGCTTATATATCTTACATTATTTTTTGTTTTTAGTTAAAGGAGAAGTTCACTCCAGATAGCATCCTTGTTTCTTTCCACTAAATGAAAAGTACGTACATGTATTTATAGCTAGATAAGATGCTGACCAAAGTTTCAGCTTACAGTCCTTATTAAATCACAGGAAGCCCAAGCTTTCTTTAACCCTTTAACTGCCAATCGTACATATTCGTACGAAAATCACTAGTAGTGATTTAAAAATCTGCAGCTTTCACATATCTACACAAATGATAGTAATGATCCCTTGTTAGGGCAAAGCGATAGGTTTCATAGCATCAACAACCACTTGACTAAAACTATGGATTTCCGCTGCATATGGTTGTTCATTTGGCAGCAAATCCAGAAATGCCCGTTTTCTACTTCCCAGGAAAACAACAAAAAACGCACATCTTTGCATCAATTTCTTTTAATGAAAAAGTAACTCTAAATCCAAAAGTGTACATTTGCAGCTAACTTCGAACCTATTCCTCTGCATCCACTTAGGAAAATTCCCATCAATATTTCAACAGACTGAGCAATTTCCATTCAAACAGAGCTATTCTTGCAAACTTATAATATCCTTATGCACGACCGAAAGGAATTCTGGGTAATACAACCATACCGGCGGCATGCAAGTCTACCTACCTCTGTTTGATATATTTTTTATAAGTGTCGAGCCACCCAGACCAACTGGCAAAATATTGCACCGATTGCATTCTTTAGAAGTCAAAAGTCGTCGAAATTGCCTTGGTAGGTCTCGAAATCCAACCAAAGAAAGGCCAGAGAGACAACTTCACTCATGGACCGCCATGTTTTGCTACAGATACTTTTGGCATTCCAGTCATAGTCAAATCATCTCTCACCTCTGGTTTCTTTCAGTTGTTTGCCTCTGCCCACCATTCCAGCTTAATGATGCTAACCTGGGGGTTTCTGCAGTGAAAAATGGCTCGAAAAAGCACTTATAAACCAAATTCTTATCAGATACGAGTCCATGTGATCGCTAATCAAGCGAGCAATGGCTGAATACTGACGTCACAATGAAAATTCGAGCCTACGTTGATTTGAAACAGCGTGTATTTTCATGTGAGTTATTTATATCCATCAAACATGCTGCAAAATGGCTCAAATTTTCTAGCAAATAAAGCATGCACTTACATTAATTTGTTTCCTCACGGAGCTCACAAAGTGAAGCCTTCAGAGACCCCTTTCTGTTGTCCAATTTATTTAGCATACCTTGAGTCCCATTAAAAACATTGAACAACAATTTAAAAATCGGCGCCATTGTTTAATGTTTGATTATAATTATCAGTCCAAATTCTCCATACAAACTCTTATAGCAAGCTTGGGCTTCCTGTGATTAAATCCTTGTCCAAATTAGCCCAGAATTCATCTTGAGCGCCGCCATTTTTTAACCATTATAATCAATCCTTCAATCAATCAATCTTTCAACAAGTCTAACTAATCAGTTCAGTCAATTTAAACACAGTCAGTCGGTCAATCAATCAATCATTGGAGTTAATCAATCTTGACATGGCCATTCAGTCAATCAATTGAACAATCTGTCAATTGATCAATCAATTTATTTCATCCAGGTCTGGCCGGGCTCCTCTTCTTCTCACATTAATGTATGGGTACACTAATTCAACATCTCATTGGAAGCCATATCTGAATCTTGTGCGTGACATCACTGTGCTGGATCAACCCATGTTCTGGGGAGAAGATGAGAGACAGAGAGAGCTCAAGGGGACTGGGATAGAGGAGGATGTGGAATCTGATATTCAGCATATTGAAGAAGAGTATAATACCATTGTACTGCCATTTATTAAGAAACACCAGCAATATTTTAGGTAAATGTAAACTCAAATCCAAAGTTGCACATGAACCTCCCCTGATGACCACCCCCCCCCCCCCCCAAAAAAAAAAAAAAAATGAAAAAAATCACCTCTCTACAACAGCCATGTTTTCTTGTCCTGTTTCTTTTAGGGTGGTAAGGAGGTTATGTGTAACACATGGTTTTTGAAAAATGAGATTGTAACATGTTAAAGGAACTAAAAAACTAGCAGTTATCTGCAATTTGATGGTCTAACATTGTCTTATAATGGTGTTAACTTTGAACATCCCATATCCTTGCAAATTAGTAGATCAAAAATTAGTGTGCAA
Organism: Cladopsammia gracilis; assembly: GCA_022457155.1. Taxonomy (NCBI): domain Eukaryota; kingdom Metazoa; phylum Cnidaria; class Anthozoa; order Scleractinia; family Dendrophylliidae; genus Cladopsammia; species Cladopsammia gracilis. The sequence continues at coordinate 286,881 of JAJGOT010000456.1, read as the reverse complement.
TAAAATTCATTCTTTCAACCTGGCTTATGCTTTTCCAGGACCTCCCTGGCACAGTGTGGTCTCTTAAGAGAAAGCATCTCAGCATCAAGGCATTTGAAAAATAAATATGATACAAACCAAGTAAGAAGCAGAGCTCATTTTCTACAATATCTTCTGTAAAATACATTAAGTGATTCGTGATTTGAGAAACCAAAAAGGCTGAATGATTCTTGATTGTTAACCCAGTTTTGCCACCTTTTCATCTATCACTGGAAACCTTCCCACAGTAGCTAACTCTCTACAAGGTTGGTCTAAAAATTCTGTCCTGAGTGGCTGTTGTGGAGAGGTTTAACTGTATTTTGAAAGTTTAGTTGTAAATTATACCTTTTAACTGTATTTTTCTCCTTTTGCATCCTGGAATAACCTTGTTTACAGTTCAATTTTCTTTACTGTCCTTTATAGTGAGTCCCTCCACACCATCAATCTGTACAAACACATGGCGGCTTTTGTCATGGCCTACAGTTTTACAGAACAAAGCCCAAACAATGATGATGACGATGACGATGATGATGATGATGATGATGATACAGCTCCTGCAATGGTGCCAATGGCCGACATACTTAATCGCATCAGTAACAATAATGCACACTTGGAGTTTGGTGCAAAAACTTTGTCTATGGTGGCAACACAACATATTTGTAAGGTAAGGTGGGTCAAATTATATGTGAGGGCAAAAATATATTTAAAACTCTTTAACTCCCAAGAGTGCCAACAATCAAAATTCAAGAAAAACCCCCAACTTAATTTTATAAAATATTGAAAAACAAAAGGTACCATGCAAAAGTACTGCCAAAGAGGTTTCATTTGAAAGGTCACATCATAGGATTTTGTCAACAGACTGACAAGTTAGAACTATATTTATTTACATGTTTTCATAATTGACTATGGGAGTGAAAGGGTTAAAACTTTTGCAAATTAATTTAACACAAGTCAGATTTCTTACAATCAGAATGGGTAACATTAGTCTTGGGTGTTGCTCTTCTAAATCACAAACTTATGTAAAAAGGACTCAGGCAGCCTTGGATCACATGGCAGAATAAGTTCACCCTCCCCACCCTTGTCATCTGTCTCTTTGTACACTGTATTATCCTTTGGTTTGCAAGCTTATTTTTTTAATAATGTTCCTTTAGTTAGTTATTTAATATGAATGATGCCTAAGTACCAAGTTATGCATGTTCTTTTGTCAGTTGCATGTAAGGTCCATAATAAAACTCATGTTATATTCATCATGTGCTACATCATGTGCTACATCTTCAATTGTTTGCAGAGGTTTAAAGGGCTGATTATTAAAAATATATACATGTAAATGTACATGTATGTTACATATAAAAGAATAATAATATAGATTGATATGCAATTCATGTTTGCAGATACATGTATTTTCAAAGAGTATACATATATCTTTGGGGTATTTCTCATTTCTTCAAAATGATAATTATTTTTCCCAATAATCATGAAATAGCTGTCAAGTTACTATATCATTATTTTCAAAAATAGAAACCAATTATTTTGTTTTTATTTTCATTTAATTTCTCCATTCCATTTTTTTAGGGACAGGAGATTTTTAACACATATGGCAAACTTGCAAACTGCCACTTGCTTCAGTCTTATGGTTTTGTGGAGGATGAATTGCCAAATCCTTACGATATGGTATGGGTTGCCCATAATTTGTTTATCATAATTTCATGTTAAATAAATAAGGATAGATTCTTCAAGAACAAAAGCAGGAATTTTCTTAGTATTTGGAACCATTTTTGGTTGAAAGGCTATTGAATGTTTTTTAGAATGTTTTTGTTTGGAATCTTATTTTTTACATCACTTCATGATCAAAGCACCAAGAAAAAGCCGAAATGATTGAAGACACAGACACAGGGTTCTCACTAAGTTTTAGAGTAGACGGTTGAGATATAATAGTAGGCAGCTTCATTCAGGTTTGTTTAACACTAAGTGTTTTCACTGAAAAGAAGGTGGCTCAAAGTCGCCGGTTTTTAACCTGGTTGCTGGAACTTAAAATGAGAACCTGCAGACAAAAGAGTCAATTGCACGAGGAGCCTACAATAGACACAGACAAAAAGTGATGGAATGTATAGAGGCCTACTGTGCAGTAAATCTACTGTACAGTGAGCCTATATACTGCACAGTGAACCTACTGTACAGTGAACCTACTGCACAGTGAACCTACTGCACAGTGAACCTACTGCACAGTGAACCTACTGCACAGTGAACCTGCTGCACAGTGAACCGACTGTACAGTGAGCCTACTGCACAGTGAACGTACTGCATAGCGAACCTACTGCACTGTGAACCTACTGCACTGTGAACCCACTATGCGCATCCATGGGTACTCAAGTTGACTCAAGGTAATAAATTTTATCTCCCCAACAAATATCCTCTTGTTTTGCTGATGGTTTAATTATTGTTTGTCCAGTATTATGAGTAACTTAACACGAAGTAACTGGGATTTGTCTTTTCTGTTAGGTTGACATTCCCATTAGTGCATTGTGTGAGGTAATAAAGGCCAGCCAGTCATCATAGGCCACAAGATTGTTGAATGCTAAGTTTGAGTTTATGGAGGAAATGGTAAGTATGATGTGCTAATTCTTATGTTGCAATACTCAACTGATGTTGTACAATATACAGTCCAAAATGTATTTGTATACCTTCATGCTACAGTATTGCTCAAAAGTAAGTTATCATCCTCTCACGAAACGTAAATCGCGTCTGTATGCACCATCTTAACATTATGTATAAATTTGTATACATTATAGTTTTCTTTGGTCACAGTGTGTTTTCATGTATCTTCTAAAACTCATTAGTAATTCCTGACAAGAACACAAAGGGAACCACTAACGCGAAGGAGGTTGGGGATACCTGGTCTTAATCTGGATACATATTAGTCGCTTATCAGTTGTTTTATTTCGTTCAGTCAACAGTGCTCTGTTTAAACTGGCTATAAATCATGAATGCTAAACCAGATGTTAAATAAAAATAAAACCATCCCGTAACAGATACTTCATTTAACTGTCCCAGCCAAATACAAACACTCCGTTTTTAACCTCCCATAAGCAAACATATCTCCGAAGTGGACAGTAGAACATGATCGGGTCACAAGGGTGTGAAGTAATGGGAGGTTTCACTGTAGGATCACTGTGTTTATTAACAGTGATAAACTCTTGTCTTTGAAAGGGTGTGGCATCGGAGGATGACGTGTTTCTGTTTGGAAGAGATGGGTGTTCACACTTTGGTCCAGATTTGTATGCCACCCTGAGGGTAAATATAATTAAATATTAATCATTAATACTTTTTAATATGAATTTAGACGTAAGAAATTACTTGACCAGTAGTTTTATAGTTGAGGCCAGGTAGAGGTCAGAGTCTATGCTTGTATGATTGAGCAACAAGGCATGAAAGTCTTGACTAAGGCCCCGTCCATACGTTTACGTTTACGTCTGTAGACGCAAATGTTTTTATCTAAAACGCTCCCATCCACACTGACACGTGTACGTTTACGTTCGTAAACGCATAAGTTTTTATGCGTTTAGACCTCTCGTCCACACGTCAACGCTAAAAAGATCTGCATTGAGCATGCGTAGATAATAAGTATCTACGTCAGCAATATCCGTTTACGCTGTCCACACGTAAACGGGTTAGCAGTGTTTTCGAAAATATCCACTTTGGAGAGCGTTTTCGAAAATATCTGTTCAGGGTGACCGTTTTCATCGTTTACTTGTTGACGGGAGGCCTAAACGCATTAACAATGAAGTATGTTACATGCAGTTTCCCACTAAGTATTGCTCCAAAACTGTACCTAGTATTTAACCGAGTTCTTAATAGACCACTTGTTATCTACTGGTCAGTCACCAGAGCAGTTGCTTTTGCAATGTCGAATATTACTATCTCGGCTGAGGTTAACTATAAGAAATACTGTTGTTAAATTTTGGATCTTTTCTGGATTAAAATTCTAAAGCTTGAAAACGTCAATAATTTGTTTTGTTTATACAGTATTACATGTATGCTGTATCTAAAGGTGAATGGAATGGTGGTCTATATTTTTAACAGTTTATTGCATATTCATAAATTACTTACAAAGTTACATATTACATACTATACTTACACACAAGAAACAATGTATTTATTTAACAAATACAATCACTGTCGCCCACTTATAATTAAAGTACATTAAAGCTCTCACCAAGGAAAAAACTAACGTCTAATATTTAAAATAAATACGACAAGTATACTATAAAAAAGGATGCCACTTCTCGTAATGTGCATGTATAGTTTCTTTTTCATTTTTTTGTTTTTTAGCTATGATCAGTTTGACTTATTGTATGTGCTCCTTGACTTTAAGTAGCATCAAGCTCGGTTTTACATTCTTATACCGACAAGAATATATAACTCGTTTCCCCAGAATTATAATATGATTAATCAGTTGTTATGTTCTACGTTGTCTACAATGCCAAGAAGAATCGTCTGCTCATGAAATAGTGGTCTTGATAAGATCGAGCACGGCATACATGTAGATCTATTCGTCTTCCGAAAATGAAGTGCTGTGTCATTTTACAATTTTGGAAATGTCATAAGTAAAATCCTTAGCCATCAAGTTCTTTTAAGTTAGCCAACGAGTCAGATGGTCGGTAAGTCAGTCGGTCAGCTAGCCAGTCAATCAACCAGCCAGCCAGCCAGCCAGCCAGCCAGCCAGCCATTTCGTCATTCAGGTAAGTCAGTCAGCTTGTCAGTCAATCAGCTAGTTTGGTTGGTCAGTCAATCATTTCATCAGTCGTTCAATTAGTTACGTAAAGATTAAATATTTTCTTGAATGCTTTTGGCTTATTAATGTTTACCGAATTGTTTCCAAATTCGATTTTTGTAGATCCTTCATTTGTCCGAGGTAAAGTTCAGGCAGCTTCTACAGGAGCAAATCCAAAAACAGAGAAGCGAAGAATTTGATGACATTAGCCATGTGTTGAATCAGCAAGACGAAGAAACGAAAAAAGACACAAGTTTGAAAATTTTGAAACTTGTGTTTAGTGCAGAACAGAAAAGGAACAAGAAGAAAAGGGGAATAGAAGACGAGAAATCAAAAGAGAAGAATAAGAAATTTAAAAAGGTCCAAAACCACGAAGAGCTGGGAGTTGAAGATTGCAATCTTGGAGCTATTTCAGGAAATAATTCTTTCAGTAAAGCTTACAATGATGGTGTTGCACTGTGCTTAAATGGTTTCTTAGAAACTGGAAATATTAGAAGTGACGAGAACCCCTGGGCCGGCAGAGCGAAATGCAGTCCTATTGTGGACGGAAAATCAATTGAAACCAATACAAAGGATGCGAGCATATGTGTGAAACAAAATTTTGTACAAGGAGGTGTAGAGACCTGTGAAAGAGAGAGATCAAAAAATGGTGTCGTGACTGAAAGTGACGGCCATGATTGTGACGGTGACGTTGGTGATGATGAAGGTGATGGTGATAGTGACGAAATTGAAGACAATGTTGAGGACGATAATGATGACGGTGATGATGGGCGTGGTGATGGTGATGATGATGACGATGACGATGATGATAATGGTGATGATGATGATGATGATGGGGGGTGGTGATGATGATAATGAGGAGGAGGTGAATGAGGAGGAGGAATCTGAACAACCCCTAACTTACAGTAAGTAACAAAGCAAGCAACTACAACAAGGAAGATATAGCTTAACCATTGAATTGCCAAACTTTCGCGCGTGTTAGAGCAATTTTCATTTGGCTGTCATAAAAACCAAAACCAAAGTAAGCAGTGTGGCCAATCAACCCAAGCAAACCCGAATTACTTTTCACACTCAGTTGAAAGCCTGTCTATTAAAAATTGGTGTGAACTCACTGCATTAATTTTTTTTCTCGCAGATTTGTTGTCTCAGTGGCCAATAGAATGGAGAAAAACACTGCAAAGGTAAGCATGCTAACAATAGATTTTTTCTTCGTTTTTCATTATTAACCTCATTGGGCCATTTTTTTTTCAATTTTATTGCCTTGCGTCTTAAAAAAACTCACTAAAACTTACATTGCGGTAGATTCTTCTTTCGAAAATTCATTTAATATCTCCTCTTGGTGTTCTGTAAGCTTTTTTTGTGAGCAGAGGTACTTAGTTTTAAGGAGTTTCGATACAGTTTTCTGGAGATCATACCTACCTTTTTCAATCGGCTTGAAGCGGTCTTCAAGTCAGATAAACGTGAAATTTTCACCACTAACTGGCGTTGAAATGAAGTTTGGCAAGATGTATTTTTTTTGGTAAAATCGATATTACCATGACGATGATAAACAAGAAACTTCGCAATCAGTAAATGAGAAATTTTGCGCGTTTAAGATTTCGCATTGAAGATCCCACATAGGCATCTTGAAATAAGGTATATGGCAAATAAATTTTGCAAGAATAAACAATAAATCGAATAAATTGCAATAACATTTCAAACCTTACTATTTGTATACTGGTATTAAATTGATCGAGAGATGTTTAACATTGGTTTTGTGAAATTACTTCAAGATAACGTAGTTTGGTGTTATGTTTGCACACAATAAAATTTTTATTTACTTTCTCTTTTGCGATCTTGAGAACTACCTTTTTTCCTAACATCGCTTGCAAAATTCGAAAAATTTAATTCAGTACTAGGTAGTGGTGAAAATTTCACGTTGATTTGATTCGGAGAAGACTGGTTAAAAGCCGATTGAAAATGTAGGTATTGTCTCCAGAAAACTGTATCGAAACACTTGGGCAAAAACGTCAAATCAAAATCCCCGTGACTCCTCGTTTCCGATACCTGGTTTCTAAACTGACAATGTTTCTTCTAACTCAAAACAGTGCTGCAGAGTTGTGCATAAAGAAACGATATGGAGAAGACAAGATGGACGAAGAAAAAGACAGGAATTTAAGTAAAAGACAGTTGTCTGTGTTACGAATCAAGCGAGGCCAGAGATCTATATATCAGCGAATTTGTGAACTTGTCGACAATCTGACAAACTGACAATCTGCATCAAATATAATAACACACTATTGCGTATCGTACTGGCGTATGGCAGCGTATGAAAAATATCACTCATACGCTGTCATACGCTAGGGGTACGTTAGGCATAGGTTGTATACGTTTCAAGCACGGTCGCATACGGTGGTATACGTTGGCATACGGCGATGCAGATCATAGGTCAAGTGCGCTGGTCATTTTTTGCGTATGAAAATTATTTTATGAATTTTCATACGCAACTTACACGTTTCTCTCATACGCAATAGTGTGACAGGGCCTGAATACAGTGATTTCACAAAACCCGTGAAACATTTTTTTTGTTTATTTAAAGTTTGTCATTGCAATGAGTATACGACATTGATAGAGCAGTTTTCAATTGAGTGTGAAAAGTAATTACACAATTGCTTTGGTTTTGCATTGCCACGCTTTGTGATTGGCTAAAAAATCTCGCGCCACTTTCTCGACCAATCAGAAGTAAAACCAAAACCAATCGTGACTTGCTCGCACGCGTTTTCCCGCGCTTGGCGCCGCCGACATGTAATTGCTTCGAGCTCTGATTGGTTCATTGGATTGTTTACGACTGCTGTGATAGGTCAGAGTAATTACTTTGATTTTGGTTTTGCACACTCAGTTCAAAACTGCTCTATACGGGAAATAAAGTGCAGAGAAAGCCCAAAATAAACCAAGTTATTGATAAACAGTCAAAAGTAAACAATGGAATTCTATTTCACGGGTTAAGTAGAACCACTCTAATAGAATGCACTTTTTATGAAAATATATCTACATTTTATTGTTTCTTTGCATACATTTTTATAATTTTCAATCTTCATTATTATTTGTTTATTTTCGTTTGCTCATCATTAACTGCATCATCAATGTATTAAGTAATGTAAACAGCATTCACTTCAGAGGGCAACTGAATGTTTAGATTTGTTGAATATCACGACAAAATCTGTGTTCCATCTACAGACGTTTATTATAAATTCATTTTTTTTTTACTTATGATTAATGACTTTTGTCATATTTTTTAAATGCCAATTTCCACTTTTGTTCTAGGCATGCATCAACTTCCTTCCAAATCCCTCAGTAACATTCTTTTCTGCTCCTGTCAAGCGAGATAAAGAAACAAATGGTCATTGAATGTAGGATAATTTGTAAATATTGAGAGTTCAGAACAAAATTCTAAGTTTTCACAAGAACGTACACAAGAATAGCATAAGTGGTTTTCAAGTGAAAATAGCAGTGATGCAAGTACAAACAAACACAAGAGGAAAAACTCACTCTTTCGTCTTCCTGGTTTTGAAAAGGAATATCCTCAACGTTTTCCTAAGTGCTTATTACCTAATGCCATTGTGTTTATGTACTCGCGCTTATGATTGCATTGCTATCTGATATATCGAAATGTCGCTTACCTAGTTTCCATGTTATATTATTACCTAATGCCATTGTGTTTATGTACTCGCGCTTATGATTGCATTGCTATCTGATATATCGAAATGTCGCTCACCTAGTTTCCATGTTATATTATTACCTAATGCCATTGTGCTTTTGTGCTCCGCCTATGATTGCATTGCTATCTGATATATCGAAATTTCTCTTACATGGTTTCCATATCATATTATTACCAAGTGTCATTACATATACAAATGAATCGGATAAAAAGATTCTATAGAGCAAAACACGACAAGTGTTTTGGGGATAAGTGAACGATTACAATGAGGGAAGTGGATTACAGTTCATCAAATTAAATTTCGTGACAGACGATCCAGAAATCAAAATCGCCATTTTAGTGAAACTCTGAGTCTTTTAGCCGTTCTTTTTTTCTTTTTTTATACTTCCTTGTTTTCATCGCTTTTGGCGATTCTTTTTTTCTGTTTTTAAGATGATAAAGCAAGCCCCTGGTCATACTCGTGAAACTACGATATATCGATCAGCCGGGACAGTGTCCTGTCCTTTAAGTCAGAACGTTCCATGTTACATGACACAAGGTTTGGCCTTTAGAGTGAACTATACAATACAGTTATCGTAGTAGTCTGATTCCTACATGACACAAGGTTTGGCCTTTAGAGTGAACTATAAAATACAATTATCGTAGTAGTCTGATTCCTACATGACACAAGGTTTGGCCTTTAGAGTGAACTATAAAATACAGTTATCGTAGTAGTCTGATTCTTACATGACACAAGGTTTGGCCTTTAGAGTGAACTATAAAATACAGTTATCGTAGTAGTCTGATTCTTACATAACACAAGGTTTGGCCTTTAGAGTGAACTATAAAATACAATTATCTTAGTAGTCTGATTCCTACATGACACAAGGTTTGGCCTTTAGAGTGAACTATAAAATACAATTATCGTAGTAGTCTGATTCCTACATGACACAAGGTTTGGCCTTTAGAGTGAACTATAAAATACAGTTATCGTAGTAGTCTGATTCTTACATGATAGAGCGGTTTTCAACTGAGCGTCGAAAATGCTTTCGTATTTGCTTTGGTTTGCATTGCTACGCTTTGTGATTGGTTAAAAAAAAAACTCGCGTCACTCAGTACTCAACCAACTAGAAATGAAACCAACTGAAAACCAAGCTAAACCAATCGTGACTTGCTCGCACGTTTTCCCGCGCTTGGCGTCGGCTAGATGTATTTGCATCGGGTTCTGATTGGTTCATTGGATTGTCTGCGTCTGTTGTGATTGGTCAGAGTGATTACTTTGGTTTTGTGTAACATCGTGGAGGCGCGATGGTGTAGTGGTTAGCCTGTGCGATGGTGTAGTGGTTAGCCTGTGCGGTGGTGTAGTGGTTATCCTGTGGAGTGGTGTAGTGGTTAGCCTGTGGAGTGGTGTAGTGGTTAGCCTGTGGAGTGGAGTAGTGGTTAGCCTGTGCGGTGGTGTAGTGGTTAGCATGTGCAGTGGTATAGTGGTTAACGTGTTGGACTGCAGATCTGAAGGTCGGTGGTTCAAGGCCTGTTCTCAGCCATCGTGTTGTTTCCTTGGACAAGAAACTTTACTCCACATTGTCTCTCTCCACCCAGGTGTATAAATGGGTACATTGCCAGTGTGTTGTTTCCTTAGACAAGAAACTTTACTCCACATTGTCTCTCTCCACGCAGGTGTATGAATGGGTACATTGCCAGTGTGTTGTTTCCTTAGACAAGAAACTTTACTCCACATTGTCTCCCTCCACCCAGGTGTAAAAATGGGTACATTGTCAGTGTGTTGTTTCCTTAGACAAGAAACTTTACTCCACATTGTCTCTCTCCACCCAGGTGTAAAAATGGGTACATTGCCAGTGTGTTGTTTCCTTAGACAAGAAACTTTACTCCACATTGTCTCTCTCCACCCAGGTGTATACATGGGTACATTGCCAGTGTGTTGCTTCCTTAGACAAGAAACTTTACTCCACATTGTCTCTCTCCACCCAGGTGTAAAAATGGGTACTTTGCCAGTGTGTTGTTTCCTTAGACAAGAAACTTTAATCCACACTGTCTCTCTCCACCCAGGTGTATAAATGGCTACCAGCGACAAAATGCTGGGGGTAACCTGCGATGGACCAGCATCCCATTCAAGGTGGCGTAGCAATACTCCTAGTTGCTTCATTCTACAGAAACGGGGTAAAGCTCCGGCCGAGTGGGCTACCTGTGGCTCTTGAACGACTTTACTGTTTACTGTTGCATACCACTCACTTACCTGTTCATGTGACCACTACGGCCGAGTGGGTAACCTGTGGCTCTTGTGCGACTTTACTGTTAACTGTTGCATACCACTCACTCACCTGGTCATGTAACCACTTTTCAGCACACTGTTCCATCGTAAGTGTTCAAACATTGCTCCCGTGATTCAAAGTTATTTTCATTTCCCAGCCATCCATTGTAGATAAAAAGGTCGCAAAGCTGGGTGTCTTTGTTGTAGTAGAAGCGAGCAACTAACGAACTACCGATACCATACATTTGTAATCTCTGGACAAACAACAAAGGTTTGCTGAACATTTTGCAAGAGAAAAAAATCAACGTTTCATCAGCCCCATACAAATCCGAACAACCGGAAAAACAAAACGTGGGGAGTAAGGAGAGGTTAAAAATGTATTGAAAGTCAAAAATTAGATGATGGTTCAAACTTACGAAAAATAAAACAAAACGATTTAACCTGATTGAAATTGAATTAAGGTATTCTTGATTTTCTCTCTAAAAGGTATCAGTAACCAGTTTTGTGCATGTGGCTCGCATAAATTTTTACCTCTACGTGGTACCAATTCGTCAGTTCTGAGAAGTCCTTCCTGTCATTATATTTGTCAAAAAGTATCACAATAACTCTGACGGTGGGCATTTCAATTCAAGCCCTCTTAGTGGTACCAAACTATGAATTTTAACCTGTAAGGTATGACCATCACCCCCGTCATTTTTATATGGGAGTCCCCCACGGAGTCCCCCAGGGAGTCCCCCCACGGAAAAAAACGTTTGTCAGCGTCCTATCTACCTTTTCACCTTTGTAAAAACATTACAACGATACTACAAAATACCAGGAATTAGGGTTATCAACAACTCGCAAGGATAAAATGGATTGAAAATGTTATGATTTGATTCGTTTCTGACGTGAAAAAATTAACACTAATCATGTCAAGTCGTGTAATACTCATTTACTGCCCTCCCCCCCCCCCCCGGGATATTTTTCCTTCAGGCCTGAAAATGGGAAAAGACACTGGATAGCAAAACCACGTGACTATGAATCAATCGACATCAAGACAGGCAGAAAATCTTGAACAAATGCAAATGATAACATGGCAAACTGACAATACGGTGGAGAAAAGAAAGAGACAGGAACAAAAATAAAAAATATATGTTCCTGATTTTTTGTAAATATGGATGATGAAAAATTGCGGCATTTTCACTACAAGTACACGAAACAAGGGTTTTATGACTCCAATCAGCTCGAAAATCACACAGAAGGAAAAGGGAAAAGAAGAGAGCGGAAAAGAAAAAAGGAATAGCGATACCTGTCTTTTGATATTGCGTGCTTTAAAGAGACAGAATTACCTGTCAATTAAGTTACCAATCATATTTGTCGGATCCATGTTTACAACCGTTTGTTTCCATCTTCACTTTATTAAAAGAAATCGAACGAGTTCAGCTATCTGATCAGCCTTGCATGTTAAAGTTGTTTTATTTAGTTCATTGCTGATCCTGATCTGCACAAAGATCCAGCAACATTTTGATGTTTGTTCAAGTGGTCCTGGCATTGTTACAGAAGTCATTGAGATACTGAGTTGATACTAAATTTAGCATTTAAAAAGAAAATGGAGGTCCCACCACAAATATGTAGTTATGTAAAAAAAAAATAATACCAGCTTTGCGGCAAAACTAGGGTGGCAGGAAAAGCAGAGCCTATGTTCCCTGGAGTAGCGGTGTCACTAGAGGATCCCTCCCCACTAGAGTAGCGGTGTCTCTACAGGGGACCTCCCGAAGTAGCGGTGTCTAGGGGGGGGGGGGGCTTATGTTAGAGTGTAACATAGGGGGACCATATATACGGACAGGATACCAGCTAGAAGAGTGAAACCCAAATGTGGGGTGGTTCGTGTACAGTAGATTAACTAGTGTCCGAACGGCAGGCTATGATCACATGACAGCGTGAGAGGGAAATTACTGGGAGCTTGGTCGTACAAGTTAGAACTGTGAAAGTAATATTACTTCACGCTAGAAATTGCCTACAAGACTGTTGCACGATAGACCATAGACCTAGACTATTGCACTAGTGACCGAAAACAGCATGGCAGAATCACATGACAGCATGAGTGGGACATCGCTGGAGCTTTGACCTACAATTTAACCTAGTAAAAGTACAATTACTTCAGGCAGGCAATGACCTATGGACTGTTGCAAAACAGAGACTTTAGAGCTCATTAACCTCAGTTTAATAGGTAAAACTTGTAATTGACGAGAAAAAATAACCAATGACTGCGTTAGGATTTACACAGTTAATCGTTACAATTGACAAAACTTCATTGCCCAATCCGTGACAATCACATTTGAGCTACAACTGAAAACCTTGCTTAAACCTATGACATTACTATAGAAATTAAAATATTATATCAGCAATAAAACCCGAAATAAAAACCCTGCTAAAACCTGACATCTTTACAGAAAATGAAAATATCTCCTATGAAACTGAACTCAAAATCCTTCTTTAAACCTGTCACATAGCTATAAAAATAAAAAAAATATCTGCCATGAAACCGAACTAAGAACCTTCTTTAAACCTTTGACATCGCTATAGAAAATAAAAATATTTCCCTTGAAACCGAACTAAAAACGTTCTTTAAACCTGTGACGTCGCTATAGAAAATGAAATTAACTCCCCGTGAAAATGAATTCAAAGCCCTGCTTAAACCTGTGACATCGCTATAAAAATAAAAAAATATCTGCCACGAAACCGAACTAAAAACCTTCTTTAAACCTGTGACATCGCTATAGAAAATCAAAATATGCCAAGGACGTTCGCGCTAATTGTTTATGCGCATCCTTACTGTGCACGCACGAGCGCGCGCGCAAAGTAAGAAATCTAAACAGATAAACTGGACTGGTAGCCGTTAGATTTTACTCGCTTGGATGGTCGGTGACCCCTACGTTTTTTGCTAGATAATTTTCTTTTCTAATTCTCGACAGATTGTGAAAAAATGAACAAAAAATCAATGTAGGAAGTTTAAAATTTTTCCATTATTCTAGACTAACAGACATTGGGGCCATATCGAGTAAGGAAGACCGATATTTAAAAATTAAGGTGGCCTTTCAGATATCTTATCTCCGAAACGAATTCGGTAACCCCCCGATTTTTTGCATTTCTAACACGAGTAACTCGTTACCTAGCTGTAGCAATAGTTTTAGAAAAAAAAACAATGTTAGAAGATTTTCGCGTGAACGCCCTTAAAGCTGTGACGTCGCTATAGAAAATGAAATTAACCCTCCGTGAAAACGAATTCAAAGCCCTGCTTAAACCTGTGACATCGCTGTAAAATAAAAAAATACCTGCCGCGAAACCGAACTGAAAACCTTCTTTAAACCTGTGACATCGCTATAGAAAATGAAAATATGTACCATGAAACCGAACTAAAAACGTTCTTTAAATCTGTGACGTCGCTATAGAAAATGAAATTAATCCCTCCGTGAAAACGAATATAAAGCCCTGCTTAAACCTGTGACATCGCGTTGTAAAACTTGGCAAGCAAGGTGCTTCGTGGTAAGTACAAACTTTCGGTCCTTTGTTACTAAGTTCTGTAGCACTTAGAATTAGTTATACCTTGTATACATTTTTATTATTATTAACTTGGAGTAATGCGCAGGCGATCATATACTGATGAAGCCTGCGCAATATAAATGCATTATTATTATTAAAAGGGTATTTCAAATCAGCCTCAGTCGTCTTAAAAATTCCTAATTAATTAGACCACGAACTCGAGTTTTCTTTATAAAAATGTCGCCTTAAACTTTCGTAACATCGGAAAATTCCAAGCCTTTTGTTTTCGGTTGGATAAAATATGTCCTTTAGGTCCTTTAGGGTACAAAATAAAACAAGCTGGGATTTTCGGAAAGGAGTCCCTGTTCAAATGTTCAGCTAAGGGAATCGAAAAGCTCCAACTGTATTAGTATAAAAGGCACTAAAACGATATGGAAAAACAGGACAACGCCATTACAAGCGTTTTCCTAAACATTCATTGTTGGGGTCCCTGTTCAAATATTCAGCTGAGGGATTCGAAAAGCTCCAACTGTATTAGTATAAAAGGCACTAAAACGATATGGAGAAACAGTACAACGCCATTTCAAGCGATTTCCTAAACATTCTTCCTTGGGGTCCCTGTTCAAATGAACAGCAATAACTTGGAATGAAATATAGTCGACACTTCCCTTTGAGACACCTAAACTGAAATAAGGACACCTCTTTATTTCGGACGGTTCATTTGGTCTCGAATAGACCAAAAATTCATGTGAACTCTATCGTTATAATACAGACACATCCTCACGTAATACAGACAATTAGGTCGGACCCATTGATTTTAAACTGCTCTAAACAAAATTAGATCTAACCCGTTTAGCTGTACCGAAACTCGGTTATAGTATAATGTTAAAATATTTATTTTAATTTCTGAGGTTTCAGAATAAACTATAAATTTACACTTTTCTGTGAGTTTTAAATCTTTGATTAGGTTAGATTGATCACCCAAATAACAGAACAAGGACTTCCTGACGTCTGTTGCATGGTTCCGGCAGACTGTTTTTGACAGATTTAAAAAGGTTGTAACCAACAAAACGGCTGCACTTTAGAATAACAGTTTTGATTGCAGTTCCTTTTAGCAAAGACTTTCATACATAATCTGAGCATTCTGTACACTACAGTCGTCATAATTGTACAAGATCTTTACGTTTTTTTCTTGTTTAAGTTTGTTTGTTTGACTGGGTTCGCGTGACTTTTCCCGACAAGGCGAGAGCCTATAACAATAGTCACGCGAAATAAATCCGTCACGCGAGGCAAATACTGGTAGGTCACGCGAAGCACCCATTGGTAGAACAAAGCCAAATCACTGTATACCTTTCGCAAATGGTTTTAACCTTCAATTTTGAGCATTGGTACTTGTAGGTATTATCTCTGTTTTCCAATCATGTGAAATGATATATATGAAATAAATCATTAAATTATCATGTCAACATTTCATTTCAGTTTTAGTAAAGAAAAAATTCCTACATAAACAGCCTGGCCTAGACTGTTAAATATTTATAAAATTTCATGTTGAATTTTAGAAGTATGACGTCTTAAAATATAACAAACTGTTTTCGGTTTCTCGGAACGTAGGGAGCAATCCCAGATTAAAATAAACGAAATTCTACTTTGCAAAGCGAGAAGCGTTGTGGCAAGTATTTTGTGGCCTTTTTACCACTTTAGGAGTAGTTCTTGTCATTTTCGTACGTATGTATGTATGTACGGCTGCGACAAGAAATAGCAACACGATAACGACATAACTCGATCATTTGTTTTTGAATACTGAGCTGTTTAGTTCTGAAATCAAATCAAGGCGAAAAATTTAAAACCGACATCAAATCGTGTAAAAGTACCCAGTTAATCAGAAACTAAATACACATGGTAACTTTAGTGTCACTTTGATGACATAAACACAGCAGATGAATGTAACCCAGTTTTAAGTCAGTATCCTTTACATCGCCGGCCTTTTGTTAAATTACGAAGTTCAATCCTGCCAAGACCGTCCTTCGTTTTCACCTTCTTCTGGCAGAACAGAATCAAATAAACGGATGCTTTTCTCAATTTGTTTTAACCCTTTTTAAACCAATTTTAACCATTGGTACATTTTATTGCATTTTAAACTGAATCATGCGGGGTTGCAGTGTTGATTAGGAATGGTTTCAATTGCTCGATCCACAAAACAGTCTTAGATCCAACCGGACGCTTTATTGTTTTATTGTATTATAAGTAGACATTGAGGATAACGTGGACGTGCTGGTTAATTTTTGTGCACCAAATAAGAATAAAAATGGCGAAAAATTCTTCAGAATTATTCATGCAAATCTACAAAAAGAAGGTTTAGATAACGATAAACACATCATAAGTGGATGTAATTTCAATTGTCTAATAAACATATTACTGGACAAAACTGGTGGTATAATGACTTCAACAAAGATGGTCTTAATTACCAAAAGCTTTACCTGGAATCAAAGATCACCAGGAGTATTCTGTGGACTCGATTATTGGTTATTATAATTCAACACATTGATGTATTGCCCAAATATGGTCATTAAGCGCCCTCGATATCGTTAGCTCTACATGATATATATCCCGCTATGGTGGCAATTTCGCATTTCGAAGGAAAGTGAAAGCGACCGCTACATGCAATTTCGTATATTTGGGAGAAAAAAATGCGTGAACTATAAAAAAAGGGAAAAAAGAGAACAAAAGAAAAGAGAAAAATTATTGATCATACGATTGGACAAAAAAAGGCGCACAATTGTCGCGATAAAAGCTGAAATCTTGGTCAGAAATTTTGGGACACTTTACCTTTTTCCCCACAAATTGACTTTGTCGTTAACTCCCCCTCCCCACCCCCCAATACAATGTTGAGTTTTATGCATATAACCAAGCCACAATGTCTCAACTTTGTATTGGGGGGAAGGGGGGGACTAGGAAATGGAACGATAGTTTCTCTCTTCGAAAAAGATTGTCATTGTGTAGTATTTTCTTAAGTGTCCACGGTTGTGGTTCAAAGTTTCAACCGCTCGACAAAGAGTGAATGAAGGAGCACATTTTTTTGGAAAATGCCTTAGAGTAATCAGCTCTGGAATATAATATAGACATGATACTTACTCAGAAAAGCTTCTGATATACGTTTTAAGCGGATTGAACTGCTAAAAGATCTCGCAATTACGCTGTAGGAGCTAAAACGAGCAAGTTTGTAAACAACCGTCGATTCAGCTCGTACCTCGATGTTTGAAAATTTGATGCTGTTGGAAGAGACTAGAAATTCACATAAACTACAGGTAACGACGTTTTAAAGGTTTATTGTGTCCTTACGTTGTCAATTTTTGTAAGACTTACTGTCCTCTCGCCGGTTCTTTCAGACTTTTCACCGCTCTGTTTAGGTAGCCGTGTGTTTGTTCAATTTGTTTTGATTCTGAATTGAACTTTTTTAAAACACGAAATACTTTTCATAAAGGAATGTCCTGCCATTTTACTGTCTTTTAAATCGAGCAGTCATTACTCTGTCGTTCTTAACGTAGACGAAAGCTCTCCGTATGAAACTGTCAATTTTGGGCTGGCAAAATTTTCATTTGCCGCCTGTTAAACCGGGTTTGGCTTTATGCCAAGAGCGGCTTTACAAAATGAGTTTGCTACATACATGGCGAGATTTCAACGATTAGCATGGTGGGTTCACACTAGACAGTGTGTCCGCTCTTATGTTGCTATAAAGTTCTCACTTTTAAGTGCTATCAATAAGTGCTATCAAGATAGAAAGTAGATAAATTGATTAATAACTTCTGGTATTTTTACAAACATATTTTATTCTTCAGACTTAAGTGAACTATCACTGTGTAAGCGTATGATTTTTGAACTGGTTGCTTCAGGACTTAAGGTTTCTTTGATAACATGACGCCCCGAAGAATTAGAAGAGAGAATTGACATGGAATATTGCTGCTAGCGCTATTTCATCGATCGAAACCGAACCGTTGTTATTAAAGAACTTTTTAATGATTTTTTGAAGATCTGTTTTTACTTTAGACTGATCTCCATTTAATGAGAAAACCATTCATCACTTGATTCTCGCTCGTAATAGCAGGACTGTTGTCTGGCTTAGGAGATACGATTGTAAGAAAGAAGTTTGATTAGTTTATTAATAAAGGAGGTGGATAGAGTGGCGTGTTGTGTATTTCTGATGAGTTGTTGTAAGTAGCGTTTAACAAGAGTAAATACATGCGACAAGGTCGAACTGTCAAAATTGGAAGACTCGGTAAAAAAGGAAGACTGGACTGCGGACTTGTAGAGTTCTTGCACGGCTAAATGGTAAAAGATTGATCGATCGTGTCGATGAGCATATTGTCGACATTACTTTATCCTAAATTTCATCGCCGATTCTTCATAATAGCTGTGTTTTTAATAAGCCTACTGTACATTTTCGCATTTATCATTTCAAACTTAAGACCGAATTCGTTGAGATTTTTTAGGATTAACAGTTATTTTTTGTAGAGTTCTTAAACAGTAAAAGATTTATTGATCGTGTTATCTTACATTTTATCGCCGATTCTTCTCAATACCTGTCTTTTTAATAGCAGTCGTCACAGCTTGTTTTAAATTGTACAATGCAATGAAAGTTTTCCTATCGAAAGGATTTGAATGGTCAACCATACGCATTTGAAAATACGACATTGAAAAAAACACCAGCATTTTTGCACGAGACAGTCCCCTAAAGGTCAAATTTAACAAATCTGGGCTTTCATATTTATGTCACGCATCGTTTGATAAAGGAATCACATTTTCTTCATTTATCGCCGAGGAAGGCTGGCTCAAAGGAACGAGTACAACTTAGGATATAAGATACGGTGCCCTGAGTAAGGAACCATTTGACCGAATGTTTGAAGTTTTAATTTGAGAAGTTGTTCTTTAATTTGTTCGATCATGCATGCAATGGAAGTAACGGTCCTTCATAGTTTTGAAGGACTATACATGCACTAGTCGCCATTTTTGTTTTTGTGAACTGTAGACCAGTTGTTTAATAGCCTGCGAGCAGGCTCCCTTGTTTGGGGTATCGCGCGAGTATCAGAGTGAGCCGGCGAAGAATGGGGCAAGTAATTCGCAGCTTCGCCGCTCGCATAGCACTCGCGCGCGAAACCCAAATAGTAGAGCCTGCTCGCAGGCTAGTTGTTTAAAGAAGTTATTAAAGCTATGTCATGGGGATTGTGATGTTTCTGGTGCGAAACACGAAATGATTTATAGAAGATTATAGAACACCAAGAGGTAGATATCAATTCAAGTTCAACCATAATCGGTTTTTAACGACACCAGCTGGAAAACTTAAATTTTTGACAAATGAACTGAACACAAGTGACCTTGGAAGAATCACTCTGATAACATCTACCGCTAACAACTTCTGTATTATTCCGAAAAAGGCATTCAAGGCTCGATTTCTTATCTTAGTTAGCTTGCCAATAGTAACACGTATTGAGAAAAACTCCAGCTATATAACCACTTGTCTTGTTATATAGCTGGACTTTTTCAATACAACGCGCGCGTTCATCGGTTGATTCGTGGTCACATGACATCTAACAAACAAACTGTTTCCCGCCAAACGTTCATGAGCGGGCAACATTTGCGAAAGCGGGCAACATTTTTGACGTCAGAGGGCAACAGCACTCTTGCCAGCTAGCGCACGTGATCAGACTGTGACAAAACTTGGCATGATTATGATGCGATTGATGTTTACCTCGAGTGCTCGGCGCGTTTTTCAAATTCCTTGTGTTGCTATATAACAAATAACTTAGTGACTGATCCCTCGGGAAACAGTGAATTTTGTTTCTCGAGAATCTCGATGTTCATCGAGGAAAACATCGAGATTGTCAGGAAACAAAATTCACTGTTTTCCTAGGGACCAGTCAGTAAGTGTTTAATAATTACTTTTGGTTTGTTCTGTTTCGTACGTATCTGCAATCTAAAATGCTATCGGCGTTGCTTCTTTCCTGTCACGCATTAATATTTAAAGAAGTTTAAACAGACAAAACAAAACGGTCCTTCTTTGGTTGACTGATATTGAAATTATACAAATCGCCGAAATCAACAAGAATGTTCTTATGCAAAAGAACAAAGCTTCCAATAATAAGTGCCGGAATAGCATCAGAACGTTTTAAAGAGAATAGGGAGTGTCTAAACAACGTGTATTTCTTCTGATGCTTTAGTTTTTAGTTTGAACTGTGCAGTTTTAGAAGATCGTATATATAACAGGAATGAAGCTGAATTTGTATGTCTTTGCTTCGTAGGAAAGGTCTCTGCTGCTTTGGCTCATTGTTTTCTTTGCCTTCTGTTTTGAACACGGTAAGTCATTTCCTAAATTTAATTGCATGTTTTTGCCAATAACTGTGGCAACTAGTAAATTCGGAAGATAAGATTCCTTTCCCTAAAATGTTCTGCTGCTGAAATATTTAGCTAAAAGAACCGAAAAGCTGAAACTGTATCAGCTTTCACATGATTTCCTTTAAGGCACTAAAATGATAAAGAAACACAGTACAACGCCATTACAAGCTATTAAAAGCTCAAACTGTATCAGCTTTCACGTGATTTCCTTTAAGACACTAAAATGATAAAGAAACACAGTACAACGCCATCACAAGCTATTAAAAGCTCAAACTGTATCAGCTTTCACATGATTTCCTTTAAGGCACTAAAATGATAAAGAAACATAGTACAACGCCATTACAAGCTATTAAAAGCTCAAACTGTATCAGCTTTCACATGATTTCCTTTAAGGCACTAAAATGATAAAGAAACACAGTACAACGCCATCACAAGCTATTAAAAGCTCAAACTGTATCAGCTTTCACATGATTTCCTTTAAGGCACTAAAATGATAAAGAAACATAGTACAACGCCATTACAAGCTATTAAAAGCTCAAACTGTATTAGCTTTCACATGATTTCCTTTAAGGCACTAAAATGATAAAGAAACACAGTACAACGCCATTACAAGCTATTAAAAGCTCAAACTGTATTAGCTTTCATATGATTTCCTTTAAGGCACTAAAATGATAAAGAAACACAGTACAACGTTATTACAAACGTTTTCTAAACGTTCCTCGTTGGGTGTCCCTGACTGATATTGAATAATAATAATAACAATAATAATAATAATAATAATAATAATAATAATAATCTCCACCAATAATAATAATAATAATAATAAACATCTCCACCAAAGTCTCTGAGAAAAAATCCAAATACAAAGACCTAGAACTTGAGATAGCAAGAATGTGGCAGACGAAAACTCAAACCATTCCTGTGGTAGTAGGCGCACTGGGGATGATCAAGAAAGGCATAGAAAAAATAGTCACTAGCATCCCTGGCAACATCAACCTCTGCGAAATTCAGAAAACCGCACTACTTGGGACAGCCAACATCCTGCGCAAGACCCTTTCTCTGCAATGCTAAGTAGTGTGGCCTCCACACAGCGCCTCATGGGTGCCCTAGGTCCATGGTTTGGACCCGGCCCCCATGGAGAACACATAATTATATAGAGAACACATGATAATAATAATAATAATAATAATAATAATAAAAATAATAATAATAATAATAATAATAATAAGTCTTAAAGGAATAAACACATATAATAATAATACCTTTATTAAGGTGTCAAAGTTATTTAGCGAAAATTAGCGCCGGAAGAGTGTTGCATCAGAACTTTTTATAGAGGATAGAAAATGTCTAAATAACGTGTCTTTCTTCTGATGCGGACACCTACGCGGCTTACGTAAGACTTTCCTTGCAACCCAACATGTGGTAGATTTATCCGAGTGGAGACATGATTCAGTGTAGAATACAGCGACTATCGTTTCCATGCATGT
Organism: Cladopsammia gracilis; assembly: GCA_022457155.1. Taxonomy (NCBI): domain Eukaryota; kingdom Metazoa; phylum Cnidaria; class Anthozoa; order Scleractinia; family Dendrophylliidae; genus Cladopsammia; species Cladopsammia gracilis. The sequence goes on along the minus strand of JAJGOT010000456.1, from coordinate 264,751 downwards.
GTGAACCTCCAGTACGCAAGTACAGTATAATACAATCGCAAGCACTGCCTTATCTACATGCACCCCCAACAACAGAGCCAATGTTATGGAGCCTAAGTCCAATACACCTTACATGTATCCAAGAGGAGTATCGTACCAGACGGAGTGTTCAGTTTATTTCATTACTGAAAGACTTGTGCTATAAGGGACACCCTGCTTAAATAAAGATGTCTTGACTTGACTTGTAATCTTCTTGTTGAACGACAACAATTACGTTGCGTGTATTTCAAGCATTACTAGTTTGAATGTCTCCACAATTTCCCTAAGATAGTCATGCTTAAGAAAAAAAATTGAACATTGGATATGGACAGATAAGAGCTATTCGGTGGCCTTTTTAAAGACGGGCCTGATCAACACACTCCGGCATTCCAAACTGTTAAGGAATCGTACAGTAACTTGGGAATATATATTTTAAACCGATTAATTTCAAACGGCACGGCCGTTCTTCTTCAGGGTATAACCGTACTAAAAGAAAAAACGTTACAGATTTGAATATATAACAAGCAAAAGATATGAAATTACATACTTTGTTTATAGTCTAAGCTGAGTGGATAAAAATAGGACGCTGAAAAAACGTTACAGATTTGAATATATAACAAGCGAAAGATTTGAAAATACATACTTTGTTAATGGTATAAGCTTAATGGATAAAAATAGGACGCTGAAATTTACATAAGTATATATTAAGTTTCATCGCGTCTGTTTAACCCTTTGGATTCGAGCGTTTGGCCTTTATCAATAAGATGAGCCTCGTCGCACGTCGTCACGGTTAGATTTTATAAGCTCAAGCGGGATTAGTTGCATGTCAGAGGCAGAATGATTAGGTGAAAGAAAATGTTCTGATACTGCCGTAAGTTTAGAGTTGTCGGGGTGTACTTGTTTGTCGACTGGTCTGCGGTGTTCGTTGAAGCGTTCTTTAAGTTGTCGTTTGGTCTCTCCAATGTACTGTTTGTTGCATCGTCTGCATTCTACCATGTATACAACGTTTCTAGAATTGCAGTCAATGCGGTGGTTAATGGTCCTAGTGTCTCCCGAGAGTGAAATGTGTGATCTGTTTGTCCGTCATTGATGTATTTGCATGTACGGCAGCGGTTGTTGCCTCAACGGAAGGAGCCAGGATGTCGTCACGGTAATCAGTACTAACATGAGTCAATGGGCGACCGTTCATCAATGACTCCACTTCAGCCATAAATGTGAGTAACGTTTCGTCGTTGACACACTGCTTTCCTGCCACCGCTTTAAGCGCTCTTTTAGCAGACTGAACGAGGCGTTCCAACGAACCACCGAAGTGCGGGGAAGACGGGGGATTGAAGTGCCACTGCACTCCATCATCAGACAGCTGATCGCCGATTCGTTCGCTGTTCAGGCGTTTGATAGCTTCTCGGAGCTCATTCTCAGCTCCAACAAAGTTAGTGCCGTTGTCCGACCTTCCACCGACCTTCTGACTTTCCACGTCTGGCTATCATCCTTCTTATAGCCATCAAGTAAGAATCAGTGTCCAGCGATTGAACAATTTCAAGATGAACCGCGCGAGTAGTAGTAGTTAAGGACTTGGCGGTACCATATTAATATTGCAAAACTGATCTGATACCAAGCCAAGTCTTAACTACTTCCCATCTGTTGGATTAAAAAATATAGAAAAATCAAATGAAACTATATGTTAATAAAAACAAAATGGTGCGTTTATTCTATTGCGTGATTCCACATAATAGAATCCTTTGCGTGACACAATTCTCGGAAACACAGGAAGTCTACACAGGATTTAATTCTTTTTTATTTTATAATGTCCATAAGCATATGAATTTATACCATCATCTGATATATACCTTTTGTCATCGAAACAGCTGAGTGATACTTTATTGATTTCATAACTTCCTAATTTATGGTTTTGACTTCTTATTGTTTTCATTGTGTGATGCATCTGTTTATTTCCTAATAACGTTTCTTTATAATCTTGATGCTTGATATTATTTTTGATAATATTCTTTTTGATTCCCTTGGCTGTCTTTCCTCCTTTTTGGTTATCTTTTATGTAACTATACATTTTGGATTGCAACCCAACAAATTCACGAATAGGAACTCCTGCGGCTTCATCTTTGAATTTACCAATAACTTTTTTATTAGTTTTATCAAAATATTGTGAGCTTTCAGGGTAGTCGCTGTTATCAAATTTGTCTTTATCATTCCAAAAATCTTGGTATACATCTTTAGCTTCGATTTCATAAGTCCAGCTATCGGTGTCAGTGAATAGTAGTCGAGCTTTGTTTCCATACTGCTGTTTTATATAGTTATAATGAAAATCATACATTAATACCTTACTGAGATCTAGGATACACATACCTACATGTGCCGGCCTGTTTAGGGTAAGTGTTTCTTTAATCTTATGCACAGCTACAAGGTTTTTATTGAAGATCTTACTGCTTACATATGTTGGTTTAGCTGCCATTTTTACAAGTTTCTTTTCATCAGTTACCAATCTTACATCTACTCGCTTTCTTATATTTTCCATTGTTTTACCGAATACGCTGTTGTTCATAAGCTTGAAGAAGTCTTTCTCAAAAGCATTTTTCGCATTGGTTCTTTTCTGAGTGTTGAAATCAATATATTGCTTCAATCATGCAGACTGATTAAACTCCAATACTCGATGGACTTTGGTTACTTTCAAATTTAGATCAGTGTATAATTGTAGGTTTCTATAATGTAGCACATACTTTTCTTTGTTTTTCAAAGTTGGGATTCATTTATGTACAAGACCTGTTGATATATTATATTTGGCTGCTATTTTTTTACAATAATCTGATAGCATGGTTTTGGTTACTTTCACTTTTTCTGGTCCCAATGGATAGTCATTATGAATGTCATGCAACTTTTGGGGATATTCCAAGTCAACTTCTAGTATTAAACCTTTTTGGGTGTTTTCATTATATTTGGCTAAATTTATGTTGTTTATCTGCTTTTCTGTCATCCATCTAAAACCGCCAGTAGGTAGGTATTGTGACATAGCCCAACCATATGGATTGTTAGCATCCAGATACATTATATACTTTGAGGGCACCTTCTCATCATATGTTTTCATGTATTTATTGTTTGCTTTACCATACCTATTGGCAATGTAGCTTATTCCACCACGCATTCCTTTTTCGATAAATTGAAACATGTCAATATCAGTCATAAGTTCTAATTTGATATCAGTCATTTTAAGCATAACATCCCAAGACAAACCTGGAGATGTGAAATAATGACATGGATCTAATTTGTAGTATTCTAGACAGGTCTTTCTAAAGTTTTCAAACACATCAGCTAGCAAAAGGATATCAGATTTAAGATATAAATTATGGTATTGACCCATATTTTGAAGATTGAAGGTATTCCACACATTTTGGGCATGTTTGTAATCTTCATTTGATATATGTTCATCATTCAATATGCTGTAAAATTCTTCTTTTGATGGCAGTTTTTCATTGAATTTTTCAAAGCTATCCATGAAGTCATATGGATACACTCCTTTTTGTGACATTAAATCAAGTTTCTCACCTTTGAATTTTTTGGAGGTATATTTTAATGCTTCTTTTGGTAGATTACTTACTAGTTTTTCTAAACTGGAACTCATGAATTGGAAACTGTCAATAAATGTTAGATGATTACCAAGCATGAACGCCATATATTTTTCCATGTTGTTAGGAATTGCATTGATGTTCATTTGACACTTTTCACCTTTCTTATTTGTATATGTATGCTTCTTGACTATTTCACCAATCTCTTGCATTATAAAATGACTGTCATACCCACGGAGATTGTGAAATATAACCGGTATCTTATCAGTTAATCGGAAGTTAATATTACAATCTTGATGCGCTGATCCTCTATACTTGCCAGTTATGTGACAATGATCTCGAACTCGAATATCTTTCTCTGTATACTTTTTATCACATATATGGCATTTATCAGCTTTTTGGAATTCTTCTTCATCCTTTTTTGTCATTTTTAATGGTTTGTTAAAATATCTTTTATTCATATTACAACAATATTTAACTTCTTCTAACATAGCTTCCATAAATTTGTTAACAGCTTTTTCACCTTTATAGATCTGTACTGGTTTACTATATTTATCATCATAACAGCACACAACCTTATAACCATAACCACAATCAGTATGTTTTTGATACGATTCAGTATAGGATTTGTCATTGTTTGGCCTGCATCCTTCTATTTTTTCTACAATAGCTTCAAAATCTGCATAGACGACAAATGGTACAGGCAACTGCTTATGAAAGTTCTTGAATTTCAATATGTTATTATCCTTTGACGGCATTTTTATGGCTTGTTTTCCATTTATTATGATGCAATTTTCTTTATGATTTAATAATACTCTTTCACTACTAAAACATTGTAAACAATACATACAAAAATGCTTTCTACGTTCATGTTTTGTTTGATTGTACATAAATTTATTGAAGTCTTTTATTAATACATAATGTTTGTTTTCACCTCCTGTGATCAATAATAAATGCATTTGATCTTCAAATTTTTCTTGGGATATGTAAATAGGAAATGGTTGTTTTTCTTCATATCCAAATACATTGATATTGATATTATTCTGTTTCTCAATTTTATTATACTGTTTTTGATTGACTGGAAATTCAATTCCTGAGTAATTCAACTTTTCAATAAATTCTTTATCACATTTTTTAATTCTCTGTGGGTATTTTTCTTGGGGATTCAAATGTCTGATGTGACACCACCTAAAGCATTCATTATCCTCATTTTTCATATTTATCAATCCCTTTGCACTGTTTCTGAGTTCTTGTGGTAGTTTTATGTATGAAGAGCCTCTCATTGGTTGATATTTTACTATGTTAATATAATGATTATCAACCGATTTAACAGTCCAACCAGACCCTTCAGATATCCATTGAGCTATCTTATTCAAGATTTGCTGTTTTGACAATTGTAGTGATTTAGTAATTTCTAGATTATTTATGATTGTTTGAGCTAGACTGTTGAAATATGCGGTCTTATACACTATTTCTCCGTCTGACATTTTTGTAAATGTTACCTTAAGCGTTTCAACAAATTTCAGTCCTTTCATCGATGTTAATATGTTTATGAGCTGGTATTCAATACCCTTTCTAGTGTTTTGTAGTTGAACTAATGGGTCTTTATCGTTTTTAATTGTGATTTCATAGGATTTAGTATAACCTTTTAGAGCTTTGTCTGTTTGCTCTATTTTAGTTCTTGGAGCAGGAACTGGTTTTTCTGCAACTGACTTTTTAGTTCTAGGTGCTGGAACTGGTTTATCCCTGAATTCTAATGGTGGAAGAATTTACACTCTTACGAGGTGCTGGCACTGGTTTGTAAGTTCTTGGTGTTGGAACTGGTTTGGTATCATCTACCACAATAATTTTAGGCTTCTTACTCTGTTGCTTTAAAAGCAATTTGATGAGTTCTGATTTACTAAGTTTCTCAAGATCATTGTTCATATTATATACTATAGTATAGATAATTCTTTATATGTATTCAGTTGGTGCGTTTAAGTATGGTTGAGAATTTAAGTGATCCAATCATGGATCCATTAAACTATATGTTTCTTATGAAATAAAATAATGATAATAGGCCATACGCTACTGTGATTGTATGTTTTTACTCTCAAGCTTTCGTCGGACACCGACATCTTCAGGAGAAAACTGAAAGAATTTACATAAATGCGAAGCAATATAAAGACTAGCGTGGATTATGATGTAACACCTAAACAAAAACAAAAACACTTAAACAAAGAATTCAGACTGACAAAAGATTCAAAATAAAATATTCAAAATAAAAGGTCCCTCAGTTCTGTGCATTCGTCACGAGAGTTTATTTTGGGTTTTTTGTTTCGAATATGTGCAGCCTCTAATAATATTTTATTTTGAATCTTTTGTCAGTCTGAATTCTTTGTTTAAGTGTTTTTGTTTTTGTTTAGGTGTTACATCATAATCCACGCTACTCTTTATATTGCTTCGCATTTATGTAAATTCTTTCAGTTTTCTCCTGAAGATGTCGGTGTCCGACGAAAGCTTGAGAGTAAAAACATACAATCACAGTAGCGTATGGCCTATTATCATTATTTTATTTCATTGCAACACGATGCTACTGAAAGACAACTTCATTACTTTATATGTTTCTTAGTTTTCATGGTGTGTTTCAATGATCAAATTATGGATTCTCCTATTATTATTATCCATATGTTTATTTGTTTTCAAATGACAGAATTTTCCAGCAAGCGAGTAGTTGATATTGTTATTGCATACACGACAATACCACTCTTTATTTAACATATAACGAGTTTTGGATCTTTTAATAGCTTCTTTTTTGGCTTCTTGGGTGTGGTATATAGGCGGTCGTCCTCTACCTCTTTTTATTACTTCTTTTTCCATTATATTACTACTATATATTATTTTCTCTTTATAAGTGTTTATGTATGTATTTTAAATAGCCAGAAACATTAATATTTTTGGCTACCAATGAATAGCGAATGCAAAGATATAAGTATCTCAGAAATTTCTGGGATACTTGTAAATAGTAACATCTCTTTAAACCTTTTTTAAAGCCAAGTCTCATTAATCAAATGAATGTCTCTCAATCTCTCGAAATTTGCATTACTTGTTGTATTCACAGGTGTAAAAATATTATTTTCACGTTTGAGATATTTGACATTATCAACTTTGGTTTGTTTCAACACACATTACATTCATCATCGTATCTGTTGTTTTCTATCTCATTGCAGATAATATTCAATAACTGTTTCAATGTTATATCTTCATCAATTTCATGTATTTCTTTTATGATAAAGTTTCAATAATTTCTTTTTATATTGTAACAGATCCAATCTACGCTCATTATCATATATTTTATCATGAAGATTGCCTATTTCATCTTCACATTCCTGAATTTGAAAATTTATTTTTTTGATATATTTCTCAATGCTACTCATGATATATATAAACATTATATATGTTTGACATCTTTTAGTGGTATCCAACTATTAAAATCATCACTATATCCCTTCCATTTTACTAACGCTTGTTTTTTCTTATAATCTCTTTTGATAACCTTATCAATTCTAAATACATCCTGTTTTGCTAATTGTAATTCAGGTTCATAAAATGACCCTTCTATTGGTTCATTATTAAGATCTTTCAATTTATACGTTATTGGATTTGTGTATTGAACTTTATCAATTATAAATGTCTCTTCAGTCCAATTACTTGTATAACCCTTATCAAAAACTGGTCTTTTGTATTTGCTTATTCGAATCTTATCACCAACTTTAAATTTTGGTTTAGACGAAAATTGCTCCATATCACCATATAGATTAAAGTAAACAAGTCCTTCATTCTTTTTCATAGATGCTTCTACGGGTGTCATTTTGATGCTTAAATGTTTTGTATTATTATATTGCTTAACTAATTCTGGTAACATGTCTAAATATTGTGTTGTATTTTGAGCTGTAAATTGTTTAATTCCACATTTTAGATTTTAATGTTCTGTTAAATCTCTCAATAACAACAGCTTTACCTTCATTGAAAGTAGAATACATCTCAATATTACTCTTCTTTAGCCAGTCTTTGAAAGTTTTATTATAGAATTCAGATCCTTGATCTACCCATACATATTTCGGTTTTCTTTTATACTTTTTAATAACATCATCAAATGATTCAGTAATTGTATTACCGGTTTTATTTTTAATGGGAATGCTCCAAGCAAATTTTGAAAACACATCAATGATGTTTAACAAATATCTATAACCTTTATTCCATTTTGAAAACTTCTGCATTTCTACAAGATCAGCGCTCCAAATATCATCTATTCCATTGACAATAACTCTTCTAGTTCTGAATTTTCGTTTGATTGGCTTATGTAATTCATCGGCTAATTGTTGAGCCCAATCATTTTTACTCAACGCCGCTTTCCGTTTTTTTGCTTCCTTTTTTGTTTAACACCAAGGCCTAATTTCTGTTTTATATCAATCGTGTTTCTAGCCAACCAATGCCCCCATTGTCTTTCATTATACGGTACGTTGTCTAAAGCTTGAACCATTTTTCGGTCTGCCTTATTTTTACATTTCCTATCATCCTTGCAGCCTGAATAAACGACATCATGTTGCATTGCTATTTCATCAGTTCTTCCTGTCGGTTGGTCATATATTTCTAATATTTGGCCAGTTGTTGGGTCATATTTCACTTGACTCTCTAAATCATTATATGGGCCAGTATATTTATGACCGGGTAATGTCCAACCGCCTTTTGGTTTCGGAAGCTTCCCAATGGCCTTATGTATATCAATAGCACCGCCTTTGTGTAAAGGATCTATTTTCTTTGATAAATCTGATGTAATACTATCCAAAGCTTGATCCAGATATTTGTTAGCCATACCTTTGATCTTTTGTTTAGCAAAATCTGATTTAATAGCCTTTGAAGCACCAATTCTACCTAAATTATACAAACCTTTTAAAGCGCTTTTAGCTGCTATTTCACCAAGACTATGACTACCTTCTATATTTAAAAAGCCCCCATCTTGTGAGGGCTCAATTAGTTTCCCTGTTTTTGTTTTATAAATTTGGTTTTTGTAATACCACATTCAGCACAAATGCATTTTAGCATAATTCGACCATTTTTAATTTTTACATATCTTTCACTACCAGGTACACATTCAGTGACTTTCTTCTGTTTAACACAATATGATTTTACCATTATATATATAAGTTAGATATTTCTAAAATAATGTTCGAGGAATCTCTCATTCTTCATTGTATCATATATGTCAAATACTTGCAATAAATTATAATACGAATTCCCCTTATTCATTTCGTTCAGAAAGTATAAACAGAAGTAGCCACATGTAGACGTTTTTATGTTTTGGATTTGGTTGTTTTGGTGAAGCAATGTCATATTCCTTCTTTTCGCATGATTTACGATCTCTTAAAATGGAGGCATACCGAAACTATCAAAATAATTTATGACGTTATCTTTTACATAAGTTGTAACCCAATGGCTTCCGCTCATATATGATGGTTCAAGATTGTAAATAAATAATGCTTGGCTATGATTATGTGGAACTATTTCATCCCTTGACAGAACATCACTGATTGGGATGTTTAAGTATCTGCACCAGTTTATTAGATCATGATTACTTAACAGGATGTCTTTGTGGAATTTCGGTTTTACAGTATTGCCCCTAGTAGTGGGATGCCATTGAATGGGCTGTTTTTCCCTAATAGCAAGCCTTCGCCTCTTTTTGTTGTCTTTTTCTTTGGAGCTTTTTTTTTTATCCCCATACCAATTGGATTATCCCATATACCTATAAATGGAGGTGGTCTGTATGCACCAATTCTCGGAGCTCCCTTACCCCCTTTTTTCTTAGTTCCAATTCGAGGAGCACCGCTACCAGTTTTACCCAAAGCACTTAGAAGAAGCGGAACACCAATGCTTGCCAACAGAGTTCCGAGGAATCCGCCTGATTGTGTTTTTGTGGGTTTTACAAAAACACCTGAACCTGACTGAAGAGCATTCAATATATCCTGTTTTTGTTTCGTCGTTAAAAGATGCTTATATTCTATCAGCTTATTAATTTTATCTTGGGGTATAAGAAAACCACCCGATTGTACGCCTCTTCCAGATATTGCTTTAACCACTTGAGAAGCACCTTCTGAAGCCAAGCCAGCTAGAGCTGATAGACCAAGGGTTTTACCAATAGTAGGTAAAGCTGCACGTCCAAGGGTTAGAATGGTAGTTAACAAACTTCCACCGACTTGTTTTCTAATATTTGTTTTCGCAAGCTTAATGTCCATACCCTTACCCAAATTCCGATTCTTCTCCAACCTTTTTTTTACCATTGCCGGGACATATGGAGTGTCATTCCCATGAAGAGAGTCTTTTGAAAGCCTGAGAACAATCGTCTCCCTTTTATGGAAAGGATTGCTAAGGTTTTTCTTTTGATTGTCAGACAATTTCACATTAATCTCATAAAGTTGAGTCATTTGTTGTATATAATATATGTTATATCATTTTCTGGTTATAAAACATATATGAAATAATGATATTATTTGATTAGTAATTTATTACTTTTTACACTATAACCAATTCATTTCCCACTTTGTCAATGACAACTGTCTCTTCGTATAGGACTATAGCATGTATGCTGAAAGGACTATTTCCAGCACTATTGGCGTTCAGTTTATACCTGAAGATCAACTGCTTTGGGTCTCTTGTTACTTTCTCTGTTTGATATGATAGATCGAAATAGATTAGTGGATAGAGACCATTGTAATTCGATAGGTTAAACTGTGTACCGCTGTTGTAATCATTCTTTCTCATACCATAGGACATTAAATCATTGAAGATCCTTACTTTTGATTCTGAATCGTATTCAGTCTCTGGGTAGAATACTCCATTGCCGTATTCCAATCTGCATGTTGTAAGACTGCAAGCATTATCACCTGAATTTACTTTAAAAGTGTCAAACAGGTACGGATTCGCCTCTGCATTGTTTGTTTTAGCTCTTTGTAGATATACAAATATAGCCTTAACATTATCAATACTGGATGAGATTTGGAAGAATCCACTACTATGTGTTGGTGCGGACACCTCATACATTTCTCTCAGATATGTCCATTTATCATCTTTCAAAAAAGAACTAACAAACTTATCATATAGACTGTCCTTAGGTGTCAATTTTGGTACCCAAAGTAGTAATCTATCAATAACAACTCGTCCGTCATCTGTTGCACCTGCCTTAAATATTAATTCATTGTCATTCTGTAACTGTATATTAAAACTGAAGTTGCATTGGGACTAACATTCGGCCCTCTAGCTCTTCGAAGAAACTGTAACGATTAAGAGGTATGACTACATTGACATCATGGTTACCTGTCGTTAAAAGACGTCTTGACTCAAACCCTGTATTAGTATTGGCTGTAGTGTTATCTGTGTCCAAATACCATAAAGAGTTTTTAGCAACACTACGAGCAAAATCGTCACTATATTCAAGCAGGTTCTTGACATAAGTCACTTTATGGAGATTATCAGTATCATACACAATTTTCCCAGCGCTTTTTATCATCATGTGACTAATCAAACTATGGGCTCCATTAATAACTGTCACCCTATCAGCACCATAGGCTGTAACATCAGCCAATTTTTGTACCTGGAACTGGACCTCGAAATAAGCATTGTACCAATCGTAGAAACTCGATCGATCATTGATCGTGAATTTATACCCATTTTTCGCTTGGTGTTGATCGTTAGCTGAGGTTCGGATTACATCATCAAGTTGGAATCGCACCAACTCATTTCTTTGTAGAAATTCACTTGTTCTGAAAGACATAATATTATTATGTTAGATAATTTTACAATTATATACCATAATTTTGTAATATATAGATGTTTTCAATCATTTTATTGATTCTATACTACTCTTACTCTACGCCTTCTTTTCACACCAGATCCAGATATCAATCTATTGAGTATCATATCAGTACTTTCATCTTGCTGTTGCTGTTTAATGGGTGAGGATGGAACATTTGCCGTTTGTCTTGTAGCTCCTTTTCTCAAATTTGCCAATCTTTTCATTATTAGGTCTCCTGACTTTTGTGATACCGCCTTACCCAGTCGCTCACCTGTATGGGATATCCCCGATTCTAATGCCTTCTTTGCTATTGGCTTAGCAAATTTCTTGAAAACAGATGATGCCACACTCTTCAACGGTTTGAAAATATTATCAACGATAAGCCCAGACCCTTTGTGTTGATATACAAATTTACCAAGTTTTGGATGGTAAAGTCTTTTGAATTCATACGGTTTCATTAATACTATTATGTTATATTATTCTATACTTTTCAGAATTAGTGAGAAAGATGTATCTGCTCCATTCAGGTTAACTAATCGTCTTTTTCCATCAGTAATGTATACCCTGATACTACTTATACTATTCTTATTGACTGGATTGTAGGTGACTCTCCGGGGTTCTAAGGTGAATGAATAACTAGGTTGGAGTACACTTGTTGAAAATGAATAAATGATGTCGGTATCTTGACCATCCACCAGGATAGCATTAATCAGATCACAATGAACATTGAGGACATCTGTATCTTGAGATAGATTTGGAACCCTTGGTCCAATGTTTGTCCCACTTGTTAATACTTTCTTATCGAACCCGATTAGGTCATTAAAATTACTTGCTGTCAAATCAAGCCGATAACTCTGAGCTAATGTAACCGTGACCCTAAATGTTGTATTATCGAATTCAAGAGTTATCGGGTACGTATCACCAGTCTTCGTTATGCCCTTGATATACCTATTGAAGTCGGTATAATTCCATACTCCAGCTGGAAAGGTGATGTTGTTAAATGTTGAACCACTATCAGAGCTATATTGAATTAATTGATTGTTATATGCCGCATTAACATTAAACCATGTAAAAGACATGTTAACGATTCGGTTAAGGCCTATCACATATTGAGAATTTCTATCCAATATTATAGGTCTGTTAAATTTTGTTGTAAAATCCTCAGGTTTATTATTCCATTCATTTTTTACACTATAAGATGATAATACTATCTCTCGTTCCATATATAATAAAGTTACATTATATTTCAAAATATTTACTATACAATTTATTATATTGCGGTCTATTGATTGTCGACATTTTCAATAATGTGTCCAATATAGTTACTCCCATATTTCGCATCTCAATGCTGGTATTCCCTGCCAATCTTTCACCAATAATCAATTCCAATTTCTTGGGAAGCTGTTTCACATCATTAAAAAACATAACATTTCCACCTCTCTGTTTTCTTCCTCGGCCTTTGATCCCGGAACCTTTTATTGTTTCCAGTTTAGTCTCATAATGTTTTATGTATTCATTTAAAGTAACTCTTGCGTTGTCTATTCTTTTGTTTTGCATTTGCCTTTCACCTGATGATATCTCCCCCTTATTGTATTGTTTTGTAACATTTGCTTTATAGCCACTTAATTGGCCCCTTTTTTGATTTGACCTCCTTTATAATCTTATTAAGATATTTCTTAGTCTTTTGGGGTGTCATTGTTGATTGATTCAATATCTTATCCGCATTTTCATAATTCACAATACCAACATCATTCAAAATCTCATTACTCGTATCTTCATCATCTAATGCATAATCGATCTCTTCATTGTCATCATATACTGGTGGTAAATCATCAAGTTCCTGAGGGAAGTACTGAGGATCAACATAAATCTTCTTCTTTCCTTCCATAAGATCTTGTAAAGATTCTTGATATGTTGGAGGTTTTGGCACCAGTTGTTTATCTTGCTGTGGTGGTACATAATCACCAAAATCAATCAGACCTTCTACATCCATGTCTTCATATGGATCAACTTCAGGCATATAGTCAATACCAACTTCCCCTTTCTTCAGTGGTCGTTTTTTCCTTGGAGGCATCCTCAAATCTAAATTACTGTCAATAACATCATCTAATTTACTAGTCACTGGTTTAAATACCTTCGCCAATGACTCCTGACTGGTCTGCTGACCAATATCATGTTTCGTTATTATATTATGAACATAATTAATCTTATCCCCTAATTCAGATTTTCTCTTTGCAAGTTCTTTCCATTTAAGTAAACTCATTTATATTATTATGTTACATAAAATTATTACAAAAAAATTTACAAAAAAAAATGAAAATCATATATAAAAAATAACGTTTAACACAGTGTTATACACCGTGTTATACACCGTGTGGTACACCGTGTTATACACCATGTTATATTGAAAAAATATATACCCATATAATATAAATGAAAATACCAAATTATGACGTTGAAGACGATGTTGTCTCAAACTTTAAACAGTTATATGAATTCATGCCTGATCGATCATTTCGGATGTTGGTTTGCGGACCCAGCGGTTCTGGTAAAACTAATGCACTAATGCATATGATCATCCATCTGTTGTATTTTGATAAAGTATATCTTTATGCTAAAAACTTAGAGCAGTCTAAGTACCAGAATCTTATCGATATGTTCCAACCAATAAGTGATGAAGTTGGCTTTGAAGTTATCGAAGCAAACAATGATGAGATTATTCCCGTTGAAGACATTGACTGTGACTCACAGAAATTAGTAGTATTTGACGATTTCGTATGTAATAAAAACCAAAAACCATTGGTCGACTATTTTATACGAGGGAGACACAAAAATTGCAGTGTGATTTATCTGAGTCAAAGCTACTATAAGACACCAAAAGACATAAGATTGAACTGTTCACATTTCTCTATTTACGAATTCCCAAGTGCTAATGAGAGGAGTCTAATTTGCCGTGAAAACAGTATTCCAAAAGAATTATATGAGAAAGCAACTAAAGAACCATATTCCTTCGTATATATTGATAAGCCACGGAAATTCACAACTAAGAATTTCAATGGAAAAATATAACATAACTCAATTATATATGAGTTACTCAAATGGAATTTTACCATCGTCAACATCAACGGCGACACCACAACGTGGATTACCTGGCGTAGGGTTCAAATTAACAGAGGATGGTGATTACGATATGCAAGGTAAAAAATTAGTAAATATAAAAACACCAATTTCAGAAAAAGATGCTGTTAATAAAGAGTATACAGACACGCATTATTTAAAGTTAGATGGAACAACTCATATGACTGCAGATTTGGATCTGCGAGGAAATAAATTAATTCTACCTGGAGAAATTGATATGGATCGAAAACGGATCACAGATCTGGCCACTGATGAAAGCGATGATTTATCAGGTGTTAATATGATCACTTTGAAAAATATCACCCTGAGGCCCCAGCACATACACATGAAGTGACCAAAGATATTGATTTGAAGGAGATGTACAATATTAAAAACAGTAAGCAACAGACATATAAAGATTTGGGAGCCAACTATTTGAATTTAATCAGTTATGACGATGCTAAAAACATTTTTCTGAGTCGGAAAGAAATGCTTCCTATGGAGAATTCAATTGATATGAACAACCACGTGATATATAATGTTCAAACCCCAACTGTAAGCGATATGGCTACGAATAAAGGTTATGTTGATACACATTTAAACGAAAAATTAGACAAAACGATTTCCAGCGATCTTGATATGCAAAGTTATAAAATTACTAATTTAGCAACACCTAAACCAAATGAGAATGGCGCTGCCTAAATGTTTCATTCTTCAACGCCGAACTCAATGATTCTAATACAAACTTGTATACACGAATAACAGACGATTATAAGAGTTATGTTAACAAGTCACACATAACTTCCTCTACTGCAGAAAAAGACGTTTTCAGGTACCTGATGGAAGATGTGAACGAGAGCTCGTCGGAGAGTAATATTGTTGTTAATGGAATTATCAATTTCGTATCAAGCCCACACAAAATCAATAAGAAAGCCTATGATATGACTCTTACGACAGACAATAACGATAAGTTCAGGTCAAGGATAGGTTTTAATGCATACAAACTTCCTCAAGGTGAGTACACTATGGTGATTGAGTTTTTCGTTCCAGATAAAGTTCATATTGGTTCGACATCTGTCAATGTTGTCTCAACAGTTCTTAATATCGGACAGCAAACTACAAAGATATTCAACACTGAAGGATACACAAAAAGCATTGTTCATTTACATAAGTATCAAGTCTCTCCACCTGAATATATAATGATAGACCTTCATGGAAGTATATCGAATGGGAATACAAAGAAAGCACATCTAATCGTTTATGGTGTTCAAGGCTATGTCTCGAGTGTCGACCCAGATGTATTTGATACTGTTTTTGTAATTGAAGGTGGAAAAATGACTATGCAAACTGATTTGAATATGAATTCATACAAAATCATGAATGCAACCATCACATATTTGGGCAATTAAAAACAGATAATAATGGGGGTAAAACGTTTTTATTAAACGGTTGTGACAAAATAATAATTCCAAACGGATGTCAATTAAAAAAAATAATAGGTCACTATAATCTCTTAGATATTTCCTACAAAACAATATCCTTAAAAATACTCTATGGATTCTCTTTAACTCAAATAACAACCTATAGTTTATGTATAGTTTAAAAAACGAGCAGTAGTGTATTATCAGGTTTAAAAACTCGAGGCGAAGCCGAGAGTTTTTACACCTGATAATACACGTGCTGCGAGTTTTTTGAACGGCTTCAAAAACGTTCTTTCAAAAGCGTGTCCCTTCGGAATTAAAACAATTGCGCTTTTGTGCAAAAAGGAAATTAGCATACGAGAAAAACAAGTAGACTAGACTGATTAGCATACAACACATGTGCCGCGTCTTCGACGAAGTGACCATTGCTTCCCGGCTCCCGTCGAAAGTTTTGGGATTTTATAATTCTGAGGGAAAACATCTACTGAAAAATGCTATGCTAAAGTTGTCAGGCACGGTAGATAAAACGGCTGACAAATTTTTTTTTCAGAGGTTGAGAACGAGTAGAAATAAGCAGCTTGCATCTGCGAACCAGTCGCTTACCTGGCAATTTACACGAGGACGCTGGTGTCATTCAAATAACGGCTCACTTGTTAAACTGTTGGTTGTTTATTTTGTTGAGAGAATTCCAAATAGAATGGCGAAAGACCAAATTTCGTAAAACGGTACTGCACAAAAATATTAAAGTCACCATTTGTTGCACTAAGAATCCTGAACAATTACTACCCATATCAGTAATCTTTATATAAAGATTACGTGTGATCTTAATATAAATATCACGGTCATTTTAAAATCATTCTCCTTAAAAATTCAGCGATAACTGCATTGTTTGCCCATTCAGCCCCGAACTCCCCTGTGACTGAAATCAAAGCCGCCACCAGGCTTTTCATAATGACGTAGATTACCAGGTATAAAGGGTCATACACGTGATCGATTTGCGTCGTGTGATTGGCTGATATGCTTATGAATTATTAATGAGTTTTTGAACTGGAAGTCAAAGACAAACGATAGATATAAACTTAGATTTACCATACGGTCATATGGCTGTGGAGATGGTCGAACCGATTAAGAATCAGGACATATCAATACTAATTGAATATACCACACCATAAATTAGTATAAATACATTATATAATAACTAAAACAGGCATCTTCAATTTTAATCACATAGGAAAAACATACACCATATTTTTATATATAAAAGCTAATTTATTATAATCAATAAATATACATGCCGAATTTGGAGCAAGCAATTAATTTTTGTAATAAATTTTTCACAACCCAAAAAAACCTACATCCTAATACGAAAGATGAAATATTAAAATCGGCTTTAATATATCTATTTTTGTATGTAAACTATTTGAATGAGCCAATATCAATGAATCAAATATTAGAAAAACACCCTAACATTGGATTAATAGGACCAGGTTCTTGTACTATAAACACCAAATACCAATTTTTAATTAAACATGCTATTTTTCATGATGCATTTGGAAGATTTTACAATGACTATGAAAAGGGGCCTGGATACACATATTGCTGCCATTCATTGCCGAAGAAAATAAAAAGATCTCCAATAATGGGCCAAATAAGTGGTGTATTATATTGTCTTCTTTCAAATCCTGAAATATAATATACCCATATAATATAAATGACTAAAATAGACATCTTCAATTTTAATCACATAGATAAAAGCATCAGCCAAGAAAAATTATCTGAAATCAAAGCATTTTATAAATTTTATCATAAACGCTTTTGGTGCTATAAGAAGGCTTTCAAATATTTCAAGAGACTGAATTTAGCTATTAATTTAACATCAGTTGCTTTAGTAACCACTGGTACAATAGCTGGTTCAATTACATTAAATCCTATTATTTTAGGTGTAATTAGTGGTAGTGGCTTATTGCTTAAGACATTATCTGAAATCAAGAACTATAAGAAAAAAATCGAAATGTCTAAATTTGCATACACAACATATGAAAAAGTATTAGTTGATTTACGGTCTTGTTTAAGAGGAAATCAATTTAACCATACTGCATTTGTAAATGAATTGAGGCTGATTGATGAAATAATCATTGATCTTTGTCCTCTTGCTGATAAATTTGAGAAACAGTATGATAAAAAATTCACTTCCGAGTAAACTTTTAGAGTAAATTTTACGATAAACTTTACTAACAAACTTTATTCAATAACTCATTCATAGGGAAAACCCCCTTTGCATGACGTATGACTAATTTTAGCAGCATCATCCTTTATTAATTCATATATGTTGTCCCACCAAGTGTCATAAAATTTTAATGTCTTCTTTGATTTTGAAAGTGGTATGAATTCATATTCCATTCCCAAGATTTTAAATATCCGCATCAAAACATATTTAATACTAATCATCCGTTTACGATTCTTATTAACCTCTGGTAACACGTTGTTTATTAATGCAAATATCTTATATATTTTGTCACGGTCTTGAAAACTCAATTGAATTTCTTTATTATATTTATTTATGGTATTTTGGATATGATATTTTTTTACATACACACTCTTCCTCCTTATTCTATACATATTCTCATGAAAGTCAACATATGGACTAACTAAATCATAACCATGGACGGAACCGCAATTTAGACAGACGCTCATACCATCTATATTATTCACATCTTGTTCACTACAGCATGACTCGACCACTCTCGCACTATCATCAACTTCTGCTAATTGCTGATCACAAAAGGGACATATAGGCCCTTCCATATTCTCCAATTCATTGTGAATTACTAAATTACAACTCATTCTATACTATTATATGAGATATTATTTTTATGTGACTAACATGCAAATATTGTTTTGCTTGAAAAAGGTTTTTTCCCTTCCCAATGGAAACAAAAGAGAACAATGGCAAGTGGATTTTGTATCATCCACCATTTGGTTGCTTTAGGGAAATCATACGACTGTCTCATGACCTTGGAACGCAATATTATGACTCATTTTCCTGGGGGAACCCCCTATTGTATGACATCATCGACTTCCTGTGTTTCCGAGAATTGTGTCACGCAAAGGATTCTATTATGTGGAATCACGCAATGGAATAAACGCACCATTTTGTTTTTATTAACATATAGTTTCATTTGATTTTTCTATATTTTTTAATCCAACAGATGGGAAGTAGTTAAGACTTGGCTTGGTATCAGATCAGTTTTGCAAAACTGATCTGGTACCGCCAAGTCCTTAACTACTAGTAGTCAGACAAGTAAAAAGCACTCCGTAGCGCTTTTCAGTCTTTCTTCCGTGGCGCACAAGCATGGGACCATAGTAATCAACTCCGGTATTTGCGAAAGGCGGTTGTTGATATCCCAGTCTTGAATCGGGCAGATCGGCCATGACGGACGGCTCGGGTTTCGCTCGTAGTCTACGACATGAGGGACAACTAGATGTAAAGTTCTGAACTGTAGCGAGCCCTTTCAGGATCCAATACTTCTGCCTTAGCTCGTTCAACACATGCTTGTTACTAGTACAGTACAAACGAAGATGGTGGTGCATCACTATTAGACGCGTGATTTCGTGCTTCAGGTCCAATATCAAAGGATGCCGTGACTCTTCAGGAAGAGGGGCTTTGCGAAGACGGCCACCTACTCTCAAACATCCCACTTCGTCCATGTAGGGGTTGAGTGCACTGAGTCTGCTCTTTACTGGTAGTCGCTTGTTTGACTTCAAGGCTTCAAAGTCTGAATGAAACGAGTCCACTTGACTTCTTCGCACGGCGATTATCTCTGCGTTGTGAAGTTCCTTGATCCATGAAACATCAAAGCGTTCCTCCGTGTCACAGTGATCTTGATCGGTCTGGGAAGTCTCCTTGCGCAACGTGGACGATTTAACCGGGGATGGCAATTTTACATTTTGCGGAGGCGAAAGACCACCTGGGTTTTGATGACTATCAGCATTTACAAACACCTTGGGTTTGATTTCACGGTAGGCGGTTCCAAGTTCGACATCTTCAAAATCCTTCAGACGGTCCTCAATATTTTCTGGGTCCCCTTTCTCGTTATCCTGAATGCCAAGCTGAGCTTCCAGTCGCAATCTTTCGGCTTGATATTCGAGTTCTCGGATACGACGGTGTTCCTGCAATTGCCTTTCTTGTTCGAGATTTTCAGCCCGCATACGCTCCTCTTCTACCCGCTGCTGTGCTTCTTTTTTCGCCTGTTCGATTTGCAGATCCATCACGTGCGCGAGTCTTCCATTCTCGCTCGCGCGCGAGGTTGAACTATGGCCGCTGGCCGATTCGAATTGGAGCGAAGGCGCGTATTCACTGCCAATCTCAGAAGGCGGCGCGTTTTCTCTTTCGCTCAAGGAAATTTCAATGTTTTCGAGACATACATTCGCTCTTCCAATCGCACCTTCCATCCCGTCGAGGTGACCCTGCAATTCTTCGAGTTCCAGAAGCGATTCGTAGTCTTCACTGGCTGATTCGAGTTCCTTTAATGCTTTATCGATCTTGTCACAAAGTTCACATAATTTCCTTCGACTTCCACGGCTCATTAACAGGTTTTTAGCGACGTTAATGTGCCTTGTCACCGTTGCCTTTCGGCGTGACAGTTTGCTCTTAGCTTTTTCCTTTTCCATTTTCCGGTTGTTAGGACGGCTGGGCCCAACGACGACACGAATTACTTCTTCACTCACATATCGCACGTGGTCGGGAGCGAGCTCTTCTATTGACATTTCAATCTCACACACGGTCTCAGAATTTATCAAAATAAGCAAGCAAAGTTACGTACCGGCAACCTCGCTCTGCTACCAGATGTTCCGGGTATTTCACGGGCATTTAAAACGAAGAAAACGGTAAACGGGTAAACATTTTCAACATGATTTATTCCAACGTGAGCTACATGAAATTCGACCTTCGAGCCGCGAAAAGACAAGATACAAAGGTCAGTCTCGATCGCATGCAACACAACAATGTCACGTGAACGGGTTTTGGCGCGAACAAGTGGTATCTGAAGTTGACGACAGCAGCGACAGATTGGTAACAATTTAAAAGAAATGTTGAGCCATGTAGCACTGGTGATACAAACAAAGAATCAGAGAATTAACTTTGTGTAGATTATAGTGCTAAGGCAAACCCATAAATTTCCCTGTACTGAGCGTTAGCCCTAGTAAGGAAATGAGGGACCACACGAGGTAAAGAAAAAAATCTTTGGCCTCGGTGGGATTCGAACCCAGGACCTCCGGATTAGATCTTCCGTTGCTCTACCGCTTGAGCCACGAGGCCGTACGGGAGCAGATCGTGGGTAATTTTTACCCACGATCTGCTCGATCTTGGTTCGAAAAATGGAAGGTGGTATCGACTGAAATCAAATCCAAGGGAAACGAGTTTTGGTTCGAATAATCGGGAGTTTCGAAAAATCGAGTATTCGAAAAATCGGGATTCCACTGTACTTCTACAACAAGAAATTATTTTAGATCTGGATCTAAAAAATTCAGTTGCAAAACAAAAAGGGAAACAAGTATCCCTTTATCGGAAGCGCTTGCGTATCGGAAAAAATCATGTTGGTAAGCGACTGGGATGTTTTATGTCAACAAGGCAACAAGACAAGTGTTCAGATTTGGGTTTTTGGCTATACGGGATTTTTCAAAATGTCGTTACTATATGAAATTCGTTAACTTCTCGTTCGAAATGAAAAGCGTTTTATTTCCATTTCCGTAGAAATAGTTTTATAGCAATCGAAGAGAAAAAATAGCAGGGTCAATCGCAGGAAAGCCGCTCAATGTTGCGTGACGATTTCATTTCCCGAATGAATTTCTCTAAACTACATGTTGAGGGTTCCAATTTTTCCGTAAAACACTTCGTTGTCGACGAAAGTATCTTTTTTTATTTTTGGTTTACAAAGTTTTTCAATTTCAATGCATTCATTTCAATGCATTCAATTCAATTCAATTTCAATGCATTCATATCTTAAAATTACTTTTAGGGAACAAGGGAACTTTTGAGTATTTTTCGGGAACAAGGGAACATTGATTATTTAGATTTTCAAGAAATTTTTATACTTCTTTATGGCAAAAAAGGTCAGAAGAAGGCCACTCGTTTCTCTTTTGTCTCCCGGTGCAAGAGGAAAGAGGCCTGGGCGCAATTTTGTTCTTCACAAAAGAACTGGTGACGAGCTTTTGAGCTCGCGATAACCTGGGAAATTGTGGGGAACATTTAAGAATATTTTTGGGGGACACGGGAACATGGAACATAATTTCAGGGAACAGGGAAACTCAGTAAAAATGAATTTTGGGGAACATTAGAATTTATTTTTGGGGAACAAGGGATAAATTGCTTTTTTTATAGGGAACAAGGGAACATGTACCCCCCCTGGGAGGCCCTCAATTTTGACTTTTTCTTTCGGGAAGGGAACGTTAACGGGTGAAAATTGAACAAACGGTCATGAATTTGGTTATTTGAAAGTAAATTTCTTTCGAAAAATGATACAGTTTCCCGTGAGGTCCGCATGCCCAATTCTTTGTTCAAGGATCGGTCTCTGATTGGCTGAAAGTCCTCGGATGGCCCCTGTTGAGGTAGTTTCACTGTAAAACGTTCGGTAAAAGTCCCATTTATATCTCTCTTTACCAGCAATATACAGGAGTATGAACCTAAGGATAGAGTACGTTTTAGGATTCTTTTCGCCCGAGAAACACACACATAAGTACACATAATAATTGCTGCCGTGAAATTGCAGGCAGTTTACAAATCGTGTAGGGTCGAGAATTTTTCTGTCTGTCTGTCTCCGTTTTCTGAAAGTAACAATGAATTGTTTGATAACCAATCAAGAGCGGAAGATCTACTGCGAAACCGTCGGCAGTCTTTATTTATTTAACTTCGCCAGACTTGGCAGGGACACCACAACAGCTTGCGCCAATTACTGTGGGCCCGTTTCTGTTTTTACCCACCTCCCTATGGAAAGGTTGCACACTGAGGGTGGTCAAAGCTAGGGTTTTGTTACTTCCTCAATGGTTCTTTAACGTCCCCTACAGTATCGGACGAGCCTCGGCATCCAATCAAAACAAACTGATGACAAGAGTAGTGGGAAAAAGTGGGTTCTGGCTCATTTTCATTTTTTCCGCCGTCTCCTAGCGATAAAAACAACATCATCCATTTTCCGCCAACTCTTAGCGATAATTCTACCGCCAACTTCTAGCGATCTTAAATCATCGCTAACTCTTAGCGATAATTCTACCGCCGTCTCCTAGCGATAAAAACAACATCCATTTTCCGCCAACTCTTAGCGATAATTCTATCGCCAACTTCTAGCGATAAAAACAACATCATCCATTTTCCGCCAACTCTTAGCGATAATTGTACCGCCGTCTCCTAGCGATAAAAAAAAAACAACATCGCCCATTTCCCGCCAACTTCTAGCGATAACTTTCTAACTCAAACCGCCGGAGCGGTTTGGCTCAGCTTGATTTCAAAAGCCGATGGCCCCAAGCGAGAGTGTGTATTCCATCTTCGCAAATAAATCTTTTATAATCGTCGGCGCTCAAGGCAATCTTGTTTATTGTCTCAGAATATATTTCATGCTTCTGGCTTCTGATGACATTCATCTTTCTCATTTGCTTTGCTTTTGTTAGCAAGCAGTTTTTATCATCTTCATGCGTTATTTTCTTCTTTGTTACTGCCTTTGAAATTCCTTTGCATTTCTTTGTTCCACCTCCTTCAAACATCTTATGACTATAGAGTTTAGATCTCAATCCCACAAATTCTTCAATTATCTTTCCACCCGCTTCATCCTTCATCAACCCAATGACTTTCTTGTTCAAGCCCACAGGAATTCCTGATGGGTGATCTTTAGGGATATCACTTGTGTCAAACTTTTCTTTAACATCATTGCTGATGTCCTTGAAGAAGTCTTCAGTTTCAATTTCATAAGCAAGGCTGTCTGTGTCTGTAAATAACAGCTGCGCCTTTTTCCACTTCTTTTTCACATAATTATAGTGAAAATCAACCATCAATGTTTTTGACAGATCAAGAATTGCCATTCCACAATAAACTGGTTTATTGAATGTTAATTTTATTCGTTTCATATGTATAGCAATCAAGTTTTCATCAAATATGGTCAGATGTTGGAAGTTTGGTTTAGCTGCTAATTTTTTAGCTTTATCTCTGTCATTCAACAGGCGTATATCCACGCGCTTTCTGATGTTTTCCATGGTTTTCCCAAACACTGAATTATTCATCAGTTTAAGGAAGTCTTTTTCAAATGCATTCTTTCCTTTCATTCTAAGCTGCGTGTTTTTCATTATATAACTCTTCAACCAAGGTTCTTCTATGAATTTGATTCCTCTATGAATCTTTTTCACAATCAACCCAAGGTTTTCATATAACGCCAGATTTTTAGTATGGAGAATGTAACGTTCTTTATCTCTTAGATTTGGTACGAGTTTTTCAACTTTGTTTATAACCACACGTTCAGGAGCAAGGGGATAATCATTATGCAGATCATGCAATTCTTCGGGATATTTCAAATCCACTTCCAGGACACAAGGAATGTTTTTCCAATTTGCTAATTCTTCATCAGTCATCCATTCAAAATCACCAACTGGAAGCGGTTGTATCATTGCCCAACCATAAAGATTGTTTGCATCCAAATATGGGATGAAGGTTGATGGTTTTGTTGGATCAAACCCTGGCCCGCCGTGGCGGCCAGGCTGATCACCCATGTATTTATTGTTTGCCTTTCCTAAACGATGTGTGATTGTTGAAATTCCTCCACGAGTTCCTTGCTCAAAGAAAAGCAGCATATCTGGATCGTTCAACAAATCTAGTTTCACTTTGCTTTCTTTCAAAGCTGTATCCCAAGCTAATCCAGGAGCTGTGTAATACAAAGCAGGATCCAGCCCATAATGCTTCAGGCAGACTTTCCGGAATTCTTCAAACACATCAGCTAACAGGCATACATCAGTCTTCAGATATAGATCATGGTATTCACCCATGTTTTTCAAATCAAATTCTTTCCATACATTTTGAGCATGTTCATAATCTTTATCTGTGATGTTTGTATCATTCAAAATTGAATAAAAGTCCTCTTTCTCAGGAAGGGATGATGCATTGAATTTTTCCAAGGAATTCATCCAATCATATGGGTAAACACCTTTCCTTGTTACCAGATCAACTTTTTCTCGGAAGGATTTCTTTGTTTGAATGAAGTTATCTGGCTCTAGATTTCTTGCTAGAATTTCAAGTGAAGAAGCCATGAATTTAAATGAGTCAATGAAGCGAAGTTCATGCTTTATCACTTTCTCTTTTCCTTCCTTAGTTACAAACCTTCCAATTTCAATGGTTTTGCTGAAGCTTATATATTTTTCTTCATTATTTGGGATACACTTGATGTTTCCTTCTGTCTTTCCCAGATTTTTAATGAATAAATGTGCGTCATAACCAGATAAGTTGTGAAAGCTCACAGGTGTGAATTTTGGTTTGCGGAATCGAAGATTACATGAATTATTCGCCGCGCCACGAAACTTCCCTGTGTAATGGCAATGATCTCTTACTTTTTTATCTTCTTCAGGATCGAAGTTTCCTTGACAAATCCAGCAGATATCAGCTTCTTCGAAATCTTTTCAGTCTTCTTCAGCTCAACGAAGCTCAACGAACTATTTTTAATAGCCGAAAAAAGCAAAAACAACAAGAAATTAATATTCGAAATCAATTCCCTTCGAGCTCGTCTCGAAAAAATAACGGCACTCAAAACTCGTGGCACCATTCTTAGAAGCCGGACAAGATGGCACGAACAAGGAGAGCGTAACAACAAATACTTTTTAAACCTTGAAAAACGAAACCACTCTAAAAAAATTATTTCCAAACTAAAGCTTAAAAATGGTACTGTTATCACTAACCAGTTCGATATTTTAGAAGAACAAAGTAAGTTTTACAAATCTTTATACGAATCACAAGAATCTAATTGTGCCGACAACCCAGATAACGGTGTATTCTTTAATCCAAACAACATCC
The DNA here is from genome assembly GCA_022457155.1 of Cladopsammia gracilis. NCBI lineage: Eukaryota > Metazoa > Cnidaria > Anthozoa > Scleractinia > Dendrophylliidae > Cladopsammia > Cladopsammia gracilis. The sequence goes on along the minus strand of JAJGOT010000456.1, from coordinate 238,753 downwards.
CGACTTTGTCCGACTACGATCAAGCCTCGTGTGAAGGTTTAATTACAGAGATTGAAGCTTTTAAAGCTTTAAAAGATTTTGCTGCTGCCAAAACCCCTGGGACTGACGGCTTGACATCTGAATTTTTAAAATATTTCTGGCCAGAACTAAAATCGCTAATCGTTGAAAGTTTTAATTACGCGTTCACAAACGGTTCCATGTCGATATCCCAGCGGCGAGGACTAATTTCTCTTATTCCAAAAAAGAACAAAGATAATACCATCCTTGAAAACCTTAGGCCGATGTCTCTTTTGAATGTCGACTTCAAAATTCTTACTAAAGTATTGGCAAATCGCTTAGACAAAGTATTACCCAAAATAATAAATCCCGACCAAACCGGCTACGTAAAAGGACGTTACATCGGAGAAAACATTCGATTAATACAAGATCTAATGTTCTACTTGGAAAAACAAAATTCGCCCGGCATCGCTATTTTCGTGGATTTCCGAAAAGCTTTTGATACCATTGAGTGGAAGTACTTAGAGAAAGCTCTCCTGCTCTTCAATTTTGGACCGGAATTTCTACAATGGTTTAGGACTATATACTCCAATATTTCTAGCTGTGTTCTTAACGACGGCCATGCTTCTCATTTCTTTTCCTTAAAGCGTGGTGTGAGACAAGGTTGTCCACTATCAGGTCTCCTTTTTGTCATTGGCCTGGACCTCCTCGCGAGAGCCATTAAAAGTCACGCTCACATTAAAGGAATAACGATAGGAAATCTCGAAATTAAATCGACCATGTATGCAGATGATACCACAGTGTTTCTTAGTGACACAGAATCTGTCAGCCATTTAATTGAACTGCTAAATAAATTCAAAGTTGTTTCTGGCTTAGAAGTCAACACGTCCAAAACCGAAGCTATGTGGCTTTGCAAGTGGAAAGATAAACGTGAAACCCCTTTTAATTTCAACTGGCTCATCGATCCCATCTGCACATTAGGTGTTTTCTTTTCATACGACAATAATAAGGCCGATAGGCTCAATTTCGACGAAAAATTGCGAAATATGGAAAAGATTTTAAATATCTGGAAAAATAGAAAACTTACTTTAATCGGCAGAATAAATATCGTCAAAACTCTAGCCTTATCTAAGTTAATTTTCAACAGCTCCAATCTTACTTTACCCACAAAGTTTTCAAACGCTATTAACAGCATGATTTTTAATTTTATTTGGGAAGGCAAACCTCCAAAAATTAAGAAAACGACGGTGATTGGCGAAAAAAATAAAGGTGGCTTAAAAATGATCGACTTTGAAATAATGAACACCGCGCTCAAAATTGCCTGGATTCAAAGAATACGACAAAACTCCAACTCCTCCTGGAGAACTTTAATCGAACATTTCTTTAAGGAATATGGCGGTCTTTCTTTCTTACTCAATTGTAACTACAACACTAAATTACTGGATCTGAATGATGTACTACCCTTCTATCTTGAAATACTAAAGTACTGGCAAGAAAACAAACTTATCATCTCAGAAGAAAATAAATATAAACAAAGTGAAATCATCTGGAATAATAAAGACATTCTGATAAACAAACACATGATCTACTTTAAACAGTGGCATCAATTTGGAATCACATACATCAAAGACCTGCTTGACGAAAATCTTAACTTTTTGACATATGACAAATTTCAAACAGCCTTCCAACTTCGCGTGCCATTTACAACTTACTACGGTTTAATAAAATTAAAAGAACAAAAATCCCGATGGAAAATGACAATGTGTTACAACAACGTCCAATGCCCAAAGATTTCACCACCCGTGTTGTCTATGCAGCAATTAGAGACCACCAGTTTCAACCTCCCACTGCAGAACAAAAATTATTACGATATGGCTTCTCAAAAGAATGCTTAAAGAGTGTTTATAACCTTCCCTTTGCTACCACGCTCGAAACAAAACTTGAAATTTTTCAATATAAAATTATTCACAATATACTTCCAACTAGATATTCGCTTTTCCGCATGAAGATATATGACTCTGAAACCTGTCAGCTATGCAAAATGCAACCACAAACGCTGCCTCATCTATTCTACCGTTGTCCTGTTACCACCAAATTTTGGTCCGCGTTTCAAAATTGGTGGCTAGAAAAACACAAGAAAGCAATAACTCTTACAGAACGGAATATCCTATTTGGTTGGCATGATAACAATACAGAATCAAAAGACATTTTAAATTATGTCACTCTGGTGGCCAAGTATTATATCTTTTGTACTACCCAAGACAGCGATGATGTTCCCTTTGACTGCTTCCCTTCTCTACTTAAAAGCAAACTCGAAATTTTACAACAATTAGCATACAAAAACAAAACCATTGACAATTTTAATAGGAATTGGAAACATTTTATTTAACATTAATTGCCTTCTACATAGTTACGCTTGCAATTTTTCCTCTCTTTTCATATTATAATTTCTGTAATAATCTAGTTCCTAGTTCCTAGTTCCTTTTTTTTTTTTGTTTGTTGTTTTTACTTAAATTTCAAATACTTAACACCACTTGCACTGTATTTACTTGTTGGAATCGAGATTGTACTTTTAATATTCACCAGTATGAATATTGTAAATAAAATAAGTGGTAAATAAAAAAAAAAAGAAAAGAAAATCATTTTTCGATTTTTCGTAAATTTTCGGTGGATTTTCTTGACATTTCGTTCCAACATATCCACAAATATCTGGCCAATGTTTTCCAAGTCTTCAAGGTTCTCAGCTCGATAAAGTACCGGCTTTTGGGAATACACCACTTGGAAACAAAACCCGCATGGCTGATGCTTTTGATTTGCTTCAGTGAAAGATCTATTTCTACTGGGTTCAACGCTCTGGATTGGCACATTCAATGCTTCAAAATCTGCATACACAACAAAGGGAATTTTCATTGCTTTGAAGAAATTCTTGAATTTAACGTGGCTTCCTTTTCCAGGCATTTCAATCATAACTGCTTCAGTTTTTGAGCAACTTTCTTCACGAAGTGACAGTTTATCTTTGTTGGGGAAATGGTTTAAGCATCTCCGGCAGAAGAAGTTTAGACTTTTGTGGTTAGAAACTTGGCTTGATAATAATCTACTTAAGTTTTTAACCACACAATAATGTTTGAGGCGTTCGCGCCTGTCTTCGTTGTCTTCGTTGTCTTCACCTGCAATCAAGAGAAAGTCAACATTAGTGCCATCCCTTTTACTGATTCCTAACCGCCGGGGCGGTGAGATTCTCAAGGGATAAACAACACCCTCAAATCCAAAAACATTCACAGAAATGTCTGGATTCAATCGTTCAAATTTATCAATGTCTTTCAATTCAACTGGGAATCTGATTCCACCCAATTCAGTTCTTCAGATTGTCTAACTAATTTTCGTGTTATTCTTTCTGCGTTTTTCTCAACTGGGTTCAAGGCTCTTGTAACTGCCCATTGAAAGCATTGATTGTCTTCATTTTTCATGTTTACCAATGCCTTTTTATTCTTCAAGCTCTCTGGAAGATCTATCCAACTGTTTCCTCTCAAGGGGTCAAATTCAACCAAATGAATTTCCAAACGAATCACCCTATTAAATCTCCAGTTGGATCCCCGTCTTTGAAAGGCCGCCATTGCCTCAAGGGCTGTGTCATTCATGTGTTGGAGCAATTCATTTTCATTTGTTGACGCTAAATTAATTTCAATGCCTGAATGGAAAGTGGCTTCATCCTCAATGATTGCGCCCGTTGCCATCACAGTTCTTTCCATATTGCAAACTAAAATCAACTTAACCTTGGTTTGTTTGTTTTCCTTCAGAATTCGCAAAACCAATGGCTTGATTACTCTGAAAAATGCTTCAGGATCTATCCCAGGCCGGCCTTCAATTGTGAATTGTCTTGCGAAGTTTCTCAAAGCAGATAGACTTTCCTCGACTTTGAAATCAGGCTGTTTATCGTCGTCTTCAGGTTTCCCTTGTAACTTGTTAAGGGCTTTCTTGAGTGAATTTCTTTTCGAAATCAAAGTATTTCTTTGTTTCGTGTTGTTCTTTAACTTTTTATTCACCTTTTGAAGCTTTTTCTTGAGCCTTTTGATTTGTTTTTCTTTGGCTCGTTCATTCACAGGTTCGACAGGAGATGGCGCTTCAAAGTTCTTTTCTTCCCTTTTTTGCCTGCGGGTTTTCTTGGGTTTCAGCTGATATGGTTCAACCATTACAGGCTTTGGCCTGATTTTCTTTTCTTTTGTTGCTTTTGCTGGCTCATTTGCCAGTTCAACAATCGCTTTTGGTGTTGATCTTGTATTCTGTCTTGATTTTAGGATTTCAGGATTTTGCCCACGAGCCGCCGACACAGCTGGCTTTGGTTCATCCTCATCAAGGAATGCCTGTGGCGCAGCTCTTGTTTTATATTGACTATACCCTCTCAAGCCCATTTCTTTTGCTTTGGCTCTCATTTCAGGTAATGTCAGTCTTTTTTCAGGTTCTTTGCCAGTTAAAAGCTCAATTAATTCTGCTCTTGTTTTGGCCTTGGGACGACCTGGTATTCTTAAATCACTTGCTAATTTTCTCAACTCCACTACTCTCTTATTTTGAAATTCCATTTTAATACAATATATTAAATAATAAAAATTAAAAAAAGAATATATTATATTAAAATGAGAAACGATTTAATCAAACTTACACCAATCGATAACAATGGAACTCTTCAAGAAACACGTTTTCAATGATGTTAATAAAGCTTCAAAAACTTTTAATTTAATTCCTCAAACACTGAAATATGCCCTTAAGATGCAAAATAAGACAATTAAAAGCCGCCGTGACAAACAAGTATTTTTAATTGAAGGACATCTTTCCGATAAAGAGCCAATCACCATAAATAATCAAACTTTCGAAACAGCCAAAGAAGCAGCCAATTGTTTTGGTGTTACTGTGCAAACAATTTATAAGGCTCTCAAGGAGAATAAACCTTATCTCTCAAAGAAAGATGGTTTGAAACATCTTATCAGAACCCGAACACCAACTGAAAAACAGAAAAAAGTGATGATATGTGTTACCGCAAATGACTGCCCCCAATGGTTCTATTCTCTAAGTTCAATTGGGTCATTTTACGATATTTCCATCACAGAAATTCCTCTTAAGGATGGTACATTCTGTGCCAATGACACGGTGTATTTCATCAAATATCCAGACTCTTTCGTATTATCAAACGAAGAGCTGTTAGAGTATCAAAAGGAATTTGATAATGAAAACAGTTTTATGTAAATTATAAATCCAAAATGGAGTTATAATTTTTAGCACCAGATCAACTTTTTTGAATCCAAACCGCCCTCGCAGTTTGAATTGTCGAGCAGTCAATCTGTCTTTAGCGGCTATCATTTTCTTTTCCCAGGTTGCCGCTTCTGGGGTATTTGGTTGAATAAATTCCGATTTTCTCATGCACTGTATAACATCATCCAATAGTTTTTGCGTTTTCTTATCCCGAGTCTCCATTTTTAGAAAAAAGATTATTTTTTTATGTTTTATAATAAAATATGAATCCAACAACAACCAAACTAAATCAACTAAAACTACAAGATATCACAATGTCCAAACCAATCAAAAATAAACAATTCAAAAGTATTTCACTTCCAATCAAGACTCCTTACATAAGCCTGGAAGGTGAAATGAAAATTCACGAACATAATGGAGCTGACGGAGCTAGTTTCACTTTAGGATTAACACTTTCCAAAGGTGATGCAAAGAAGTTTAAAACAATTGAACAGCATATTCAAAAACTGGCTAAAGAACAACAACCTGCAGTCAAGAAAATATCCTCAAATCTTGCTAAGTTTGATGAAAACGAACTTGTGATTGTCAAAGGCGAACAGAACAAACTTTATTCAAAACTATATACCAGCGTTGAAGACCATATTTGTCCATTTTTCGAACTTTCATCAAATAATAAAAAGAAGAGAATAGATCCAATTAAACTGCGTAGTAAACTATTTAAAGGTATTTGTATAACTCATCCCCGGAAAGTTTACCTTAACAGTGATACAACTTCAATTATAATGATTACTCAAGCAGTTCTTGTTAAAGAAATATGGGAAGAAGGAAAGAAAAAGCTTGATCCACGCAGTTGGTTTGTTGAATTTGAAGATGAGAGTGATGAGGATAGTGTTATAGAAGATGAATGAATGTTTTTCTTATTTGGAATTCCATTTTTTCTATTCATATAACCCACAGTTATATGAATATTCTTATCTTTCCTTAAATTTCTTGTCATATGCCGCTTCATATTTTGAAATATCTAAGCACATATCAATAACCACCTCATCCCTTATTTTCATTTCTTCGATGAATTTCTGCGAGTCAAAACTAACTCCTCTCAAACATGCCCTCAGATCAGACAGAACTTTTTCATATGTTGTGAAAGCGGATTTACATTTTTCAATTTTCTTTCGATAATTCTTCACTTCCTGGAAGGTTTTCAAACCCAACCCTGCACCGCTCACGACTCCCAGAATAATTGGATTCAGGGTAATGTCTCCTGTAATAGTCCCAACAACAACAAGTCCTGTTGACGCCAAAGTCAACTCCAGATTCATTTTCTTATATCTACGGTGTGCCTTTTTACAGCACCAGCATTTCTTGTGATAAAAACTTTCTCCTCAGAAAGTGTTGGATCAATATGATTGAAATTAAGTGGACTATTACACTGATTTTGCATTTTTTATGCAGGAACAAAGTTTCAGTCTCTTCAAGGTTTGTATAATCTCTTTCAGTTTTTCAGAATTTATTTTGATTTCAAAGCTCATTTTAGTTGGGGAAATTAAATTTCAGACGCTACGGTTGCATTGAATTCAATAGAAAAAACAGCTTCATTATAGGTGATCACTTCAGTTGTATTTTTTTTTGAAAATTTCAATCACTAATATATCATGTTTTGATAGGTTCATATTTATGTTAAATTCCTGTCTTCTTTCATTTACTGTTGAGCCAAAGCTAGTTCTGGTTCTTACTTTTAAAGTAATAAGAAAATCGGAATTATTTGATGAGTAAAAGTAACAATTGATACCTTTTAAAATACAATCATAAGGTATAATTTGAAATGTACTTATATTATTTAAAAATAATTGGCTTTGATGCTGTGTTTTTTTGAAGTAGGCCGTAATGAATGTTTTTTATGTTAATGAAGGATTTAATATTCTATGACCATTCATATCCAAATTAGTTTGCATGACCATTGCGGCTCCGCCGCCAGCTTCGCTGGTTTTTTTGATTTTCAAAAACGAAAGGTCGATCATAAACATCGGTAGGAACATCGTCATGAGAACCCTTGATTCCATAGATGATCAACTTTGCGGGTCCTTCATTCGGATCACGTGCTGTTCCTTGCCATTTCAAGTCCAAATATATATACTCAGGTCGAGAGATCTGCCATTTATAAATATGAACGATGGATCTAGAATAACTAGGTGTGCCTGGAGTCGTGAACTTCGTTGTTGTTTGTTTATTGATATTCAGGCTTGTGCTCACGACGTTAACGCTAACGTTATTCATTGAAACGGGAAAGAATTCAATGCAAATAGTATATTCTCCCTCTGGCAATTTATACATATTGAAACCAAGTCTCCCAGAGTATAGATTGCTGTTGTCTTTGGTTATTGTTAATCATATGCCTTCTTGTTGAAAAGATGCGGTGAATCCGGAAAATCATTGATACCAGTTGCTGTCATATCATGATCAGAGCTGGATTCATCACTGTCTTCCATCAGATACCGGAATTCATCTTTCGGACGAGCGTTTGACGTGATATGTGAGTCATCAACGTATTTTTTTGAGGTTCTCTTCTAATTCTATCGTGTGGACTACTACATTTCCTATCTTGAGATTAAGTTCGCTATCGTCACTATCCACATAAGATTTTGGTGTGGGTTGATGATCCAGAGTTGGCGTTGCAATATTGTTGATTTGTTGTGAATTCATATCCAGGTTTCCAGTCATTGTTCCACCTTCCTACGAAAGCTTTTTAGCGACTTCGTCGTCCACATATTTTTTGTTTGCGCCTTGATCGGCGACGGTTGGATCTTTCACATTGAAAATGGTGTGATTTCCCATATCCAAACTAGTCTCCATTGGAAACGTCTCTTTGCGGCTGAGAAAGATATTCTTGGCATCATTATAAGAAACAACATTGTTATAATTTGCTCCCAAATCATGCCATGTTTGTTGTTTCGAGTTTTTCACATTGAAAAGTCCTTTCAAATCAATATCGTTCGTGACTTCATGTGCTGGTTCAGGAGCATTTGGGTGGAATTTTTTCAGAGTGATCATATTGACAGCTGACAAATCATTGTTTTCATCCGTGTCCAGATTTGTGATCAATTTGCGATTCATTTTTATTTCCCCGGGGTTAATGAGGTTTTGCCCTCGAAGGTCAAGGTCCCCAGTCATATGCGAGGAACCATCAACCTGAAGTGAATCTGCCTTAAGTTGAATCAATTTGTTTTCGAGACTTGTTTCAAGAGTGTCAACCTGATGTTTTGTGATTGCGTCATCATTGTCAACTCCTTCGGCAACATTGGCCAGTCGTTTTTGTTGGATATCATAATTATTGTTGGTGTCCAATTTCAGTCCGCCTCCTTGTTGAACTTGTTTGTTGAAATTTTTTATGATTCACTTAAGTCAACATTTGTATATCTTCCCACATTGTTGAAAATGCCCATTTTAAAAGGTTTCATCAAAGTTTTTGGCAACACTTTTCTTTTCTTTGTCAAGAAAAAGGAACTCATAAGGTCCTAGCCTATTGAAAAGACTTGAGTCAATCAAATTCTCTTTTGCAATGAGATCGAGGTGAGTTTTTGTTGCAGGTGGATACAGAATCATATGGGAACAATTCAAACGAATCTTTTGAGGGACATCATAATAAGATTGGGAAAGATAAATTGGACTGATTCCGTAATGTCTTCCATCTGTCCAATGGTTTGCAATCTTTTGTTGGATCTTTGCTGGAGCGCTAATGAGGTCATCAAAAACGACTACTTTTCTGTTATTGTCTGGATATTCTGAGGCCAGGCCACCCTGGCGGCCTGCGGTATCCATGATGTCATCTGGCCCAAGAAGTTCAAGCACTGGATACCCAACTTTTTCACTAATGCCATCCATCAACTTTTGGAGGTCTTGAATCTTATCTTGATGCTGATTTGGTGAATAGAAATAAATTTTATCATAGAAGATAAGAGGTTTTCTCAACATATGCATAAGCGTGTTTGTCTTTCCACAGCGAGTTTGACCCGCAATGAGCATTCTGAAATCCTCATCCAGGAAATCACAATATTTTCTATTTGCTGTTCGATTATTGACGTTTCGATCATAATTTGGAATCTTCATTTTAAGTGTCGATATATCATTTATCTTTTGAGATAAATGTTGTTTCAACACTTAAAATGGATATTGAAAGAATTACAAGATACGCAGGAAGAGAATTGGAGGGATACCAGATTGCGAAAGCAGTCACAGATGTGAAGAATGAAGTAAAAGACCGAGAACAGGGAAGAGATGTTGTTATGAGTGATTATTTCAAAACCCTCCGTGAACCCTTGATTGAACAACAGAAAAAAAAAACAGATGAAAACCAAAACAAAATGATTGAACAACTCAGACAAAATCAACTTGCTTTGGTTGAAGGCATTCAAGAGATAACCGCAATGGCACCAATGCCTGCTCTGGAAGACGATGAACATGAAGACGATGAGTTTTTTGCAGACGCTGTGGAAGAATTACCACGCGCAAAATCACCAATAAGATTTGATGTCGATATCTATAAAGGAATTAATGATGAAGATAAAGAAGTTTTCCGAAGATATAAATTACCACGTTTAGAAGACCTTTTAGGATTATCAACTGAAAGCATCAAAAAAGCTAAAAAAGTTTATCAAACAAACAGAAAATCCAAAAATGCTTCGCAGATAGCTAATTTACACAAGAAACTTAATAAAAATCAGTTCTTAACTGATGTTGAAAAAAAGCAATGGGATGAATTAATGGCTGACTCACTAACCTTAGACAAATATAGAGACAAAATTGATTTCTTAATTAGTGGAAGAGAAAAAGTTAGGAATGCATATAAGATTCAAAAAGACGCCACGGGCGCAGATCATTATGGCGGGCTTCTCATCGATGTCCCTAAACTTTTCAATGAAATGAAGCTGAATGCCTTCCGAGGCGGGAAACTCGTCTATCAAGCAGATGCGGATAAATCATTCATCGATCTGGTGACAAAAAGATTCAATCCTCGGAAAAAATATTCTATGAATGCTGTGAAAATTTTCAATAATTTGAATATGTTGTCTAATATGCCCGCGCACAAATCCTCAGGTAAATCAAGGATGGTAGGATCCGGTGTCGTCTTCTATCAAAAGCCAGAAGAATTAGCAGATCGAATGAAGATTTTGATTGGCTCAATGGCTGATGGCAACAATTCTCCTGTCTTGAGGAATGATCTTGCACAAATAAATGATGAACTCTTGAGAATCGGGGCAATTGACCAACAAATGCATGAAAAACTTTATAATAAATATTTAAAATAATGGATGTAAACAGAGTACTTGTCTTTAAATCAATTGATGCAAGAAAACAAAACCCACAAAATAAACCAGGGAATTTCACAATTAAGTTTTCTCCCTAGTTGAAACTGGAAGATAATAAACAACACTATATGGCTTTGGATCATCTTTCCATGACTGCAAGTTGGCATAATATCAGGCCTAAATACGGCAACAACAAGTTGGTGATTTCAAAAGACAAGGGCCAGGCATGGGAAACAATCACTTTTCCTGCAGGAATTTATGACTATGAGGATATCAACGAATTCATTCACAAAAGCATTGGAAAAGCAGGTGATAGTTATGGAATCAATGTGTTGTTTGATTTAACCACTTTCAAAGTTTTCATTCAACTGCAAGAGAACTTTCAAATTGATTTTGCAAGCAGTGGAAACTTTCACGTCTTGTTGGGATTTGATGCGGCAAAATTGACAGTTAGGGCTTATGGAACGAATTTTCCTAATATATCAAATAGTGTTGACAATCTCTATCTCAGAAGCAGTCTTTTGAGCGATTCAATTATCTCCGGGAAAAGGTCAAATGTGCTTTACACGTTCTCAACCAGCACTAAAACCAGATCATTGCCATTCGAAATTCAACCAATGAATTACTTGTGGAATAAAATAAACTCTAAGCATATTTCTGAGGCCACCTTCTTCATGACTGATGATGAATACCGAGAAGTTGATTTGAATGATATTGATATTTCCTTGACTGTAGTAATTAAAGAATTGAATTAAAATGGATGAAAGAAGAGAAAGAGATCCTGATACAGGTGTAATCACCTACGGTGGAATAACATATGGAGGTGGGGGCGGGGGTTTTACCGATGTTTTCTCGAAACTCGCAGCTAAATTAACAGGTAAAACAGCTTCAAAATTAGCTTCAAAAGCAGCATAAAAACTTGTTGAAAAAGGAGCAGAGAAAGTTGGAGAAAAGACTGGACAAGTCATTGGTGAAAAAATTTATGATAAGTTCTCTAATAAAGCGAAAAAAGAGGCAAAAGGAAAAGAAATTGGTGAAATTCTGAAAAACATGGAAAAGAAAGTCGGGCTGCCGAGGCGGCCCGCAGTCCGCTTCCAAGAAGACACCAGGTCGCCGTTGCCCGCTGACAAATTTAAGTATGTAAGGGATGTTTACAATGACCTCATCTGAGATGGATTCCTCTGAAAAATAAAATATTATATAATAAAATGGCAGTAAATTTTAGAAACCCGGAATTCGTAAAAAGATATGAATATACATATTATGATCTCGAAACACCACTCAATGACAACATTGCGAATGACAACAGACAGACAAAAGATAATTATCGGTTCAACGTGGATAACTCCTCAGAAGCAAACCCAATTGATTGGTATAATGCATTTCTGGAGATTGACTTTAAGCTTGTTACAACGGCTGACAGTGCAACTGGAATAACCGTCGGGCCAAATAATGGTAATCAAGATTGCACGACAACTAATGGTTTGTCTTTCATAAAATCAATCGAAGTTGAATGTAATGGACAAACAGTTTATAACACAAAAGCAAATGAATCAGCAAATGCGTTGACGCTCTTGAAATACACAAAAAGTTATGCCGATTCAGTTGGGCAAGATCAGTTCTTCTATCCTGATACATCAACGGGAACAACAGAAGCACGACTACAACTAGCAGATAAAACAATAGTAAACGCATATAATGAAGGTTTTGCTAAACGGAAAATCCTGACTGATGAGGCGGCTATCAACAAATTTTCAATTCCGTTGAATTTATACATTTATTTCGCTGCTTTCAAAAATAACCTTCACCCAAATATAAAGTTAAGTCTTTTGTTGAAACTTGAAAATGACAACAACTTGATTTTCAGAAAAGGTGTCGTGCCAGATTCAAAAGTGATTCTCACTAAATTCAGATTGTGGTGCCCAAAAATTATTTTCAATGGTAAAGGCTTGAAGCAATATCTTGAAGATTATCTGAAACCGAAAAAGTGGACATATTTGAAAGAACATGAAACATTGCAATCAACAGCCACGAATAGCTATTTCCGTATTTCCAACGGAATTCGAAGACCTAGGCATGTGTTGATTTGGGTTGTTCCAACAGCATCTTATAATAGTCAGACACATAATATATTCACTTTCAAGACATTCAATATTAATGTAAACAACCGGCGATTCACTCGAGCACAGCTGGAGTTGAACAACAGTATTTATTATCCCCAATTGGAAATGACCTGGGATGAAGAATCAAGGCTTTACCGTGCTTTAATGTCATTCAATACCGCTTATAATGACGCTTTGAGTGGACCATTGATAGATCGAAAAAATTTCAAAGAGCTTTATGGAATGATTTACTTCAATCTCCGAAAGCAAGAAGATGATGTGAAAGATGCTGCGGTTTCTTTGACGTTCAGATATGAACTTAATGAAGCCAACGTAAATCAGTACATGATAAATGCCTTGGTGTTGCATGAAATAGAAATTGAATTGTATACCGCATCCAATAAGCTTTTGATCAAGGCTTAAAAAATCAAACCGCCGGGGCGGTTTGTAATCTTTCTTTGGAAAAGTTATTTCGATATTAAAAATATTGAAATGACGTCTTATATACCATACCATGTAAACTTGTCTGAAGGACAAAAAACAAACCTTGCAAGAGCTGTGAAAAATTCAGCTCCAATTACATTGAGACTTTCGAGAAATGAATTGAGAGGAAATGATGAACTGATGTTGACAAAGACCCAAATAAACAAAATAAAGAAAGCAATTAATGCAGGGCGGGGGGTTGAAATATCCATCTCGAGAACACAAATAAGAAAAGCTGTCCGACAAGGTGGGAGTCTTTGGACTTCATTGATTTCTTTAGGATCGAAACTGCTTCCATTTGCAACAAAGGGGGTTTCAAAAGTTGCCCCGCATCTTGCGACTGGAGCATTGAGTGCTTTGGGAAGTCTAGTAATAGATAAAATATTTGGAAAGGGAATTGCCGTACCATTCAACTTTCTTCCGCAACTTGGGAGAGTCAAAGAGTTAACTAAAAATCAATTAGCTTCGGTTAAAAGAGGACTTCAGACTGGCAGTGGAATAAATTTCAAACCAACACAGCGGCAAATTAATGGCGGGCTTCTTGGAACACTAGCAGCGATAGGGATCCCGATGGCTATTGAGCTGGCATCGAAACTGTTCGGGAGTGGGCTACAGGTGCCCCGAAAAGGCAAAGGCAAAGGTGGGGGATTAATGGTAAGTCCAAAACCGGGGCTTAGCCAAGGGCTTTATCCGTATATGCCGCCGCCATTTTTTGGAACATGGGAACAGCAAGGAAAAGGACGCGGACAAAAAAAAAATCTGGTGACGGAATTCTGTTAGGACCGAACAGTCCCTTTCAAAACATTCCCCTCGTAGGAGCAATTCTCTGAGGCCGGCTTGGAAAGATATCCCATTGTCAAACTTTGATATTCTTGAGTGGGTAAAATTTCTGAAAATCCCCAATTTCAAAGGAATCTTTTCAAGAGACTCAAAAGATCATTTGCATAAAAACGGGTCCTGTATAATTAATCTACATGATTCTGTTGGAAACGGAACACCTTGGGTCGCAACATTTGTGGATGACAAACTTATTTATTATTTTGATTCATTCTGCTTGCCGCCTCCAATTGAATTTGTGGGTTATGCAAGAAAATTAAAAAAGAAATACATTTATAATTACGGCCATCCGATTCAAGACATCAATTCTGTGCGATGTGGATATTATTGTTTATATTTCCTAGATAATATTCATGAAAAATCGTTTTATGATTGTCTCAAAGTGTTTGATTTAAACCATCCAATGAAAAATGAAAAGTTCATAAAAGAATATTTTGATTAAAAAAATGGAATCATATTGTGTGAGAGAGAAACGAATGACTGGATGCGTGGAGCCATCGGGGTATATGGTTGCAAAAAATGGGAGACCGATGTGGTTTTGCCATTGCGCATCATGCGGAATAAAGAAAACAAGATTTGTTAAGGCGGGAAACTGACGCGGCCTCCGCTTGGCGGGGGCTACGGTGGAGCCGGTTACGTCGGAGCCGGTTTTGGTGAATTAGCATTTACAGGTGTCGCACATGCGTTGCCTTGGATCGGGAAAAAGACAGTTGAAATGTGCCGTTATGGAGCCAATGAATTGTTGCGAAACCGAAACACTCAAAGGAAAGCATTAGATTTCGCGCTGGATAAAGCAAAACCATTTCTAGCAAAGACAGCTTCGGATATGATGGATCAATTAAGCACGGCGATTAGACCAAACAGAAAATATAAAACAGACCAGAACGATCTCGATGGCGGTGCTTTAGATGCACATAAATTAATTGGCAAGCTTCCGAGGCCAAAAAAAGGCTTCACCCTCCCAGGTTATAATTATACCGGACCATTCAACCCACTCGAAAAGCAAGTCAGATTCGATCCAAACACGGGGCAAATTTTAGAAATTTACGAACAACCCACAGGTAAAACAGATGCAGTTGCTACGCAGCATGACGTTGATTATTCAGTCTGCGCAAAGAAAGCTGAACCACGTCAGTGTAAAAACAAAGCTGATAGAAAAATGGTCGCCGCTTTAGACGCGATTCCATGGAATCAGCGACAGTGGGGTCATGCTTTAGCTATAAATATTATTTACACAAAACAGAAGCTTGGATTAGGAGCGCCAAAAAACGGAAGAAGGTTTCGAGTATGGATTGGACCCGAAGCCTAAGCGACGAATTACATAAACCAATCCGGCGGCGCTTTCCAAAGCGACGAGTAATTGCATATGGAATTGACAAAATATGGGCTGCGGATTTAGTCGAGATGGGGAAATTTTCGAAGTGGAACAAAGGCTTTAAATATCTCCTGATGGTGATCGATGTCTTCTCAAAATATGGTTGGATACGACCACTGAAAGACAAGCGAGGACAGTCGGTTGCTGCTGCTTTTAAAGATATATTTAACACGAAGCGACAACCACAAATGCTTTGGACTGATAAAGGAAGTGAATTTTTCAACGGAACAATGAAGGATCTGCTTGATAAGAATGGGATAACTTTATATACGACGGAGAACGAAGAAAAATCATCTGTTGTCGAACGCTGTAACAAGACGATTAAGGAGAAACTCTGGAAGCTTTTTTCGGTGAACAATAATACAATTTTTTTTGACAAACTTGACAACTTGGTGGATCAATATAATCATAGTTTTCACTCGAGCATTCGAATGTCTCCCGCAGCGGCGAGTTTAATTAAAAATGAATCCAAGGTTTTCACCAATTTATATGGAGATTTACTTTATTCTAAGCATGCCACAGCAAAATTTAAAGTCGGCGACAGAGTAAGAATATCGAAATTTAAGCGGAAGATATTCGATAAAGGATTTACGCCGAACTGGACAGAAGAGATATTTGTTATTGACGAAATATTGAACACAAATCCTGTAACGTATAAGTTAGTTGATCTGTTGGGAGAAAAAATAATTGGGTCATTTTACGAACCGGAACTTCAAAAGACAACACAAAGCGTGTTTCGAATTGAAAAGGTTATTCGCCGCGATTACAAGAAAAAGAAAGCTTTGGTAAAATGGAAAGGCTATTCTGACAAATTTAATTCGTGGGTACCGTTGAGTGATGTTCAAAATCTCTGAGACACGCAAACAGAAAATACAATAATTTATACAAGCTGTAGAAGTTTCACAGAATTTTATACAAGCTGTAGAAAATTTTGTGTAATATAATGATTGGTAAAACATCGTCACGTGATATTTACCGCTAAGGAAAACAGCTTGAATTAGCATTTAAATTAAAAATCTTGTGTACACAAGCTACACAACAAATTTCACAATTGAGTTTCACAAATGTGAAAAATTTCACAACTGCGAAGTAAAAATGTGTAAGGTTTTGATTGGTTGAAAAAATCATACGACTGTCATAAACCAGCTTGTATTAGCATTTAAATTAAAAATAATGTGGGCACAAGATTCTCACTCGTGAGAAACTGTTTTGAAAATAAAATGATTTCCCACGCGTGAGAAACTGTTTTGAGTGTTAGTGATGACGGTACCACCGGTGGCGGTGCCGATGATAAACGCTTTATTTGCAACGATGGAATACACACACTTGCTTCCAAGAATAATGATGATGCAATACCGCCAGGCGATTTCAAATGTAAATATTGAGTCAGCGACATTTTCTCTGTGATAGTCAATCACCAAGAAAACTGAATAAATCATTTTCTCAGAAACAATAAACAAGATTGCCTTGAGCGCCGACGATGACGGCATCGCCGGTGGCGGTGCCGATGACAAAAGATTTATCTGTGAAGACGGAATTAGCACTCTCGCTTGGGGGCACTGGCGTCAGACACGGCTTTTGAAATCAAGCTGAGCCAAACCGTCTCGGCGGTTTGAGTTAGAAAGTTATCGCTGGATTTAGCGGTGGAGTTATCGCTAAGAGTTGGCGGAAAATGGGCGATGTTGTTTTTTATCGTTAGGAGACGGCGGTAGAATTATCGCTAGAAGTTGGCGGTGGTGATTTAAGATCGCTAGAAGTTGGCGGAAGAATTATCTCTAAGAGTTGACGGAAAATGGATGATGTTGTTTTTATCGCTAGGAGACGGCGGTAGAATTATCGCTAAGGCCCAGTTCAAACGTCGAACTTCACATGTGCCGAACCTAATGCAAATGAGCAAGAACAATAGATTTTTCTCATTTGCATTAGGTTCGGCACATGTGAAGTTCGACGTTTGAACCGGGCCTAAGAGTTGGCGGAAAATGGATGATGTTGTTTTTATCGCTAGGAGACGGCGGAAAAAATGGAAATGAGCCAGAACCCGCTTTTTCCCACTACTGACAAGCCGACTCGAACATGCATCGATGCACAACTTTCGCTGTTTATGTTTCGACGACGCTTTCGACTGGTTTTTAAGCGGTCTATGCCATCCATTCGACTTGGTAATGTCTAGAAGTACGCTGGAAATCAGTTGAACATGGACGAAGGTTCTTCTCGGGGCGAACGTAGTTGCCGGATCTCTGTGGAATAAAGCAAGAAGTTATCAGATTTTCCTTGCTTCTTTCCATTCTGGTTTGTTTCGTTGAGTAAAAAAAAACAAATAAATTTATTTGATTTTTTTTTCGTGCTAAATAGTTTGACATTTTTAAATGTCAAAGTATTTAGCACGCGTGTGTTAATTGTGGACACTTTTCCAGATCAAATTGGAATTTGGAAGTGTAGGTTTATGTTTTTGTTTCGTTGAGGATGTATTTCAGTTTTAAAAGGATGAATGCTCACCGTTTTATCTTTTTCGCTTTGCACGCTTAAAGAACGACAAATACACACAATGTTTTTGTTTCGTTGAAGAGAGTTGGTATGTAAATTATGTTGATTGCAGGACCGCGGACCGCGGTAGCAGTCTTGATTTATTCGAAAACATCTAGCAATCTAGCCTAATCTGTTATTGCCGCAGACAAACCCAATATTTTTATATTTTTTTTTCTTCGTTTTCCAGTAATTTATTATGTCCAAAGAACGGAAATAATAATCATTTCGCGAGGAAAAGAAAGAAAATCGTTTTTTTAGCCGCTCGAAGATGCGTCACTTTGGTTGAAAAGTGGCTCCAATTTTTGGAAAGCCTGGGGCGAGTGGGAGTGAGTGATGGGGGAAAGCATGGGGGCGAATGGGAGTGAGTAAATTACGTAAATAGTATGACACATTGGTTTGTTTACGCTATAATTCCCCTGGAATCCTTTAGCGTGATGGTCACTTTGTCAATGTTTTTAGCTGTGCAAATGTCAGATAGCGCCTAATATGTTTCTTTACAGTCCTCTTGAAGGTGAAGAGGATCAGTTTCGGATCACTCTTGATCAAATGAAGTGGTCGTGTCCACTGTAGTTTTGCCGTAGCGAGCGAACCAACTGTGCCGCTGGAGCGAAGGAATTAGTGAACATGAAGAAGACGGACTTTGATTTAGATTATTGAACGTGAAAGGTATACATTTTAGTATCACAGCGTCTTAGTAGTTCGTTAGTTGAGTTGAACGCAGAGGATTTTTAGTTATTTCTTCTTAGTGGCTCGGTGACTAGTGTTTATCGAACGCGAACGATATATTTGTGGTTACATGATATTAGCGACTCGCAGCCGGTCTTCTGTGAAGTTCATTGATCGCGCGTGGAGGTTATGAGCTTATTTTATCGGCTTGGCAGTTCGCCCCTCTCCTTAAAGTTCTTTTTTCAATGCGAAGGATATATGTCTTAGGTACTTGGCGGCTTGCTAGTTGAAAGTTTCTAAATTATACTGATATGTTATGCATATCTGAGGTGGTGTTTTTCCGGCGGCTCGATGATTTGAATGTGAATGGTGTATTTTTAGCGGCAAAGCGCCTTGATAGCGTATTTATTTATTTATTTATTTATTTATTTATTTATTCAAAACATTTGAACTCAAGTATATGCGTAATTATTAAGCTTCTTAATCCAGTGTCTTGACAGGGTTGAACGTTTCTGGAAATTTTAACCGCTTGGCGGCTTATAAGTGAGTTCATAGTATTGTGTTTTAGTGTTTACATTTAAATGTCTGATTTATATTTGATTGTATAAAAATTGATCTTATCGATCACGCAATGATTTAGCGATGTATTTTGTTACGAATAGTCTTACGCATTTAATTTGCAGATATAGTTTTGATAGATGTACATGTTCCGTAGAATAAAAGCCCGCTTGTGAACACTTGCGTCGCTTCACTTTGAATTTTATAATTCGGAATACCGTATAAACATTGATATTACTCGCCAGTCAGTGCCGATCGAGTCAGTATATTTTTGTAGGCCTCACTGACCTCGACGGCTCTCCAGTCGAGCTGAGGCTTGAAGGAACTTTTAAACAGGATATGGATTGAAAAATTATGCTTGATTGAACGGCCTCAACGGCCGGCATGTTTTTTTTTTTTAATTTCGTGTATTTCGTCGCCTAATTTCCTCTGGAGCAAAATAAAGCTTTGTTACATCCTCTGTAATCGAAGAATTCTGATATCTCGTATGTTTAGGGCCGCTCGCCACATAATATTGTCCACCTCTAGCGTCGTCTCTTGTCAACTCTCTTGTCCGCTATGATTCCCGCAGCAGTTTGGACAACTATTTACATCACAGTGTAATATGACACTGGTTTTGGCCGCGCACAAATTGGAGCCACTTTTTTAGCGCCAACAACCTAACTTTGAGACCGTGAAAAAGGCGTTTCGCATCGTCTCTAACACTTTAAACTTTTTATTCCAAAGTCTAAAAAGGTGAAATTTTCGATATATCAAAAAATAAACTACATTTCATAGAATAGCAGGCACATAACCGTCAGTATAGCATTGAAAGCACACTACTTTCGTAGAAGCGAGGAAAATCTGACAACTTCTGGGTTGATTCCACTGCAATCAGCACCTAGATTGCACCTGAGAAGAACCTTCGTCCATGCTCAACTGATTAACGTGTATATTGAGGCGTAGCAGGGAAATGACCGACACGGAATCAAGACAAAATGTAATTTCAGGCGTTTGAGTAACGTAGTCAACGAATTAGACAGAAATTGATATTTCTACGGCACGGGAACAGCAGGGGCTGGGCACTATTGTTGTAGTGCATTGTGGGTAGCATATCTTCGTTATAAACGAAGTATCGCACGTGGTTAGTTATTCTAGGCCTGCACCACTCGGCTTCAGTTCAGAACTTCAGTGCATTTTGTGCTAATTAGGGCCTCGTAGGATGGGCTATAGAGTTTGAGCCATGGATCCTACCCAGATCTCCTGCCATATATTTTTTCCCCAAAGGGGTTTCTTGGGTGACAACTTTTTTCTGGCCTCCGTTTAACCGCAGTTTTTTCTTTGTATGTGAGTGGTTGCTCAGCTCTGGTTCGTCTTCAGCATTGTAGTATTTTAAATTTATGGATTTTGACTACACCGTTATATTGTACTGTTGTACTCACATTATTGTAAATATGTTTGTAAGTGCCGTTGGTGTCCGGCCGAAATGCATCAAAATAAACCTATTGAAGCGTATGTCTGTTGTGTAGTGGAGTTGAAATTAGATTATTTACGTGTGAGAGACCATTCGGAGTGCACAGCACGGCAGAACTGAATAATTTTGCCCAATTCCAGCGTGACACATTTCGCAATGTGGCAGCACTTCACTTCCAGTATGGAACCAATAGTTAGGTAGACTACTAAATTCGATTAAATTTTGATTAAATTAATATAAAGTTGACAATCGAGCGATGGAGCGCACTAAAAAAACTCGTTTATTACGCACGCTCATTTTGTTTTTCAAATTGCATAATTTGCATTAGTGTTGTTGATTGTTACATGCCTTTTTGCTTTTATACGTAATTCTAGATCTGTATGAATAATGAATAACAGATTTGAAACTGCATTTGTACTTTATAATAATAATCAGTTTAATTACTCTTTTCGTAGCTTCTCAGCTAAATTACAAGAGTGGTCAAAGTACTAATCATATACATACATTAACAAGAAACTTTTACTAGGAATATCTATATGTAATAAATTTGTCAAGACGGTTAGTAGAGGCCATGATGGGGTCCTCTCTAAAGGTGCCTGAACGTAGATTATATCCATGGGGCTATGGGATCTATGGGATCCATGGGATTATATCCAACACTAATGCAACTTTAATTGTCGTGTCAAATTTATGTAACTTTTGTTACACTTATGCCAGGAGAGAATGCTCATTCTGCTTGGCTTTGAAACTTATAACTGTTTGTTATATTTTGAATCGAGTAATGTAATATTGTTGAGTTGAAATAATCATAATTTAAAACCTGTGCCACTTTCGCACCACCTCACTTAAATTCTAGACTGCTTGATTTTTTCTCACTTCTGTTCATTTTCGTTTTGTCTCTTCTAGAAAAGACTGTCATGGACAACAAGGCTTTACAAGGCATCACTATTGGAATAATGATTGCCAATTTCCTTCTCAGCACCATTCGTGTTCTAAACGCCATCCAGTTAACAAAAGAATGCTTGAGTCTCCTTAACGCTAAAGCTCTGAAACAAATAACCGAATTAGTCAGATTAACTTCCAAACTGCTATATTCCCTGTTATTCATAGGATACCGTCTTCTTTACAATCATACGAATGCGATAAAATGCGGTAGAAAGCTTCTGGCCATTTTGCGCGACAGTGGCGAAAAAGCCGAAGAAATACAAGTAACCTTGCAACTAGCGAGATTGTATGAATGTCATGCTAAATATAACGAAGCAAAAGAACTTTATTCGAATGCACTTAGCATCACGATAGCAACTGGAAAACGGAAAGGAGAAGCCTCGTGTTATGCAAACCTAGGAACGGTGTTTTTGCCTCTCGGTGAATATGCCAAGGCTAAAGAATATCTCGAAAAAGCACTTGTGATCTTAAAAGAAATTGGCGACATAAATGCAGAAGCCACGTGTTATGCAAACCTAGGGGTGGTGTTTGAGTCTCTTGGTGAATATGCCAAGGCTAAAGAGCATCTCGAAAAAGCACTTGCGATCCTCAAAAAAATAGGCAACATAAATGGAGAAGCCTCGTGTTATGCAAACCTAGGAACGGTGTTTTTGTCTCTCGGTGAATATGCCAAGGCTAAAGAATATCTCGAAAAAGCACTTGCGATCAGAAAAGAAATTGGCGACATAAATGGACAAGCCACGTGTTATGCAAACCTAGGGATGGTGTTAAAGTCTCTTGGTGAATATGCCAAGGCTAAAGAGCATCTCGAAAAAGCACTTGCGATCCTCAAAAAAATAGGCAACATAAATGGAGAAGCCTCGTGTTATGCAAACCTAGGAACGGTGTTTTTGTCTCTCGGTGAATATGCCAAGGCTAAAGAATATCTCGAAGAAGCACTTGTGATCTTAAAAGAAATTGACAACATAAATGCAGAAGCCTCGTGCTATGCAAACCTAGGAATGGTGTTCGAGTCTCTCGGTGAATATGCCAAGGCTAAAGAACATCTCGAAAAAGCACTTGCGATCAGAAAAGAAATTGGCGACATAAATGGAGAAGCCTCGTGTTATGCAAACCTAGGAACGGTGTTTGAGTCTCTCGGTCAATGTGCCAAGGCAAAAGAACATCTCGAAAAAGCACTTATGATCAGAAAAGAAATTGGCGACATAAATGGAGAAGCCTTGTGTTATGCAAACCTAGGAATGGTCTTTAAGTCACTCGGTGAATATGCCAAGGCTAAAGAACATCTCGAAAAAGCACTTGCGATCAGAAAAGAAATTGGCGACATAAATGGAGAAGCCTCGTGTTATGCAAACCTAGGAACGGTGTTCGAGTCTCTCGGGGAATATGCCAAGGCTAAAGAACATCTCGAAAAAGCACTTGCGATCAGAAAAGAAATTGGCGACATCAATGGAGAAGCCTTGTGTTATGTAAACCTAGGAACGGTGTTTGCGTCTCTCGGTGAATATGCCAAGGCTAAAGAACATTTCGAAAAAGCACTTGCGATCAGAAAAGAAATAGGCGACATAAATGGAGAAGCCTCGTGTTATGCAAACCTAGGAATGGTGTTTGAGTCTCTCGGTCAAAATGCCAAGGCAAAAGAACATCTCGAAAAAGCACTTGCGATCTTAAAAGAAATTGGCGACATAAATGGAGAGGCCTCGTGCTATGGAAACCTAGGAATGGTGTTTGCGTCTCTCGGTGAATATGCCAAGGCTAAAGAACATTTCCAAAAAGCACTTGCGATCAGAAAAGAAATTGGCGACATAAATGGAGAAGCCTCATGTTATGCAAACCTAGGAACGGTGTTTTTGTCTCTCGGTCAATATGCCAAGGCAAAAGGACATCTCGAAAAAGCACTTATGATCAGAAAAGAAATTGGCGACATAAATGGAGAAGCCTTGTGTTATGTAAACCTAGGAACGGTGTTTGTGTCTGTCGGTGAATATGCCAAGGCTAAAGAACATCTCGAAAAAGCACTTGCGATCTTAAAAGAAATTGGCGACATAAATGGAGAAGCCTCGTGCTATGGAAACCTAGGAATGGTGTTTGAGTCTCTCGGTGAATATGCCAAGGCTAAAGAACATTTCGAAAAAGCACTTGTGATCCTAAAAGAAATAGGCAACATAAATGGAGAAGCCTGGTGTTATGCAAACCTAGGAACGGTGTTTAAGTATCTCGGTGAATATGCCAAGGCTAAAGAACATCTCCAAAAAGCACTTGCGATCAGAAAAGAAATTGGCGACATAAATGGAGAAGCCTCGTGTTATGTAAACCTAGGAACGGTGTTTGAGTCTCTCGGTGAATATGCCAAGGCTAAAGAACATCTCGAAAAAGCACTTGCAATCCTAAAAAAAATAGGCGACATAAATGGAGAAGCCTCGTGTTATGCAAACCTAGGAATGGTGTTTAAGTCTCTCGGTGAATATGCCAAGGCTAAAGAACATCTCGAAAAAGCACTTGCAATGCTCAAAAAAATAGGCGACATAAATGGAGAAGCCTCGTGTTATGCAAACCTAGGAATGGTGTTCGAGTCTCTCGGTGAATATGTTAAGGCTAAAGAACATCTCAAAAAAGCACTTCTGATCAGAAAAGAAATTGGCGACATAAATGGAGAAGCCTCATGTTATGCAAACCTAGGAACGGTGTTTTTGTCTCTCGGTGAATATGCCAAGGCTAAAGAACGTCTTGAAAAAGCACTTGCGATCTGTAAAGAAATTGGCGATATAAATGGAGAAGCCTCGTGCTATGGAAACCTAGGAATGGTGTTCATATCTCTCGGTAAATATGCCAAGGCTAAAGAACATCTCGAAAAAGCACTTGCGATCTTCAAAGAAATTGGTGGCATAAATGGAGAAGCCTCATGTTATGCAAACCTAGGTACAGTGTTTGAGTGTCTCAGTGAATATGCCAAGGCTAAAGAACATAATGAAAAAGCACTTGCGATCAGAAAAGAAATTGGCGACATAAATGGAGAAGCCTCGTGTTATGCAAACCTAGGAACGGTGTTTCAGTATCTCGGTGAATATGCCAAGGCTAAAGAACATCTCGAAAAAGCACTTGCGATCAAAAAAGAAATTGGCGACATAAATGGAGAAGCCTGGTGTTATGCAAACCTAGGAACAGTGTTTAAGTCTCTCAGTGAATATGCCAAGTCTAAAGAACATCTGGAAAAAGCACTTGCGATCTTTAAAGAAATTGGCGACATACACGGAGAAGCCTCGTGTTATGCAAACCTAGGAACGGTGTTTCAGTATCTCGGTGGATATGCCAAGGCTAAAGAACATTTCGAAAAAGCACTTGCGATCAGAAAAGAAATTGGCAACATAAATGGAGAAGCCACGTGTTATGGAAACCTAGGGATGGTGTTTGCGTCTCTTGGTGAATATGCCAAGGCTAAAGAGCATCTCGAAAAAGCACTTGCGATCAGAAAAGAAATTGGCGACATAAATGGAGAAGCCGAGTGTTATTCAAAACTAGGGATGGTGTTTGAGTCTCTCGGTGAATATGCCAAGGCTAAAGAGCATCTCGAAAAAGCACTTGCGATCAGAAAAGAAATTGGCGACATAAATGGAGAAGCCGAGTGTTATTCAAAACTAGGGATGGTGTTTGAGTCTCTCGGTGAATTTTCCAAGGCTAACGAACATCGCGAAAAAGCACTTGCGATCTGTAAAGAAATTGGCGACATAGATGGAGAAGCCACGTGTTATGCAGAAATAGGAACGGCGTTTGGGAATCTCGGTAAATATACCAAGGCTAAAGAACATCTCGAAAAAGCACTTGCGATCCTAAAAGAAATAGGCAACATAAATGGAGAAGCCTCTTGTTACGCAAACCTAGGAACGGTGTTTCTGATTCTCGGTGAATGTGCTAAGGCTAAAGAACATCTCGAAAAAGCGCGCTTATTGCATAAACAGATTGGAAACATTAGAGCTGAGATAACAAACCTCGCTAACCTTGGAGTTCTAATGCTGTTGCATGGAAACATACATGGAGCGAAATCTTATCTCTTTAACAGCATTCATAAAAGTGAGGATATGCGCGGTTTCCTGAGAGATAATGACCAATTCAAGATATCGTTGTTCGACAAGCACGTTGGTTGCTACCGGTTGCTAACTTCATTGTTCATGTTAACTGAGAAGCCTAATGAAGCTCTCTACACTGTAGAGCTTGGACGAGCCAGAGCCCTGGCAGACTTAATGTCAGCTCAGTACTCTTTGGAAAAAGAGATATCAGTCAATCCACAGACATGGGTTGGTATTGAAAGGATCATGGATAAAGAAAGTAACTGTTCTTGCCTATACATTTCATATGATGAATATGCTATATATTTGTGGATTGTTAAAGCGGACAAACCTATACTTTTTCGGCAAACAAACGTTAATGACTGTTTTGTTAACAAGGGAAGGGACATGCAGGTAGAGGAAGTTTTCGGAAACGAAATCTGGAGAGAGTTTCATTTTCCACCTCCACGGCAATGCGAAGATCGATCATGGTTGTCTTCAAATGTTACCCAACCAACGCGAAAATCATCTCAGGAAGATACCGTCGAAGCTTTTCGCCTGGTGGAAGAAGAGGAAGACGAGAACCAGCAAGCCGACCCTACTCTTGCTGAGTGTTTCAAAATGATCATCGCTCCTGTGGCAGACTCACTTGATGAAACCGAAATCATTATTGTCCCTGATCGTTCTTTCTTCAAAGTGCCATTCGCAGCGTTAGAGGATGAAAGTGGAAAGTTTTTATCAGAGAATTTCAGGATCCGCATTGTTCCTTCTTTGACGATTCTCAAGCTCATACAGGACAGTCCAGTAGACTATCACAGTCAGACTGGTGCACTGATAGTGGGAGATCCTGCTGTTGGTGACGTGCTTTACAAGGGACGCTGTGAGAGACCAATACCATTGCCTCGTGCAAGAGAGGAAGCAGAGATGATTGGAGGACTGCTTGGAGTTCAGCCTTTGCTAGGAACGCAAGCAACCAAGCAGGGGGTTCTTCAAAGGATTCATTCAGTGAGTCTGATACATTTCGCCGCTCATGGTAATGCCGAAAGAGGAGAAATTGTTCTTTCCCCTCAAAGACCCACTGATAGCAGGTTCCCTGAAGAAGAAGACTACTTGTTGACAATGACAGATATTTCACAAGTTCGACTGCGAGCCAAACTGGTAGTTCTTAGTTGTTGTCACAGTGCATGTGGGCATATAAGAGCCGAGGGAGTTGTTGGAATCGCCCGCGCGTTCTTAGGATCCGGTGCACGCTCAGTGTTGGTGGCCCTGTGGGCCATCGAAGACCTTGCAACAAAGCATTTTATGATTCGTTTTTACGAGCACCTTGTTCGAGGGGAAAGTGCCAGTGAGTCTCTTCACCAGGCTATGAAGTGGATGAGAGATAACGGCTTTTTTAAAGTGCGACAATGGGCGCCATTTATGCTGATTGGAGATAACGTTACATTTGATTTCCATTAGTTAAGGTTAGTAGAAATTGTTTAATGCTACCTGGTGTATAAATACGGAGAGTAGTGTTTAGTAATAATAGAAATAATAATAATTGTGGCAATAACAAAATTCTCGATTGCTATTGGTCATCCGCGCGCCTATTTTTTAGGCAATTGGCGCAGTCACCTGGGTGTCCAATCACAGCTATCCAATTACAACTTTTTGTGGTTGGATTGCTATGATTGGACACCTATGTTGCGCGCGCGTCAATCGGGTGCACTTAAACACAAAATATCCTTCACCTTTTGAGTACAAAAAGGTCCACATAGACGTTTTAATCTCGAATTTTGTTGTAAGTGCTATTATTTAGTATTTGAATTTCGTGTCGTATAATTTAGGAGTAATTGTGGTCGTAATTTCAAAGCGTCCTCATGCCATTTGAAATTACTCCCCCAATTAGTCCCTTAATTATACTCCACTCTGTCCAATTACTATTACTAATAATAATAATAACAACAATAATAATTTTCTCCCGTGGTCAAAATGTTAATAAAACGGTTATTCTCTTTTTAAAGAGGGAGTAAACAATGGCAAGACGTCGACTAAGATTTAGTTCTCGTTTAAAACATCGGTCCATTCTCTCTAGAAATGTACCGTAGAAACGGTCCAAAAGACCGTCGCTAAGTAAGCGTTAGACAATGAACGCGAGTGTGCTATGAAATATAGCGTCCCGAGTTGGGGATGACCGTATAAGTCGTCTTTGTTATGGAAGCAGATGATAAATGTCGTATTTTTTAAAATACGCTTATGATTTTTACATGTTATTAAACCCACCCCCACCAACAAATACGTCTTGTTATTAAGTTGCAGGTAATCATCAAGTTTAATGTATGGCTGGCAAATAGGAACTTTATTTTGAAGAAGGCTTCTGCTCCTACATTGAACAGTTGACCACGTGATAGAGAAAACACGCAATCACCCGTATTGCAAGACTTTTTTGACCCACCAATTTTGTGTTCGTGCGCTCTCATTGGCTGTTTAGCCTTCTTGTATCTTCCCGTTTATGTACATTGTGTATTTGAGGGAGTGTATTATGATATGATTGCGCAAATCTTTCCATTAATCGGCAAAAAAATATTTAAAATACTAACATAACAACTACTACAGAAAATTCAAGCCAATTCTGCATTGAACGTTGCAAATACGTGACGGATTCGTTAATTTCGAGGTCGGATTGCAGTTACGAGTACTGAGGCGCATTTATTGTTGGCCCGTACCTAGATAAACTATTAACTTCACGTAAGCGCGAAACGCAGTGATCCTTTGTTCAAAGGGTTTCTTTGTCAAATTAATTCGTGCTGGCTAGAAACGTAAGGAATCATTTTTAAAAGTATCAGTTTTGTACAGTGCCTATTTAAACTTTTCATAATCTTGTACCTTATAGGTTTAGTTTTGTACTTTGAATCACCTTATTTTAGATGAGATAGTGCATCTTTGACGATGGTTGTGTCTCCTTCTAAAAGCGGACTACAATATATGACACAAAAGCGAATATTCGAGATCGTTATTCAGTTACAATGTATTTCGAAAGTGTTTTGCACATATCAAGCAAGTTGTTGTATCAAATGCCTCATGTAAAAAAAAGTTACCTTACTGTGTATTATACTGTTTTTAATCAAAAAACGCTGAGGCGCATATTAAATTTTTCCATTTCTTAATGCTGTGTTTAATAAATTACGAATAAAGTTTACATTTTTGAACAGGCGACGCGATGTTGTTGAGGGGTGTGGTGCTTATTACGCAATTAGTTTAAGGCCTTGGTCAAGGTCTTTAACCAGGAAAAATGGTTTGTTCGTGATAACTTTAACAAAGAGATTGAAACTAAATACCCACGACACCCGAGTTTCATGGCTCGTACTTTGTGGAGGTAAACGACTCAAAGAGTCCTCAACATCATGGCAAGTAGCACCTTAAAGGAGGAAAATCTAAAAGAAAGTTTGATTATTTAAATTGACGGGGCGTGGGTAAGTCTTCACAAGCCGAATGGCTGACAACTGCTGGAGCTTAACCCGGTTTCTGTAGCATGAAGCGACTGACAGTATTTCTACTCCCCACTGGATGGGATGCTAGTCCATCACAAGGTAGCCTCCCAGTATTATGTCGCCGGTACCCATTTATACACCTGGGTGGAGAGAGACAACATGGAGCAAAGTTTCTTGTCTAAGGAAACAACACACTGGCAATGTACCCATTTATACACCTGGGTGGAGAGACAACGTGGAGCAAAGTTTCTTGTCTAAGGAAACAACACGACGGCAGAGACCAGGCTCAAACCACCGACCTTCAGGTTGAAAGTCTGACGCGCTAACCACTAGACCACCGTACCTCCACAATTTAAATAAAAGTAATTGAATATTACTATATTCATCTCTAGTTAGGGGCGTATCCAGGAAAGGGTTTCAGAGGTTCCAGAACCCCAGTTTTCTCAGCATTAATAGGAATTGAGAACAATATCCTTCAAAAAATAGAGAAAGGAGCAGACTGTTTCAATGTAAAAACGAGAAACGAAAACTTTGGTGCTATTTTACGTCATGAGTTCACATTTCACTTCAAGAAATGTTTTCTTCCTGAACGTGGCATGCACATGCCTGTGTAACTACACGGTCTTGAGTTACTGATTTCGATTTCGGACGAGATGACATCTATCCCACTTTGCAAAAAGGCTGGGTATGTCCCTGCAAAAGCGATTCATTCATGCTTCTATATTTGGGTTTATTTCAGTAGACAAGAAGACAAAGGTATGACATTTATCTTTCGCTAATGAGCTAAAGTTAGTTTGACGTTTAGAGTTCAACAAAGTAGTGATATTGTTTTAATCACCATTGCAATTTATCAACTGGTATTATTAAAGTTACGAAAAAAACTTCATTTGATGTTCTACTTAAGACATACGTTTGGGCAAATTTCTGATTCCAATTTTCAGTTGAATTTACTGGCTGGACAACAATTATAACAATACAGCCGAGGAAGAAAAATTCCCGATCACAAGTTAGTTTAAGCATCCTGCTTCGTGAAAAATATAAATAATTAGAATAGGTTTATGCTACATAGATGGCTTGTGTTCAGTCTTTTTACCTTGCAACTTTGACGTAAAACATTAACACATAACTAAATACAAGACAAAAGGCATCAGTATTCGATCTGACTGAAACTTCCCCCGAACGAGTTTTCGATGGACCGACTCCATGATTCCATGGACCTAAATTTAAGCTTATGGAACATTCCGATACTCAGTTTTGTTTGAGAGCGACTGTGCGTAACTCTAAACATCAATTATTTTTAACTAAAGCAGCCGCGCTCTTTATTGATAACTGAAGTAACTGCGTTTCTCTTTTGAAGCATATCATCTCTAAATCTCCAACCTTGTCAATTTCCTTTCGTTTTGAGCAAAACTTTATATAACCTTTTTATAAAAAAAACCTACCCTCGAGGGATATTGAAATATTGTTGCCATATGTCTTAATGCTTTACCACAGGTGACCCAGGTTTACGAACAGACCACCTACAACTAGTGAAACTGGCGACCTCGTATTTTCCACAGACCCCAGGACCCGGATCTTGCGTCTTCCACCAAACCACCACACAGTAATGAGTCTTCGATTAAATGACTGTAGCCTACACAACAGGCACTTTTGGGTAGTGCTTAAGCGACTTTTGGGGCGCGAGCGCACAGCGCGAGGCACGCGAGGCGAGGCTTTTTTTGTTTCCTTCCCCTTGCGTGTCTCGCTCTGCGCGCTCGGGCCCCAAAATCCGCTTGAACACCCCCAAAAGGGCTGTTGTGCAACTAAATCACTGTTGTTCATCAGGCATCGATGATTATCACTTAACTCTTGCCTTGTAAAAGTGTAAATTGCAAACACAAGAAAAATTTGGATTGATGAATTTAGTTGCAAATCTTGACGTACGCACCATCAAATTCTACTGATAAAATTTGAATGCGTACTAGACAGTATCCTTCACTTTAAAAACTGAGTTAATCCTGGTTACCAAAAAATCAGTCAAAACAAAGACAGAACACCGTAATCCTAGACGGTGAAGGTATAATAATTTTTGTTTAAAGCGCAGAGCAATGAAATACTTAATGTGTAGTTGTCAAAAAGCAAAAGGGCCGATCCACTGAACGGTCCTATATCCAATAGCGAGATGCTAGAAAAGTCAAGTTGACGTAAAAGTTCCTTCTCTCGATTCAATTTATCACCTCATTGATTGCCTTACTTCTTCCCGTCATCCTTGAATTGTGAGTTCAGTGCCGGGGGAGAGAGGGTACTTTGTATATTTGTGGATAGTGGTGTGCCACTGGGACTTTGAAGCCCTTACCCTGTAACCGACCACTTTCAGCAGCATTTTGCAACCCTATTTTTGACAGCACCCACCCCGCCTGTTGTTGAAAACACGATTACAGAGCTGGCTGGATCATATCACTGAACCACACTAAGCAAGGGACAACGAACCTGACCTGGCATTCAGTGATCGCAGAAAAATAATAAAGGAACACAGACGAATATCTTCTTGTACGTTACGTATGCAGATTCCGATTTGGCCTTCTTGGAAGTCGAACGGACAGACAAATATTTCTTTGCTAGATTCATGGAACGAAGATGAATCGAAGTTGAATTTAGTTCTTTTCGCGCTCTTCGTTATTCCATTAATTAGAAAACATTCTTTATACTGGATTATACTTCACCTAAACTCGCCTCGTATAACAATGTATTGCCTTTATTTGCTTCAAATCTAACAGCGAACTTTAAAGAAACAATGAAAAATATCAACATCCGTGGGCCCGGGTAACCTGGGCCGGGCCCCTTTATCCTGCCGGTCCACCCCACATCACCGCCTTTTTGCTTCGCTCCCTCGTGTGTGAAGATGGCGGACAAAAACGGAGAAGAAAAAACAGAAGAAATTCCAGTTATCGCAGGTATGTCGACCCATCGTGGCGCTAGTCCGATGGCTAAACTCTTGTCAGACGATGCTTTCATAAATTCGCTATCTGAAGCCATTGCAAAACGAATTGGTGTTCCATTGAACACTGACAGTCTTTCTGCTGTCTCAACCGGTCTCCTCACGGGTTCAACAAATGAGGTCGACCCCAGTACGCCTTCTGGGTCAACAAAAGTGGCACTTAATCCCGGTGAAGCCTCCGGTTCAACAAATGGCACGGCTAAGAAAGGGAAAAGTCCCGTGACCTCTCCAAATGAAACCGAACAACCAAGCAACAAGCGACCTCGTGGTCAGCAAACTATTGAAATTGAAGACAATTCCGAGGATTTGTCGCCCCGTTTAGATCACGAGGATGAATTTACATCATCAGCTGGTCGTTGGAAAGCATCAGACGAACTGTCTGCGCTACTTCCATTGTTATTTACGAAGGAACTTTCGGCTTTTGAACGGCGAGCAATCGTGAAAGATTTCCCGCGCCCAAATGTGGGATGCGTTTTCACTCCTAACTTAGATGCTTATCTAGGAGACTTGGTGCCTCAGTGTAAACCTCAAGATAAACCAATTAAGAAGTCCCAAGACCTTTTGGATGTGTCTGGCCCTCTGGCACTGGCTTGGGAACACATGACAAATGCAGACTCTCTCAGTTGAATTTGTCCAAGACTGCATTTCCAAAGCCTTGTTTCTGTTGGGAAATGCCAACTGTCATATGACCACATGGCGTCGAAAACTAGTATTGGAAAAACTCGGTTCAAAGTTCGGTTCCCTTGCAAAAGAAAGCTTCCCTGAGGCCAAGAAAGATTTGTTTGCTCCTGGCTTGGAAGAAAGTGTCTAAACGTGCTGAAACAGCCAAAGTCATTTCTACCGCCCTGACTAAATCACACCAGGGATCAAGAAGGTTTTTTCAAGCCCGGCCCTTCCAAAACCCAAGGTCGAGCTGGGAGGGCCAATACAGCTTGCGAGGTTTCAGTTCAAGAGGCAGAAGTTTCAACAACCGCTCCCCTTGGAGAGGCCGTTTCAACAGCAGAAGGACCTTCAGGGGAAAACCCAACATCTCAGGTCTCTGAAGGTTTCCCAAGGTATGTCCACAAACTTAAATGTCATAGATTCACCAATAATCGATCATCTTATTCCTTTGGGGGGTCGGTTACAAAGGTTTTTTCCCCAGTGGGA
The DNA here is from genome assembly GCA_022457155.1 of Cladopsammia gracilis. Classification (NCBI taxonomy): domain Eukaryota; kingdom Metazoa; phylum Cnidaria; class Anthozoa; order Scleractinia; family Dendrophylliidae; genus Cladopsammia; species Cladopsammia gracilis. The sequence continues at coordinate 205,625 of JAJGOT010000456.1, read as the reverse complement.
AACATTAAGTGCCGACCCTTGGGTACTACATGTTATCCAAGGGTACCATTTCCCCCTTTTAATGACACCCAATCAAACTCGCATACCCAGTACTCATGTCTCAGAGGCTCAAGCCAGCCTGATAGACGAGGAGGTCAAGGAAATGAAACAAAAAGGGGCAATTCACACAGTCCCTTACTGTCAATCCCAAGAAGGTTTCATCAGTTCTATTTTTCTAGTCCCAAAGAAGGGAGGAGGTCAACGCCCTGTTATCAACCTCAAAGGGCTAAATCATTTCCTCGAATACCAACATTTCAAAATGGAAGGTATCCATATGCTTCGGAACCTTTTAAAGAAGAACGATTTTCTAGTGAAAATAGACCTAAAGGATGCCTACTTTACAATTCCCATTTGGAAAAATCATCAGAAGTATCTCAGATTCCTTTGGAGAGATACCCTTTGGGAATTTGCATGCCTTCCGTTCGGGCTGGCTTCAGCTCCTCTTGTGTTCACCAAGATACTGAGACCAGTTGTAGGTTTACTACGCAAGCAGGGAGTCAGATTAATAATTTATTTAGACGATCTCCTGATCATGGCAGAGTCTATAGAGCTGGCCAAGGCCCATGCCAGTCTAGCAGTCAACTTGCTTACCAGCCTGGGTTTTGTCATCAATCACAAAAAGTCTGTTCTCACTCTCTATCAGCAGTTAGAATTTCTGGGTTTTGTAGTGAGTTCAGTGGCCATGACTCTGTCATTAACCCGGGAGAAACTACGTCAAATCCGAAGAGACAGCCAGTCCTTACTGGACAACAACCCTGTCACAGTAAGGGAGCTATCTCGTTTCCTAGGGAAGTTGAACGCATCACTTCAGGCAGTTTTCCCCGCTCCCCTTCAGCGAGTACAACAGACAGCTTACAGCTCACAGCTCTCTCTGTCTGTTGTACTCGCTGAAGGTGGCGGTAATTCAGGGGAGCGGGGAAAACTGCCTGAAGTGATGCGTTCAACTTCCCTAGGAAACGAGATAGCTCCCTTACTGTGACAGGGTTGTTGTCCAGTAAGGACTGGCTGTCTCTTCGGATCTGACGTAGTTTCTCCCGGGTTAATGACAGAGTCATGGCCACTGAACTCACTACAAAACCCAGAAATTCTAACTGCTGACAGGGAGTGAGAACAGACTTTTTGTGATTGATGACAAAACCCAGGCTGGTAAGCAAGTTGACTGCTAGACTGGCATGGGCCTTGGCCAGCTCTATAGAGACAGCCATAATTTGCAAACGTTTTTGCTAGTTATGTCCTTGCTGTCTTGCAGCACTAAGTTTGCCGCACTACAATAGTTTTGACAGCTTTATCAGTTACACACGTTTCGGTACAATCTACATATTAATTACACTATATGACCCAAAAGCAATGGTTCTTCCCCTAAACGGGTATGTGCCGCTGAACAGGGTATGGTTTTCATGGTCTTGCGTCTTAAGTCACTATTTAGCGTCTTAAACAGGGTGTCTTTCTGGACACATAGACTGCATGATAGCACCTTACTAGACAGAGTGACCAAAGTGTTTGGTGCTTGATCTGTGTTTAACTGAAAAGCTCGTAAATAAACTTTATTAAAGTGCCTATGAAATAAAATTGTCGACCCGTTTTTTATACCAAAAAATTAAAGTCCATGTTCCACTGATTCATAATTTTCTAATTTAAGCTGTAGTCAAGCGCGCAATCAATTTTTTCCTACCTTAAAGTTGGCCTATTTGAGCCAAAAGTATGGGACAACCAGCGCGCGGCCAAAATATGCAAATTAGGACTTGTGACGTCAACAGTTGTACAGACCTTTGTAGTCAACATGGTGGTCAAAATTCATCGTCGGGGGACATTTCCAACTGAGCAAACTGCAAAAATATAGCTAAAAAAAGTGGTTTGTTTACGAGAAATACTGAAGCGTCAGAAAGTGACACCGCATTTTTGGCATTTTTGCACAACTGATGACGTCACCATGTTGTTTGCTTCTGCATCTGTTTCTCTGCCGTAAGGATCAGTTGGCCGGTTTTTTTTTTGTTTCACTTCAAGTATTAATTAATACTGATCTAAGGTCTGGAAACACAGATCCGGCCATTCTCAACAGTTTGTTGCAGTTTTGCATTCTGTTTCTTTTTATACTACTTCCAGGCTCCAGGACACGAAAAGTTCATTTTTGACCAACTTTGGACGTCCAAAAAATACTTTTCGTTGCTTGACCATAACTTAAATTGGAAAATGATGAATCAGTGGAACATGGACTTACACTTTTTAGTGAAAAAACAGTCGCAAAATTCATTTCCTAGGCACTTTAAAGTGTCAATAACATCACAGCAGAATAAATCCAGTGGGGTGACTATTTAAAAAAATTACAATCAATCACAGAGTAGGAAGTGCAGCTATTTTATATATAGAGATCGTCTTTGACCACGGGAAAACCAGCCTCCTTTTTAACTCGTGAAGGGTAATGAACGATTGCCACCAGTGACCAGTGACCAGTAATGAACGAGTGCCACCAGTGACCAGTGACCAGTAATGAACGATTGCCACCAGTGACCAGTAATGAACGAGTGCCACCAGTGACCAGTAATGAACGATTGCCACCAGTGACCAGTGACCGGTAATGAACGAGTGTCACCAGTGACCAGCGACCAGTAATGAACGAGTGCCACCAGTGACCAGTCACCAGTAATGAACGAGTACCACCAGTGACCAGTGACCAGTAATGAACGAGTGCCACCAGTGACAAGTGATCAGTAATGAACGATTGCCACCAGTGACCAGTGACCAGTAATGAACGAGTGCCACCAGTGACCAGTGACTAGTAATGAACGATTGCCACCAGTGACCAGTGACCAGTAATGAACGAGTGCCACCAGTGACCAGTGACCAGTAATAAACGATTGCCACCAGTGACCAGTGACCGGTAATGAACGAGTGTCACCAGTGACCAGCGACCAGTAATGAACGAGTGCCACCAGTGACTAGTGACCAGTAATGAACGAGTGCCACCAGTGAGCAGTGACCAGTAATGAACGAGTGCCACCTGTGACCAGTGACCAGTAATGAACGAGTGCCACCAGTGACAAGTGACCAGTAATGAACGAGTGCCACCAGTGACCAGTGACCAGTAATGAACGAGTGCCACCAGTGACCAGTGACCAGTAATGAACCATTGCCACCAGTGACCAGTGACCGGTAATGAACGAATGTCACCAGTGACCAGCGACCAGTAATGAACGAGTGCCACCAGTGACTAGTGACCAGTAATGAACGAGTGCCACCAGTGAGCAGTGACCAGTAATGAACGAGTGCCACCAGTGACCAGTGACCAGTAATGAACGAGTGCCACCAGTGACAAGTGACCAGTAATGAACGAGTGCCACCAGTGACTAGTGACCAGTAATGAACGAGTGCCACCAGTGACTAGTGACCAGTAATGAACGAGTGCCACCAGTGACCAGTGACCAGTTATGAACGAGTGCCACCAGTGACCAGTAATGAACGAGTGCAACCAGTGACCAGTGACCAGTAATGAACGAGTTTCACCAGTGACCAGTGACCAGTAATGAACGAGTGTCACCAGTGACCAGTGACCAGTAATGAACGAGTGCCACCAGTGGCCAGTGACCAGTGATGAACGAGTGCCACCAGTGACCAGTGACCAGTAATGAACGAGTGCCACCAGTGACCAGTGACCAGTAATGAACGATTGCCACCAGTGACCAGTGACCGGTACTGAACGAGTGTCACCAGTGACCAGCGACCAGTAATGAACGAGTGCCACCAGTGACTAGTGACCAGTAATGAACGAGTGCCACCAGTGAGCAGTGACCAGTAATGAACGAGTGCCACCTGTGACCAGTGACCAGTAATGAACGAGTGCCACCAGTGACAAGTGACCAGTAATGAACGAGTGCCACCAGTGACCAGTGACCAGTAATGAACGAGTGCCACCAGTGACCAGTGACCAGTAATGAACCATTGCCACCAGTGACCAGTGACCGGTAATGAACGAATGTCACCAGTGACCAGCGACCAGTAATGAACGAGTGCCACCAGTGACTAGTGACCAGTAATGAACGAGTGCCACCAGTGAGCAGAGACCAGTAATGAACGAGTGCCACCAGTGACCAGTGACCAGTAATGAACGAGTGCCACCAGTGACAAGTGACCAGTAATGAACGAGTGCCACCAGTGACTAGTGACCAGTAATGAACGAGAGCCACCAGTGACTAGTGACCAGTAATGAACGAGTGCCACCAGTGACCAGTGACCAGTTATGAACGAGTGCCACCAGTGACCAGTAATGAACGAGTGCAACCAGTGACCAGTGACCAGTAATGAACGAGTGTCACCAGTGACCAGTGACCAGTAATGAACGAGTGTCACCAGTGACCAGTGACCAGTAATGAACGAGTGCCACCAGTGGCCAGTGACCAGTGACCAGTAATGAACGATTGCCACCAGTGACCAGTAATGAACGAGTGCCACCAGTGACCAGTGACCAGTAATGAACGATTGCCACCAGTGACCAGTGACCAGTGACCAGTAATGAACGATTGAGACCAGTGACTAGTGACCAGTAATGAACGAGTGCCACCAGTGACCAGTAATGAACAAGTGTCACCAGTGACCAGTGACCAGTGACCAGTAATGAACGAGTGCCATCAGTGACCAGTGACCAGTAATGAACGAGTGCCACCAGTTGTACTTGTGTGAGCTGTGGTCCAGTGGTATTGGTCGTTGTATTGTTGAACCAGCGGTTCCGAGTTCAAATCCTGGAGAAGACGTTAAATAACTTTTTTCTCTCTTTCTTTTCTTTTTTAAATGACATTCAGAGCGTTTTGTATCAGAGTTGATTTTTTTAAGCGAACTTTTGCAGTCACAAAAACAAAATCATTAAGTTGATACGTGTGAAGTCCGTTTTTCGCGATTTAGGATTCGCTCACTGAAAAAGCGTGCACAATAGAATCGCGTCAAATCTGTAGCGTGCTTGTCAGTGATTGGCTTCTTAGTTCCGAATCCATATTCATGTCACTTGCAGAATGTGTCACAAACCAAGCAAGTTGCAGTTGAGCGAGGACGCCGAGATGTTTGGATGTGGTTGCTGTCTTAAAGAAGCGGGGAGTCGCACGACGGACAAGACAGAGATGAAGCGAGGAAAGAAGTCTTCAAACTTGAAACGCGTACGAGAACAACCGAAGTTGAGCACTGGTTTAAGAGAATATATTGTTACAATTTTGTCCCCAAAACTAAAATAATTTTTATTTTTTTCTCAGATTGGGGAATTTGAAGCCGCACGAGGGGAACCGAAGAGATGAAACAAAGAAAGAAAACTTTCAACAAGTTCAACCAAAGGTGAGCAGTGGTTTCAAACTATATTATTTTTAAGTTTTTTTCCAGCAAGCTAAAACAATTTTCAAAATGCTGCTCGTAGTACAAGTATGACCACCTGCATTTTGAGCGTCGCTTTCTTGGCCGCAAAGCACTTCATTTGCATTAGTTGTATTTGCTTCAAATAGTGCAATAAAATGTAACAGCCTTGCTTCTTCTAAGCTGTAACGAACATTGAAATAAGTTTGGCTCCTTAAAGTTTGATTACGTCCATAAAATTCGTAAAAGAAGCCTTGCGCATGCATGTAGGTTATTCGTGTGCCTAAATTTATACGGGAAACTTTACAATGCGTATAAAAATTTTCGAGTTTTGCATGCGTCGTTAACAATTATTAATGGATATTTATAAGTTGCAGAGAAATTAGAAAGCAAATGAACATGTCCTCACCTCACCTGTTTATTTCTGTTTTCAGGATTACTAACAGAGTGGAAAAGAGAAGGAAAACAACAAAGAAGACAATGCAAAATAGACAATGGACAATTTGTTTTTATCTTTTTGCATAAAGGCTAATTTCTAAGCTTTTAGTCAAACCAAGAGCAATTGTTTAAGTACTGGCTGTTTGCTGTGGCTAAATCCTGAGAAATAAAGTCTTCAGGCAAACCGTGTTACATGCTTCAAGGCAGCAAGCCATTCAGTCTTAAAAATACTGATTCAGTGAAGCACAACGCTATACAAATTATAAAGTATTTTTTTACGTCAGCCACTATTTTATAAAGATTTGTTTCCAAAGGACAATGAATCTTACAATGATACAAAGAGTGGGAACGTTGAGTGATGTTTTGTAAATTATTTAATTTGATTTATCGTATGAGTTTTTTATGCATATTTTATCAAAAAGCAGCGAAGCAAATCCATACCTACGAAATAACTTATCAACATCATCAACAAAACAAACTGACCTAAAATGCAAATTTCAAAATTTGACAATTTGACAATAGGCCATGTGCACGATGACGTCATTTGACTACAACTACCAGAATTCATTTCGTTTTTCCTTTCTTATTTAAATTTTGTAATCACAGTGAGGTTTAAATAACAATAGCCCTAAATTGCACTACAAAACAAAAAACTGAAGGATTCTGGTAGTTGTAGTCTTATGACGTCATCGTGCAAATGGCCTAGTCTTGGTTTTCATTGCTTACAAGATCCAAACACAAAGGCTTTAAAAGATTGGAAAAAGAACCCAGCTCTGATGAACAAGGTTACCAAGAAAATGAATTTCAGAAAATTACAAGTCTTAGTATGCATCCATCATGTTGGTGTCCTTCAAGACTATTAGAATGACACATTTATAATTCTATAGTTTCTGAACATTGAAAAGAAAGATATTGCCGTTGTGTGGCATTTGAGAATCCGGCAGTTTCGGACCGTCATAAATTTGATAAAACTTTAAAATGCTTTAAAATGCTTTACTTTAGACAAGGATAGTTTACGACCGTAAAAATTGTGTTGCTTTGGCGATTTTTTTAAATTTTATTGCATCAAAATGCTCAGGAAAGATTGGAAATTATTTCTTTGATTTGTAATTTTGAATGAGTTGTGAAAAATATTTTAGTTGTTCGTTTAATGAAAGGGAAATAGATTTAAAAAACCAAAATATTTTAAGACGTTGTGTTTTTGTGGTCTGTATAACGTTCTTTTCATTTCGTAAAAAGTTGAAACTGGATTCAGTAGTGGGGACAAAAACTCGGTTTCTATTTAAAACCAGACATGGGGTTTTATTCTGGGCTGTAATTACTATTAAGTGTTTGTAGACTTTTTTCTGCCAACGCATATGTAGCACAAGCTAGAAGGAAACAAAAAGAAATCTGATTTTTGAATTAATCTAACAGTCGAAAAATTGCTGTTAAATTCAACAAAAACATAGTCACTAGTAAGAACATGGAGTAAAGTAATTATTTTTTGTACTCCAAATTGTTGAATTTCTGTACGACTTGCTCCCATCATGATAAAAAAAATAGAATTTAAGTTTTTAAGCGACTCGTTTCTAGAAAAGAACATTGGCGATATTTTTGGCGCTACAAGACAAACAAGAATTGTGTTGGCTGAAGAAAGTTTAGTTGGAGGCAACAAGGCAAGGTATAAAACTGTTTTAGGAAAGATTGAAATGGACATGAAATAAAAAACGCTCCAAAACCGAATCTTTAGTAATCAGTTTTATAAAACTTTTTAATTCCGTGCTAAAAATTGTTCACAGTGATTTATAACTTGCCATGTTGCTTTTAACCTTATTTCAAATACTGTTCCACCGACACGCGCAAGAAATTGAAAAAACTACAAGGTTATCGGATGGGATTTTCTTCAATCAAAATTTGGTTTGAACAAGACATGGGCATCTTACTATACTTGGCTTAAAAACTTTTTTCTACGGGAAGTTTGGAATATTTTTTCACATTTTTTGCACGAGGTGGTGTATGCAAGGGTTATTGGAGGAAAGTTTCTTAAGGACAACCTTTTCAAATTTTTTGTCAAAATTGTTGTCAGAGGAAACGCTATGCAAATTTCCCTAGATTTTCCCGCCAAAAGACAGTATATATTGGAAGAATTTCTCTTGACACCTTTTTAATGACTTAATTGAAATTCAATTAACTAATTAAGATACTTAGAAATACAAGGTAAATAAAAAACATTTGTTTATACACTATCATATTGTAAGTGAAAGAAATAAAATATTACAACTTGAAGAAGGCTTGTTTTATTGACTACAATTTTAGAATAATAAAACATATTATTTATACTTAATACAGGCAAGGTTGACAATGAAAGATTTAATTTATTTTAAAAGCGGTGCATGCGTATTTTAGGGGCCGATTACATGGCGAATTTCAGCCCAGGCTGGAATTTCAGCCCGGGCTGACAGCTGCAGCCGCCATCTTGTTTTTTTGAAAACAAACCATTGCGCATGCCCAAGTGCACTTTTCTACCCAGGTGACCTCGCTTTTCAGCCTGGGCTAAAATTTCATTCTGATTACATGAGGTTTTTCAGCCCGTTTGCCCAGCTGGAAATTTCAGCTCGGGCTGAAACTTTCTTCGTCTAATCCCAAACGTCGTTTTAAGAAGATTTGTTCAAGAAACCGGTCTGAAATCTCTGCCCGCCTGACCGGGCTGAAATTCGCCATGCAATCGGCCCCTTAGTGTCCTTACTTACTTTCTGCTACAAAGGCGTGCACATTTTATACCTATTTCGTTGCACGTGACTCGTGCAAATGCATATCCTTCATGTAGGACAACTCTTTACAATGTAAGAATGAGCAGGCGTTTTTAAAAAAGTATTAATTAATGTTAAATTATTTGTTGTTGATAAAATAGCAGTTGTCCCTCGAATGGGAAGACATTTTATAGCAAACGTCCAATGACAGGAACCGACATCTTTCCAAGGTCTCGACAAGAGACATGGCATACGTAATGAAAATTGCCTAGGTCCCCGTACTTATCATCTGAAAGTAGTCCACGCAAGTAGCTAAAGTTTTGGGTGTTGGCTTGTTCCCATAACTACTTTCTGGAAAATGGTCTCCGTGAGTAGCCAAAGTTAGTTATTGGCATGTCAAGAAAGGAAGTTACAAGCAAACAAACACTCTTTCTATTTTTAAAAAACCTGCCACAGAAGAAGTAGTTCTCACAAGAGGAGTGAGGAAACATAGACCCTACAAGTAGCAAGGGGCGCGCATGTGTGTTTTTTCAGTAGTGGCGGATCTAAGGGAGGGGCCCAACCCCGTTATATTTTTACACTTTTATTATATAACATTTTCACTCCGTGTTCCCCCTTATTCACTCCGGCTAACCCCTCCCCCCACCTCCCCGCCCACTTACCATAGAGTGTGGATCCGCCACTGGATGTATTTTGTTTTGCGAAATCTGTGGATGAAGCCCCAAAATATTTGCTCAAATGAAGGCTACTGAGTCGTACTTTTCTATGGTACCGTAATTATTTGAAAAAAAGGCCCGTAACGTTGATTAAATGTTCACGTTTTCATGGGGGCGTTTATAAGAAGGGGGCATTTATAAGAGGGGGCGTTTATTAAAGGAGGCATTTATAAGAAGGGGGCATTTATAAGAGGGGGCGTTTATTAAAGGAGGCATTTATAAGAGGGGGCGTTTATTAAAGGGGCGTTTATAAGAAGGGGGCGTTTATAAGAAGGGGGCGTTTATAAGAAGGGGGCATTTATAAGAAGGGGGCATTTATAAGAAGGGGGCATTTATAAGAAGGGGGCATTTATTAAAAGGGGCATTTATAAGAGGGGGCGTTTATTAAAGGGGGCATTTATAAGAAGGGGCATTTATAAGAGGGGGCGTATCTTAGATAATTGTTTCTCTGCAAAGACTTCTGGTTGGAACACAACTTTGTAAAACGTAAAACTAGTTTCATTCATGCAATGTATCAAGTCTCTTGATAGAATAGATTTATTTGTATTGCTCATATTTTTCAAGTTGGATTTGGTTTTGGGGGTGGACGGGCGTCTGTTAGAGTGACCATTCAAATGGGAATCTTCAACCGTACTTTCGTACTGTGATATTTGTTTTTCAGTATTTTTTCAAAATAAAGTTTAATATTTTTTATGAATTTTGATGTTTCGGTCCTGGCAGCGGAGCCATTGCGCATTAATAATAGGAGGAAATAACATTAAATAAATTTTATTAAAAGTGTCAATAAAATCATATAGCAGAATGAATCTATTGCGGACTTTATTTTAAAATATTTACAATCAATCGCAGAGTTGGGAGTCCAGCTATTTAATATATAGAGATCCTCTTTGACCATATGAAAACCAGCCTCCTATTTTACGATGAATTAACTATGAATACGCGCATAGGTAATGAACGGGTTATCGGTAACGGCGGCCAATTCACTAACTCACTCACTCGATCCATCACTCAGATGTAAACTTTTTCGTCATATCTACGTTGAAATAACAAAATTTGACCTCGGTAGTCAGTCAAATCCTTGGTAGCGCAGTGCCCAAGTAAAAGGACAATAGAGCCGGAAACAAGTGAAGGACGTGAGGTCGAATCTCGCCCAGGACGGTGTTTTCTTTTTCCAACTGAAAGTTACTGGTTTTTGTTTCGTTTGTTTGCATTTCATTTCCAAAAACACCCGCAATATTGCGTTACCGTAAACATTTTGTATTCACGGGTTGTCTCGAAGAAGCCTTTGATTAGCTTTTGTGTGCATTTTTTAACGCGTGAATACGCCAAGCGTAATGAACGAGTGCCACAAGCTTGCTCGCAGGCCAGGCCTTTACCCTTTCCAAATGTAATACTCGACCTCCAAAAACGAGGACATTATGAACACGCTGTACTGATGTTTTGCATTTGGAGTCCTCTGATGGAAAATTAAAACCGATCTGCAGTCTTCAAATGGATTTTTCAACAAAGACATGATTAAGACATTAAAATTTAACCTTTCCAGTTACTTGTGTGAGCGGTGGTCCAGTGGTGTAAGGCGCTGTGTTGTTGAATCTGCTTTCCCGCGAGTTCGAATCCTGGAGAAGAGATTGAGTAACTTCTTTTTCTCTCTTTTTTTTCTTTTAAACGAAACTTTGAATCTTAAAGTTAGCATTTAGAGCGTTTTGTTGCAAAGGAGTCTTTAATTTTTTAAAGCGAACTGTTGCAGTCAAAACAAAATCATAAATACGTGTGATCCTGAAGTCTTTTTTTGCGATTTAGGATTCGCTCACTGAAAAAGCGTGCACAATAGAATCGCGTCAAATCTGTAGCGTGCTTGTCAGTGATTGGCTTCTTAGTTCCTAATCCATATTCATGTATCTTGCAGAACGTGTCACCAACCAAGCAAGCTGCAGTTGAGCGAGGACACCGAGATGTTCGGATATCGTTGTTGTCTTAAAGGAACGGGGAGTCGCACGACGGATAAGACAGAGATGAAGCGAGGAAAGAAGTCTTCAAACTTGAAACGCGTGCGAGCATAACCGAAGGTGAGTACTGGTTTGAGAGAATATATTGTTGCAATTTTGTCCCGAAAACTAAAGTATTTTTTATTTCTTCTCAAAAGGAGAATTTGAAGCCGCACGAGGGAAACCGAAGACATGGAGCAAAGAAAGAAAGAAAACTTTCAACAAGTCCAACCAAAGGTGAGCAGTGGTTTCAAACTACATCATTTTTAAGTTTTTTCCAGCAAGCTAAAACAATTTTCAAAATGCTGTTCGTAGTACAAGTATGACCACGTGGATTTTGAGCGTCGCTTTCTTGGCCGTAAAACAGTGCATTTGCATTTGTCGTATTTGCTTCATACAGTGCAGTAAAATGTAGCAGTCTTGCTTCTAAGCTGTAACGAACGTTGAAATAAGTTTTGGCCCCTTAAAAGTTTGACCACGTCCGTGAAATTTGTAAAAGCAGCCTCGCGCGTAGGTCATTCGCGTGAATCTTAAATTCAGACGGGAAGCTTTACAAAGCGTATATAAATTTTCGAATTTTGCTTGCGTCATTAACAATTATTTGCGGATATTTTTAAGATACATGGAAATTAGAAAGCAAATGAACATGTCCTCACCAATGAATCTGTTTATTTCTGTTTTCAGGATTACTAACACAGTGGTGTGGAAAACAGGAGGAAAACAACAAAGAAGACAATGGAATCACTGAATCAGGAGAAAACGCTACAAAGATAAGAACTTTAACATTTTAATTATTTTGCAGTATAAAATGGTGGCTGACAAAAATTTCTATTGAAGCGCAGATTTATCAATTAAAGTGCTTGGTGCAAAAGGGGCTTATATCCCGGTTTTGGCCAAAATGTGAGAAGAACACTCCAAATTTGTCCATTTTTGCATGCACCGGGAATTTTAGGTGTTAAACGTTGATTTGATTTATCCATTTGCGTAAAGGCTAAGTTCTAAGCTTTTAGTCACAGCAATAGCAATTGTTCCAGTACTGGCCGTTTGCTATGGCTAAATCCTGAGAAATAAAGTCTTCAGGCAAAAAGTACATGCAGATCTGCGTTTAACACACAAAATTCGCAGCGCAGGCAAATAAGGTCACATCTGGAGCTTTTTTCTTATTTTTTTGACTAAAACCGTGTTACATGCCTCCTTTGCTGCAAGCCATTCAGTCTTAAAAATACTGAATCAATCAAGGCACAAAGCTACAAATTATAAAGTTTTTTCATCAGCCACTATTTTATAAAGATTAGTTTCCAAAGGACAATGAATCATCATTGAATCATCGCTCAAGGTTTCTGCCATTAGCACACACATAAAATCACAAAGCTCAGATCCTTTGGTTACCATAGTTACATCTTTAGGTGGTGATGCAAGGAGGTGATTCTTTTAAGGTGGCTCTATAAGGTTTAATACCCTTTTAGAAAAGCGCATAGTGCAAATAGCTGAGCATTTTTTCAATCAAGTATGATGGTAAAAAGTTAACGACAGCTACGTGAACCTGACAATGACTTATCAACATCATTAACAGAACAAACAAACAACAGACTGAACAAAAAGGCAAATTTGACTTTAAATTCTTGGTGTTCATTGCTTCTCATTAATCAAAGATCCAAACACAAAGGCATTAAAAATAGGTAAACAATAACTATTTAAAAAAACTCCAGCTCTGTAATAGTCTTCACAACTATTAGGATGACACATTTACAATACTATAGTTTCTGAACATTGAAACGAAACGCAAAAGTATTGCCGTTTTTGTGGCATTCAAGAATCTGGCCGTTTCGGACCGTCACAAATTTGATGAAACTTTAAAATGCTATATTTCTAAAATAAAGCATTCATTGAATATCAACATTTCCATGACGATTTATCTCACTGATTATGAAAATATATAAAACGAAGAGCTTTTATGGTGGTCTTTAAGTCTTTTATAATGTCACATGAAAACCAACAAAAGACAGACAAAAATTACACTGACACATGGACCACAAAGCTGAGGACCAATCACAACAACAAGAGACTTGATTAGCTTGGCATCAACTGATGATATACTATATATCCACATGACTCTTACTTCCGTTTAGGTTGTCGAGACGTCAGTCAATATCAACAACAACAGTTCTTTTCAGATCAAACTCGACAGACTAAAACAACTTTACTGACAAATATATAAGGTGAAACATTCTAAAATTATATTATTTCGCAGTCTAGCGCCAAAATGCATTTACATAGTAGGACGAAATTGTTCCTGATGATGTTTTAGATTGTATACAATAAGCTTGGCAGTGCCACCCTAATAGATTCAGCTTTGCATCACTGACTGATTGATTGATTAATTCTTAGTTTATCTTAGTTTATAAAACCCTTATGTCTGGTTCGGGGAAAGTTGGTATTTCTAGTTAATTGGGCCAGCTATACAGACCACAAAAACACAACAAAAATTTCGTTTTACAAATAATCTAGAAATGAACTGAGCAATATAGTTTGAAGATTTTGAGAACATTTCGAATGATTATAAATTCGGTCTATCCTGTCTTAAGTATTTTCCGTTTTAAATTAACGTTATTTCAAATTGGTAAAAGCATAAGATGGATCGTAATATTTATTGAAGAGGAGGTTCCATTTTATACAAGTCAATTGTTTCATGTTATAATTGAAATGTCTGTCGATCATGTTAAAATTAACTGAATAATATAGTTTACAGATTTTGAGAATATTTCGAATGATTATGAATTCGGTCGTTCCTGTCTCATAAGTTTCATTTTCAATTAGCGTTATTTCAGGTTGGTACAAACAATGCATAAGATAGCTCGCGACATTTACTGAAGCAGAGGTTCCATTTTTAAGTCAATATTTTTTTTAATCTGCAAGCTTTAATTTTCATGTTATAATTGCAATGATGATCCAGAAAAATAAATGCGATAACGCGGAAAGTTTGAATAATTCACTGAACACGAGGGGATTTCAAAGCACCTCGAGGCTACACGCCTGAAACTAGGCAGTGTCTTTTGTATGTTTACTGCATTTTATATCTCACTGAGAAAGAAGGAAAAACAAACTGCTATTTTTAAGTCAAACAAATTGAACCAAGATCTATAAATTCAAAATAGAAAAATTAACATTGGACTATGTGCAATTTCAGGTACAATGGATAAAGTAATTAAGAATTGGATTATATGGTCAATTTTAAGGTGGCCGAACACAGTTTTGATAGGTTGTGAGTACATGTCATTCGTTAGGGCATTATGTGAGAAAGGTTGCAGCTTAGAAGCTGAAACTTGGTAAAAGGAAAATATAGTGATGGAAGATTTTAATTAACGACTAAAATGTGCGCTTTGAACTGTTTTCATGACAACGTGGATGATTAAAAACAACCCTAAAATTTCACTTTTATAAGGTTTACGTACAATCCAGTAATTAGATGTTCTCGTGAACTTGCACACAGCTTACAATAAATAATTCCTATTGTTTAAAATTGGCTACAACAAATTTTAACAAACGTTTTTTTAAATATTCAAGAACATAGCTGCCAGTCAATATTGATAGTGTCACAGAATTCCTTTGTTAGACTTCTGTTTTAAAATTCTCATTATTTGAAATGCGACAAAAATAAGAATTGTGACAAATTTCATGAAATTTTAATGAGTGGATTTTGAGAAATTGTCATTTGTGTACATTGTTTACAAAACGTAGCTGTCACACATTTTTTCTAAAAACCCGCGCCGTCACGCGAAACTGTGTTCGGCCACCTTTAGGTGGTCAGACACGAGGGGTCATGTAGCAGGGACATGTCGCAGCGACATGTAGCAGCGACAAAAATTTGTGTAGTACACACTGAAGGACATGTAGCAGGAAGTGTAGCGGGCACATGTAGCAAGGAAAAAAATCATAGCGCTTGCACACCACATGAAAATGTCGCGGGGACATGTCTCAGGGACATGTTGCAGCGACACGTCCCTCGTGTGAACTGATGCTAACATAATTGCGCAACACCAATCTTGGGGACATTTTGTCCCCGCGACATGTCTCACGGAGTTCAACTTGTTGAACTTCATGGGACACGTCGCGGGGACAAACTGTCCCCAAAATTGGTGTTGCACAATTATAATAGTATCAGTTCACACGAGGGGACGTGTCGCTGCAACATGTCCCTGAGACAAGTCCCCGCGACATTTTCATGTGGTGTGCAAGCGCTATGATTTTTTCCCTGCTACATATCCCCGCTACATTCTCTGCTACATGTGCCTCAGTGTGTACTACACACATTTTTGTCGCTGCTACATGTCGCTGCGACATGTCCCTGCTACATGACCCCTCGTGTCTGACCACCTTTTAGGTGGCTCGACTGGATTTTTGAGGGGCGATACCTCCGAAGTTTAAGCATCAACTACCACGCCATTAACAATGCTTTGGAAAAACGATTACCACAGCTGTATTAGATAAAGATGAAAATTTGTTAAGAAAAGTACTATATTAACATCGGAGTTGTAATGACGCCATGACGTTTCTAAATTGCCGTTGCATTTCTCGGCACCAGGAGGATTTTTCGGTAATTGCTAAAGGGAGCTTGTACCTCCTATAGCCGCCTCGATTATGGCAAAGATTGAACAAATTCTATAAGAGCGTTTTAGAAATTTTTGGGGATGAAGTTTTTGGGGATTATAAATACAGTGAAAAACATACTATCGACATAATTGGCTAATATCTAAAGAAAACGATGCGCTTTGAGGATGCAGTCTCATCTCACAGTAGTTTGATTCCATTTGAAATCGTGTGTGTGAGGGGATTGTTTTGGCCGATTGCGAGAAAGAAGGATTCAATTAGTTTGCGTTCAGCTGCTCTTGTTGCCATTTTTTATGTAATTTGGTCTACGGTTTTAAATGTGATGATAATTTGGAAACCGCTTGATAAATGTTTTTTTTTTTAAATTTCACAATCTAGAGATTAATCATCAATTTATGACATTGAAAGGACATTGAATTATGTAAGGGAATAAAATAGGGCCTCCAATGTACCAATTTTTTCCCGCGGATTTTGTGTTTACAAGTGAGCGTCTTCATTATTCACGGGTATGTTTTCAAGTTTCATATGCACGTGCACAACTTAAGCAAAAAAATCATTTGCATCGGAACAGAACGCTCGATTGCTTTCCGAAGAATTTTCCGTAACATGCTAATAACTGGCTTGAGAATTGCAATAAAATTACGCACAAGAAAGCTCCCTTAAAAGATTACTGAAAAAAACTCCTGGTGTCGAGAAATACGACGGCAAGTAAAAAACGTCATGGCGTCATTACGTTGCTATGGCAACTCCGAGGTTAATGTAACACTGGTCTTAACAAATTCTCATCTTTATCTAATACAGCTGTGGTGACCGTTTTTCCATAGAATTGTTAATGGTGTCGTAGTTAATGCTCAAACTTGGGGGGTATCGCCCCCTAAAATTCCAGTCGAGCCACCTTAAATCCTTTACTAAATCCCATTAGAAACGGCAACAAAAGAGGCAAATACATTTCACATTACCTCAGTGTTTACATTAAGACTATGAAAAAGGCAGGAACTTACGCGCGACCGATAGGTTTTCGTGCCAAAAATTCGCCCTGATTGTGCAATGTTTATATTTTTATTTATTAGCAAATCTATTCTATTTACCTAGAAAATAATACATCGTTCACAATGGTTACTACTATGACGAAACACCTTTTACAGTAAAAATACTCAGCGCGTTCCGCTTATCATTTGGGAATGACTTTCATTAATCGGGAACGGATTGCATTATTGAAATATTTCAACGGTAGCCCATTCGAAATACGCAAGCGTTGGCCGCTATTGGCCGCTGTTGGTTTCAGTGTATTCAGTCGCTTGAACTTCATAGGAAATTTTCTTCACTTTCCGAGAAATTTCTCTTTCAGAGCCACCACAGTAGCATTTTAAGGATTCTTCTTCGGAGTTTTAAGGTGGTCAGACACGAGGGGTCATGTAGTAGGGACATGTCGCAGCGACATCTAGCAGCGACAAAAATTTGTGTAGTACACACTGAGGGACATGTAGCAGGGAGTGTAGCGGGGACCGATATAGCAAGGAAAAAATCATAGCGCTTGCACACCCCATGAAAATGTCGCGGGGACTTGTCTCAGGGACATGATGCAGCGACACGTCCCCTCGTGTGAACTGATACTATCATAATTGTGCAACACCAATTTTGGGCACATTTTGTCCCCGTGACATGTCTCACGGTCAAAATATCCCCAAAATTGGTGTTGCACAATTGTGAAAGTATCAGTTCACACGAGGGGACGTGTCGCTGCAACATATCCCTGAGACAAGTCCCCGCGACATTTTCATATGATGTGCAAGCGCTATGATTTTTTCCCTGCTACATGTCCCCGCCACACTCCCTGCTACACGTTCCTCAGTGTGTACTACACAAATTTTTGTCACTGCTACATGTCGCTGCGACATGTCTCTGCTACATGACCCCTCGTGTCTGACCACCTTAGATGCAAAGCTTCTTTATGTCCAAAATATACTCGGTGATGAATTTTTGTTGAGCGAACGGAAATACTGCGATGTGTCAAGCCACCTCCACCGCGGTCAAACGTCCGATGCGTTTTTCGTTTTATTTAGTGGGATTTTATTTAACATTAAATGGAAATATGGGCAAGTATGTATAAAAAAAACTAGTTTTCGTTGAAAATTGAGCAAAACTCTTTCTGCCTGATCAAAATTATGTTGGCAAATGGCGCCGACAATTCTGCAGTTCGCAGTTTTTAAACGCTTAGAACTTTTTTAGTAAACTTTCAAAACTTTTGGTAAAATTGACAGTATATTGGCAATATATTTGACTTTAAACAGTGAAAATGACAACCTTAACTTTTAAGAACTTTGCTTAACTTTTGCAAATTTCTCTCGTTTGACCGTGTTAACAATATTCAATTTTTAACTTTTGACCTGAATTTTGATTTCAATAATGCAATCCGTTCCCGATTAAGGAAAGTCGTTCTCAAATGATAAGCGGAACCCGCTCGAGTATTTTGACCGTAAAACGGTGCATTTCGCCAACCCTTTGTACAAACAGAAACGTAGTACCTAAAGATTTGTGTTACATTTATCCGCGACAAGAAATCATGAAGAAAAAACCTAGCGGTATTAACACGGTTTACTTTCAGAATTTAGAGTTAATAATAGGATAAAAATACTGCAAAAGGATCGAAAAGGCTCCTTTTTACGACAGGTAATACATGAATGAACCCTTAGAAAAAAGTATCGGGATAATATTTCGTGTGTGAAATGTTGTGGAAAATTGCTTGCCATAAACATCGAAATGTTGCAAATTTGAAAAGTTGTATAATTTAAAGATTCAGAACAAAAATTACAGAAACGGTTAAAACGCTAACATGTTTAAATTAAATTGAATTATAACATGAAGTCTAGCTAGCCTCGAGCAAACTTATCATAATCTGATTAAATCATATTTTTCGCTTTTTTTTTAAAATAGGTCCATGATAACCGTCACGAATATAGCGCCTCCTACACTATCATGACCATATTGTAGTATATTTAACATACTCGTAGTACTTGTGGTACTTGTGGTACTTGTAGTACTTGTAGTACCTGTAGTACTCGTAGTACTCGTAGTACCTGTAGTACCTGTAGTACCTGTAGTACCTGTAGTACCTGTAGTACCTGTAGTACCTGTAGTACCTGTAGTACTCGTAGTACTTGTAGTACTCGTAGTACCTGTAGTACCTGTAGTACCTGTAGTACCTGTAGTACTTGTAGTACCTGTAGTACTCGTAGTACTTGTAGTACTCGTAGTACCTGTAGTACCTGTAGTACCTGTAGTACCTGTAGTACCTGTAGTACTTGTAGTACCTGTAGTACTCGTAGTACCTGTTGTACCTGTAGTACTTGCAGTACCTGTAGTACTCGTAGTACTTGTAGTACTCGTAGTACCTATAGTACCTGTAGTACTTGTAGTACCTGTAGTACTCGTAGTACTTGTAGTACTCGTAGTACCTGTTGTACCTGTAGTACTTGCAGTACCTGTAGTACTCGTAGTACCTGTAGTACTCGTAGTACCTATAGTACCTGTAGTACCTGTGGTACCTGTAGTACCTGTAGTACTCGTAGTACTTGTAGTACTCGTAGTACCTGTTGTACCTGTAGTACTTGCAGTACCTGTAGTACTCGTAGTACTTGTAGTACTCGTAGTACCTATAGTACCTATAGTACCTGTAGTACCTGTAGTACTCGTAGTACTTGTAGTACTCGTAGTACCTGTTGTACCTGTAGTACTTGCAGTACCTGTAGTACTCGTAGTACCTGTAGTACCTGTAGTACCTGTAGTACCTGTAGTACCTGTAGTGTTCGTAATACTTGTAGTATTCGTAGTACCTGTAGTACTCGTAGTACCTGTAGTACTCGTAGTACCTGTAGTACCTGTAGTACCTGTAGTACTCGTAGTACCTGTAGTACTCGTAGTACCTGTAGTACCTGTAGTACTCGTAGTACCTGTAGTACTCGTAGTACCTGTAGTACTCGTAGTACCTGTTGTACTCGTAGTACCTGTTGTACTCGTAGTACCTGTAGTACTCGTAGTACCTGTAGTACTCGTAGTACTCGTAGTACCTGTAGTACTCGTAGTACCTGTAGTACTCGTAGTACCTGTAGTACTCGTAGTACCTGTAGTACTCGTAGTACCTGTAGTACTCGTAGTACCTGTAGTACTCGTAGTACTTGTAGTACTCGTAGTACTCGTAGTACCTGTAGTACTCGTAGTACCTGTAGTACTTGTAGTACCTGTAGTACTCGTAGTACCTGTAGTACTCGTAGTACCTGTAGTGCTCGTAGTACCTGTAGTGCTCGTAGTACCTGTAGTGCTCGTAGTACCTGTAGTACCTGTAGTACTCGTAGTACCCGTAGTACTCGTAGTACCTGTAGTACTCGTAGTACCTGTAGTACTCGTAGTACCTGTAGTACTCGTAGTACCTGTAGTACTCGTAGTACCTGTAGTACTCGTAGTACCTGTAGTACTCGTAGTACCTGTAGTACTCGTAGTACCTGTAGTACTTGTAGTACTCGTAGTACCTGTAGTACCTGTAGTACCCGTAGTACTCGTAGTACCTGTAGTACTCGTAGTACCTGTAGTACTCGTAGTACCTGTAGTACTCGTAGTACCTGTAGTACTTGTAGTACCCGTAGTACCCGTAGTACTCGTAGTACCTGTAGTACTCGTAGTACCTGTAGTACTCGTAGTACCTGTTGTACTCGTAGTACTCGTAGTACCTGTAGTACTTGTAGTACCTGTTGTACTCGTAGTACCTGTAGTATTCGTAGTACTCGTAGTACCTGTAGTATTCGTAGTACTCGTAGTACCTGTAGTATCTGTAGTACTCGTAGTACCTGTAGTTCTTGTAGTACCTGTAGTGTTCGTAGTACCTGTAGTACCCGTAGTACTCGTAGTACCCGTAGTACTCGTAGTACGCGTAGTACTCGTAGTACCCGTAGTACTCGTAGTACCCGTAGTACTCGTAGTACCTGTAGTACTCGTAGTACACGTGGTACCCGTAGTACCTGTAGTACTCGTAGTGCCTGTAGTACTCGTAGTACCTGTAGTACCCGTAGTACCTGTAGTTCTTATAGTACTTGTAATACTACGAGTACTACAAGTACTACGGGTCAGTACTACTGGTAGTACTGGTACTACAGGTACAACAGGTACTACGAGTAATACGGGTACTACAGGTACTACGAGTACTGCAGGTACTACAAGTACAACGAGTACTACAGGTACTACGAGTACTACAGGTACTACGAGTACTACAGGTACTACGAGTACTACAGGTACTAAGAGTACTACAGGTACTACGAGTACTACAAGTACTACGAGTACTACGAGTACTACAAGTACTACAAGTACTACGGGTACTACAGGTACTACGAGTACGTTAAATATACTACAATATGGTCATGATAGTGTGTAGGAGGCGCTATATTCGTGACGGTTATCATGGACCTATTACCCTTTGTTTACCAAAATTGCGCTGCAAAACTAGAACTAGAGTTAATTGATTTCACCTGAAGCTCTTACTTATATGATGAAAATAGCGAACTAAGTTTCTCATCACTCATCACCAAATTGGCGTAAAACTCTTGAGCTCTTGGCACAAAGTTTTGTTTAGGTTTTCTAATTTGAATCAATAAATGATGCGATGTTTTGGACATTTTACACAATGGAGATCTCAATTAAATTTCAAAAAAAAATTATCATCAACGACTTAAGTTGTTTTTCTTCGACAACTGTTTTTCTTGTCAATTTACGATTGAAAATTTATGGTAACGCACCTTTCCAGAAACAACGTAAAAGCGAGACTTATTTATTTGTTTGATTTTTTTCCTGAAAAAAGACTAAGAATGGCGAACCATATTAAAAAATCATTTATAAAAGATTTAGCAAAGTTTCCATAGCTAAATTGTCATACAAAAGCTTGAGATCTTTTTCTCAAATTGGAATTTATAAGTGATAGGATGTCAGTGATGTTTTGGCCATTTTACCAAATGTGCAAAATTAGTCAGTGAAACAAAGCTAAGGACGTTTAATGTAGATAACATTTTCTCATACGAATCGATAACTATTGTGGTTTTTGGTTACTTTACAAATGAACAGATCTATAGCAGTCGAATTGCTTGCGATTTCAAATTAGTAGTTCTATTTGTGGCTGAGAACGTTTCTGTTTTAAGAAAGACAGTAAAGAACGCTAAACATGAACCTCCCTTCAGATCAGATTAAGGCAACTGTTTTTCTACTTGCATTTTTTTTTTGCCAAAGGGAATTGGTTTGGATAACGTTAAAGGGAACCTCCATTGTTATAACAAATTGACGTTAAATTGTTGAAAATAGAGTCTAAATTAAAAAGGTTTTAAAAAACAGGTGCAAATTTAATTTTAGTGTACAAAAAAAATGGATACGAATATCGCCTGTTTTCGCTTTTAAATTTCCCGCGCGCCGCCATTTTGAATATTTATGAAGTGTTACGGTTGTCTAATTGTTGCATACAAAAGAACTTCGATTCTTAACAATAGCGGCAACCGTAACACGTCATAAATGTTTAAAGTGGTGGCGCGCGGAAAATTTAAAAGCAAAATAAGCGATATTTATAACCATTTTATTTGTACACCAAAATTATATTTGCACCTATTCTTTTAAAAATCTTAACTTTCGACTTTAGTTCCAACAATTTAATGTCAATTTGTTCTGACAATGGAGGTTCCCTTTAACTGCCCAAAACCAGTTATTTTGACGTTTTACAATCTTAATGATTTTCACATTCACACCGACAAGGATAGTTAACGACCGTAAAAATTGTGTTGCGTCTGTGGATGAAACCCTAACGTTTGACCATTTAGACGGTAAGCTATTGAGCAGTACTTTCCTGTGGTACTGTTTATTATGCTGTACAAGGTGATACTAACATTTGAGTCTGTTGATAAAACCGTGAAGTGTGACCAAATGAAAGCAAATGAAAGCTACTGAGCAGTACTTCAGTGTGGTACTGTTTATTGCTGTACAAGGTGGTTCTAACTTTTGAGTATGTGAATGAAATCCTAAAGTGTGAAAATTCAAATGGAAAGCTATTGAGCAGTACTTTCCTGTGGTGCTGTTTATTATGCTGTGCAAGGTGGTTTAAACTTTTGAGCATTTAGATGAAAGTGTAAAGTGTGACCATTCAGATAAAACCTACCGAGCAGTACTGAGCAGTACGTTCCTGTGGTGCTGTTTATCATACTGTACAAGGTGGTTCTAACTTTTGAGTCTGTGGATGAAATCCTAAAGTGTGACCATTTAATGAAAGCTACTGAACAGTACTTTCCTGTGGTGATGTTTATTATGCTGTACAAGGTGGTTTTTCTGTGGATGAAATCCTAAAGTGTGGCCATTCAAATGAAAGCTACTGAGCAGTACTTTCCTGTGGTACTGTTTATTATGCTGTACAAGGTGGTTCTAACTTTTGAGTCTGTGGATGAAATCCTAAAGTGTGACTTTTCAAATGAAAGCCACTGAGCAGTACTTTCCTGTGGTGCTGTTTATTATGCTGTACAAGGTGATACTAACGTTTATTTTGACGTTTTACAATCTTAATGATTTTCACATTCACACCGACAAGGATAGTTAACGACCGTAAAAATTGTGTTGCTTTGGCGATTATTATAAAGTTTATTGCATCAAATGCTCAGGAAAGATTAGAAATTATTTCTCAGTTGATTTGTAATAAAATATTTTAGTTGTTCGTTTAATAAAGGGAATGTAAATTTAAAAATATATACATTTTAAGACGTTGTGTTTTTGTGGTCTGTATAACGTTATTTTTATTTCATAAAACGTTGAAACTGGATTCAGTAGTGGGGACAAAAACTCGTTTTATATTTGAAACCAGACATAGAGTTTTATTCTGGGCTGTAATTTATATTTAAGTGTTTATAGACGTTTTTCTGCCAACACATATGTAGCACAAGCCAGATCCAAAAAAGGAAATTGATTTTTAAATTAACTATTAGTCGAGAAATTGCCGTTTAACTCGACAAAAACATTTGTCACAAGTAGGAGCATGGAGTGAAGCAATTATTTCTTATACTCCAAATTGTTGAATTTCTTTACGACTTGCTCCAATCATGATGAAAAATTAGAATTAAAGTCTGTAGGCAACGCGTTTGTAAAAAATTGGCGCTATTTTTTTGTCGCAACAAACAAGAATTGTGTTGGCTGAAGAAGGTCTAGTTGTAGGCAACATGGCAAGGTATAAAACTGTTTAAGGAAAGATTGAATTGGACATGGAATACAAACGTTCCAAAATCGAATCGCTTGAAATCAGTGATATAAATCTTTTTATTTCCGTGCTAAAAATTGTTCACAGTGATTTATAACTTGCCATGTTGCTTTTAACGTTATTTCGAATACTATGTAAACACCGACTCGTGCAAGAATTTGAAAAGACAAAAAGGTTATTGGATGGGATATTTGTGAATCAAAATTTAGTTGGAACAAGACATCGGGCTCTTTACGATTCTTGGCTTAAAGTTTTATTGTAAGGGAAGTTTGGAATATTTTTTCAGATTTTTTGCACGAGGTGGTGTATTCAAGTTTTTTGGCGGAAATTTTATTAAGGAAAACCTTTTTCAATTTTTTGTCGAAATTGTTGTTAGGGGAAACGCTGTGCAAATTTCTCTAGATTTTCCCGCCAAAAGACTTAGTATATAGAGCAAGAATTTTTCTTGACACCTTGTTAATGATTTAATTGAACTCCATTAACTAAGGTAGTTAGAAAGAGAAGGTAAATAAAAACATTTGTTTATACACTTATCATATTGCAAGTGAAATTAATAAAATAAGATTACAACTTGAAGACTTGTTTTATTGAATTCAATTTTATTATTTATACTTAATATCAGCAAGGTCAAAAAACTTTATTTAAAAAAATCGGCGCATGCGTATTTTGAGCGCCCGTATTTTGGCGGGAAAATTTGAACCTTTCAAACAAATGTTAACTAAGACAAGAAAAAGAATATACAGATAACACAAGGTTGCATATCAATATTTTTTTAAAAAAAAACGGCGCATGCGTATTTTGGGCGCCCGTATTTTTCTAAGTCTTTTGGCGGGAAAACTAAGCAATTTTGAACAGCTGTTACCATGGAAATAAAAATATCCAGAACAAAATTGACAGTAGTTATGAAAATCGTATCTTCATTTTTGCAAAAACAAAACTTTCTTGAAAATAAGTTTTAGTACTCTTTCGTTTTAACTCAACGTGTGTATAGTTTCACTTCCCCAAAATCGATTTGCACTCTAAAATGTTTGGATTTCTCTACGCCCTTTACGTCGCTTTGACTCGCTGGAAAACTAGGCTTTTTGCTTACACTGAACTGCCAAGTGAGTTCCAAACTTAGAACGTTCACTCCTAACCCTCCTACCAATCTTCTCACTGGTTTTCAGATTTTCGAAAAATCTTGATCTAAAATCTATTTTCTCTACCTCTTGTTCTTGCTTGTTGTTGTTCTATTGATTCTTTCTTGGGGAATTGAGACAGCAGGCGTTGTCCTGTAGAATAATCAAAGGTAAATACACCTACACTAAAACGGTGTCACTCCGGGTATTCGAGATTGTTTTTTATCCGCCAGCAGTTGAAAGGATCAAAACAAGCTTTGCTCATTTCTCGCTGAAAAGGGTGTTACGTTAAAGAGAATAGCTACTTTTTCGATCCGTTGTCTTTGCTTTGGGTGTTCGCTAAACCAGTCAAATTGCTTGCTTCCGTTCAATTTACATTTTATGATATGTCAATACATCTTGATTAGTTTTCCACTGCCATCATAGAACTTGGGAATCACGTAAGATTAGAATTTAAAATCTATGGACAAAATCCTAAATTGTGATTATTCAAGTAAAAACAGAAGTGAAGTACTTTCCTGTTGTGTTGTTTGTTTGCTTTGCTGTACAAGGTGGTTCTAACTTTTGAGTCTGTGGATGAAATCCTAAAGTGTGACCATTCAAATGAAAGCTACTGAGCAGTACTTTCCAGTGGTACTGTTTATTATGCTGTACAAGGTGGTTCTAACTTTTGAGTCTGTTGATAAAACCGTGAGGTGTGACCATTCAAATGAAAGCTACTGAGCAGTACTTCCCTGTGGTGCTGTTTATTATGCTGTACAAGGTGCTTCTAACTTTTGAGTCTGTGAATGAAATCCTAAAGTGTGACCATTCATGCAAATGAAAGCTACTGAGCAGTACTTTCCTGTGGTGCTGTTTATTATGCTGTACAACGTGATACTAACGTTTGAGTGACTGTTGATAAAACCGTGAAGTGTGAGCAAATGAAAGCAAATGAAAGCAACTGAAAGCTACAGAGCAGTACTTTCCTGTGGTACTGTTTATTATGCTGTACAAGGTGGTTCTAACTTTTGAATATGTGAATGAAATCCTAAAGTGTGACCATTCAAATGAAAGCTATTGAGCAGTATTTTCCTGTGGTACTGTTTATTATGCTGTACAAGGTGGTTCTAACTTCTGAGTCTGTGGATGAAATCCTAAAGTGTGACAATTCAAATGGAAAGCTATTGAGCAGTACTTTCCTGTGGTGCTGTTTATTATGCTGTGCAAAGTGGTTTAAACATTTGAGCATTTAGATGAAAGTGTGAAGTGTAAAGTGTGACCATTCAGATAAAACCTACCGAGCAGTACTTCCGTGTGGTACTGTTTATTATGCTGTACAAGGTGGTTCTAACTTTTGACTCTGTGAATGAAATCCTAAAGTGTGACCATTTAAATGAAAGCTACTGAACAGTACTTTCCTGTGGTGCTGTTTATTATGCTGTACAAGGTGTTCTAACTTTTGAGTCTGTGAATGAAATCCTACAGTGTGACCATTTAAATGAAAGCTACTGAACAGTACTTTCCTGTGGTGCTGTTTATTATGCTGTACAAGGTGGTTTTTCTGTGGATGAAATCCTAAAGTGTGACCATTCAAATGAAAGCTATTGAGCAGTACTTTCCTGTGGTGCTGTTTATTATGCTGTACAAGGTGATACTAACGTTTGAGTCTGTTGATAAAACCGTGACGTGTGACCAAATGAAAGCAAATGAAAGCTACTGAGCAGTACTTCAGTGTGATACTGTTTATTGCTGTACAAGGTGGTGCTAACTTTTGAGTCTGTAGATGAAATCCTAAAGTGTGACCATTCAAATGAAAGCTACTGAGCAGTACTTTCCTGTGGTGCTGTTTATTATGCTGTACAAGGTGGTTCTAACTTTTGAGTATGTGAATGAAATCCTAAAATGTGACCATTCAAATGAAAGCTACTGAGCAGTACTTTATCGTGGTGCTGTTTATTATGTAGTTCAAGGTGGCTCTAACGTTGAGTTTGTAAATGAAATCCAGCATTGTGATTATTCAAATGAAAGCTACTGAGTAGTAATTTCCTGTGGTGCTGTTTAGTTTGGTTCTACTGAACAGGAAGATGAATGAGAAGGGGAGGCCTTTTTGTTGTTAATTGGCAGGATGTCTCTAAAAAAAATCCGTTTTAAAACTACATGTAGGAATAGACCATTTTGTTGCTTGTTAGGAGATCATGGGGAATCAAGGCAATGTGGTGGAAAATTAAAATGTTTCTATGGAAATTGAAAGCTAAAAATCTTTATGGGAATGAACATTTTTGTGACTTTCTTCATTCAAAACCTGACATACGAGTTCAAATAAGTCACAGAATAAATTTGATACCCTAGCCTTTTCTTTAAATTGTATTCCCATACGTGTTTTTCTCCGTAATTATCTGTAATTCAGCAAAAAACTATTGTTCTGATTTACCGTGATCCCCCAACAAGCACGAAGTGGTCTATTATTCTTTCAATAGATATAAACTGTAACACTAACCTGAAGTATGAGGAATCGTCGTCGTGCTGTCCATGTCCAATGTAATCACAATCTTTTTCTCCCATGAATACCGTATGGTCATTTCACGTCTGTTATTACATGTAAAAACCAGAACAGTTAGATATAAAGAATGTCTATATTTGCAATGCACACATAGGGACCTTGAGAACAGCTGAATGACATGCGGTGGTTTGTCAGGGCTTACTGATCTCCTTAAAACCAGTGGGGATCTATTGGAGGAGCCCGCCCCACCCCACCCCCCTTATTCACCCCCTCTCTTTCTAACGATGGAGTCTGCAACTGTGTTTGTGTCAATGCAACTCGGATAATATTGATCTCGCTCTGTTCAAAAATGCTCTGCAAATTAATGCACTGATATGATAAATAAGTGTCTTTGGCTGCAAATGTTCAGGATGGACATGGTTTAAACTTGAAAAACTTGACCGTTCATTGGCTCATGTCTTGGAAAACTCGCTAGCAACTGATTACGGTTCGTTCTCCATTTGCTAATTCACTTGATACTGTTGATATATTCCTTTCGATATTCTAGGCTGAGTATTTCTCCATTTGCTAATTCACTTGATACTGTTGATGTATTCCTTTCGATATTCTAGGCTGAGTATTTCTCCATTTGCTAATTCACTTGATACTGTTGATATATTCCTTTCGATATTCTAGGCTGAGTATTTCTCCATTTGCTAATTCACTTGATACTATTGATATATTCCTTTCGATATTCTAGGCTGAGTATTTCTCCATTTGCTAATTCACTTGATACTATTGATACATTCCTTTCGATATTCTAGGCTGAGTATTTCTCCATTTGCTAATTCACTTGATACTGTTGATGTATTCCTTTCGATATTCTAGGCTGAGTATTTCTCCATTTGCTAATTCACTTGATGCTGTTGATGTATTCCTTTCGATATTCTAGGCCGAGTATTTCTCCATTTGCTAATTCACTTGATTCTGTTGATGTATTCCTTTCGATATTCTAGGCCGAGTATTTCTCCATTTGCTAATTCACTCGATACTGTTGATATATTCCTTTCGATATTCTAGGCTGAGTATTTCTCCATTTGCTAATTCACTCGATACTGTTGATATATTCCTTTCGATATTCTAGGCTGAGTATTTCTCCATTTGCTAATTCACTCGATACTGTTGAAATATTCCTTTCGATATTCTAGGCCGAGTATTTCTCCATTTGCTAATTCACTCGATACTGTTGATATATTCCTGTCGATATTCTAGGCCGAGTATTTCTCCATTTGCTAATTCACTCGATACTGTTGATATATTCCTGTCGATATTCTAGGCTGGGTATTTCGTGTGTGACAATTAAAAAAGGTACTTAGTTTCAGCTTAAAGCATTTTTCGCCTACAAACGTCAAAATTATTCCCATGACAAAGCTCCTTTAAAGAATTACGAATAACTGGTATAGGTTACAACGTTTACAAAAACAACGAACCTAACATAACGAACGCGAAACCTGTTACCACAGCCACAGATACAATACCTTACATCAAGACCACTTCGGAGACTATTGCGCGGATCTTGATCCTTATAACATCCGTGTCGCTCACAAACCGATTACTACTTGACGACAACTTCTAACAAATGTTAAAGACCGGGACGAACCTAACGGCAGACAAGGAGCACTATACAAGATCAGATGCTGCGATTACCTGGCCTCTTACATCGGTGAGACTGGCAAACATTTGAACATACGACTGACTGAACACAAACAGGTGACGAGAAATGGTGATGTCAACAGTCACATTGCTGAACACCATTTACACACGAATCACAGAATTGACTGGGACTCTGCCGAATGCGTTAATACAGTATTTACAGTACAGACTTCTACAACCGATTCAATCCAGAAAGTTAGTTTACAAACTTAGAACAGACACCACTGAACCGATGCCAACAGCTACCTTCGGCCTACAAACGACTTTTCAACAAAACGGACAGACCGAACTCACACTAACAATACACGGATCGAAACGCACCAATCACTTGAGTCTGAACAGCCAATAACATCATGGCTAAACTGACCAATGACAGCAACAGCCAGACATTCTACCATCAACTGACCAATGACAGCAACAGCCAGACATTATACCATCAACTGACGATTCACAATTCACTTGACTCTGAAGATGACTTCCGCTCAGGTTGTCGAAACGTCAGTCAATGTCAACAACAACAGTTCTTTTCAGAACTACACTCACCCGGACGATCACACTCGACAGACTACTGATACTCCTGGGTTCAAACCATTTACAGGGGTACTCCCCTATGTAACTATAAGCTATATAGGTACACTACATTCACCCGGACAATCATACTCGACAGACTACTGATACTCCTGGGCTCAAACCATTTACAGGTGTACTCCCCTATGTAACCTGTGTAACTATAAGCTATATGGGTAAACTACACTCACCCGGACGATCACACTCGACAGACTACTGGTGCTCCTGGGTTCAAAGCATTTACAATAGTAAAGTAAGTGATACTAACCTTAGGTACGAGGAATATCATCCTCCTTCTGTCTGTTTCCAAGGCAACCACATAAACTTTTTGAATCCAGCATTGTATGGTCATTTTATACCTGTTGTTATGAAAAAACAGCACGACGTTAGACATCACAGACAATTGTCGGTCAAAAAATGGCTATGTAAAGATGGCTGATGGAGGATCACGTGATATGAGCTTCTGTTTAGACATAATTATGGCTTTCTTATACACAAGGAAGGGACTACACAAATATAAAGTTGTTCCGTTGTTGAACCAGCAGCAAGCACCTTTTCCTCTTAAGTAAATAAGAACTTATTTAAGAACCTAAATAACCTAAATTCTCAGTGGACACCAAATGTATAAGAATCAGTTTCAGACTAACTTTGAAAATATCTAGGTTCTTTTACGTGGGTTTACACTATAATTGGAGGTCTATCAAGTCCCTTCTAGAATGCATTTGTGTGGGAATAATTTCAAGATTCAAAATTATGCCTTGAACAGCTATAAATTGCAACACAAACCTGAGCTATGCTGCTGTAATGAAAAAGAGATATCATCATTGTGTCCAAGGCAATCACAACAGTCTTTTCTGCCTTGATAATTGTATGGTCATATCCATGTCTGTTATAATGAAAAACAGCAAAACATAATAAAGACATATTGATAACAAAGGTTAATGTTTATAACTCGCAGTTAGATTAGCGACCTTGAGATCAGATACGAGTATGTAACAGTTAACAAGTACTACAATACACTATTTTGAGAATGGGACAAACAGGTCCCAAATACAGTGTTTGTTTGCGAGAAATCGGAATCAGATGTCAAATATATAGACTAATTTCCCAGATTTCCGTCAAATTATCTGGAAAGTTTATTAATGGAAAACTTTTAAAAGATACTAAGTGAAAGAATTTGGGGCTACACCTGGGCGACAAAGCGTGTAATCGCGTAATTTTGCATTCGTCTATAAACGTTTTCCCCGGTAATCAAACGTATGATTGACTATATACCACAGGATTACCAATCCCGTTTCTCCAGAATTTGGAGATCAACGGTACCATCGCTTAGTTTCCTCCCTTATAAATTCCTCTTACACTTTCTACTGTTCCAAACACCTGTAAACTTGTAACATGAGCTCCTTTCTTAATTCAAACTTACTGCCATTAGTTTCTCAGTAATATAGTTGGTTTATATACATACCGTACACACTGACCAAGAAAATCCCCCACCCTCCCTACCCACCACTACTCGATGCAAAATAAATCTTCATTATTTCAAACAAAATTAATCAGTAATATATAATATTAAGGTTTTGGAAAGATTTCCGTACAACCCATACATTAGTTATGCATACTGTTCTAAAAAATGAAACAAAAGCCAAAACAATAGAACTCCAAAAAACAAAACAATAGCATATACATACATAATTAATGTATGGAGTATACGGAAATCTTACTGTCTTTGCTAAATATCTCTTTCAAAGTACAAATGTGCACTTTTTGTAACGCTTTCAGTCAAAAGAGCAACTTAAAATAAAGGTCGATGTGATCTTCCTTACCTCTTACCTCTTCCAGCGAATTGAATCTTCCTGAATCTTTAAGCGTTAAATGTCCGTGTGTTAAGAACCATCGATCTTTCCAAAGCAATTTTCTGTGAGCCACGTCCCGCATGTAAGGTCTTGTAACAGTTTTAAAGTCGTGGACAATTTCCAGTTGTAACCATAGTAATATGGAGGTTTCTTTGCTTCAACACATCTGCAGAATAGCGTTTAGGTGAAGCGTCGTCCGCCATGTTCTTTGCTTGCAGTAAA
Source organism: Cladopsammia gracilis (assembly GCA_022457155.1). Taxonomy (NCBI): domain Eukaryota; kingdom Metazoa; phylum Cnidaria; class Anthozoa; order Scleractinia; family Dendrophylliidae; genus Cladopsammia; species Cladopsammia gracilis. The sequence continues at coordinate 173,582 of JAJGOT010000456.1, read as the reverse complement.
GGTGACAGAAAAACAAGAATAACTGAATATTAATTTTAACGTTTATTTGCAATTCAAATGAAATTTTGGTCTTAGGGCGGGCTATCGGGTTTTGTATATTCCCAGTGCCGAATTGCGGTACCGGATATTTCCATTTTTAAATCTTGCATTTAAGTAATATCGTTGTATAGTGATGAGGTTAAGGGGTTACATTCCAAAAAAAAATGTGGTGCTACGTCTTTGGGGAAGTTAAACACGAAAATATTGTTTTATCAACCGAGTTAATAAGGTAAAGAGATTCGCTCTGACGCAGGGCTAGTGCTGGAAGCGTCAGCTTTATTGAATCATCTCTGTTTGGTGCCCATTTATCTTGTCAACTCAGGTCCAATTTAAATGGTTTCGGGTACCCAAGACAACCCTCCCCCGAATTACCCTGGCCGAGCTAACGTTTCACTTATTTCTTTGAGAAATTCAACTAACCGTTTACATGAGAATCGCGCACTCGTCTCGGGGGGCGAAACAACTCGCGTGGGCGAGTTGTCTCGCCTCGGCAGGTAGGGTAACCCTGACAGGCGGGAAAATGTTTTCTCATATAAACACTTTGGCTCGCCTACCTGAGACGAAACGGCTCAAATTGTTCCCGGAGCCCGTGTGTTTTTGATTAGCGGAGAACAAACGTACAGGCGGAAAAATGGTGTCCCGAGAGAGAGGTGAGCTAGAAGGGACAGCTGTTACAACTCACAACTCCATATAAACTCTCGGTAAAGTTATCTCGAGGGGGACGAATAGGATGTCTCGGGTATCCGAGACCTTATAAATAGGGCCTCAGTTGATAAAATTAAATTTCAGTAAGAGTTGGAATGGACAACTGTTTGTTTTTTCCCCTATGGGTATGAATGGGTGTAGGTATATTTTGGGGACCTTTTAGTAGAAGGATATTTTTCCCTTAAAACGATACTGGGATACTGAAAACTTAGTTGTCAAATTAAATGCCACATAAAGCCTCCTAAACATGTAAGTAAAAACATAAAGTATATATCGCAACGTTAGGGACTGCTGCCTATCTCGACAAACGCCGAGATCGATCATAAATAAATGCGAGAAACTTCTATTACGGTTTCTCCCCCTAAGTTATCCCGAATCGATATATCATCTTTTTCAGTTAATACGATAACTCGGAATTAAAAAGATCTGCCGAAAAGTTTTTTGCTATACATTTCCTTCTTAACATTTCATCGAAAATAACAAGTAAAAAGAAAATAAAAAGTCGAGAACTGCGGCAATTTACACCAAAAATATAAATTTTCTAAGCCAAAAGAGTACGTACTTTGTAATCAAGTTTGATGCGTCAAATCGTGGACAGAACTTTGTGGAAACATCTCTTACATTTCCTACTGTGATTATGGACGGGTAGGTTATTTAAACGAAGTGTAGCTAATGCCGCGGTTTAGGACAATAAATGGACCTCAACATCTGTTTATAAGTGGGTAAGTAAAGTGACTCGCAATAGTTCTCAGCATTTTCCATCACTTAGACTTTGATGGATCAATACTACCATTATTTATCAGTTGATGCTACAATAATAGTATCAAACAAGTTATGGTGTCTTTTGTTATGTAACAGGTGACCATAATAACAGTATAACCTGTTAAACTTTGATGGATCAATACTGAAGTATATACCAAAATATTGGTGGTTTAATGTTTAAGCTTGTGGTGCACCAATGTGTGGGTCGGTACAAAACGTGGATCCCCATTCTGGACCCCCCTTTTGGACCCCATCTGGACCCCATCTGGACCCCCATCTGGACCCCCATCTGGACCCCCATCTGGACCCCCATCTGGACCCCCTTCTGGACCCCCATCTGGACCCCCATCTGGACCCCTTTCTGGACCCCCATCTGGACCCCCTTCTGGACCCCCATCTGGACCCCCATCTGGACCCCCTTCTGGACCCCCATCTGGACCCCCATCTGGACCCCTTTCTGGACCCCCATCTGGGTATATACTTCATTGTAACACACCATATAGGGATCCTATCATATAGGGATCCTAAAAACTCATTTTAAAATGGTTAGCTTTTATTTACTGTTATGGGTAGTGATATCCATAACAGTAAATAAAAGCTAACCATTTTAAAATGAGTTTTTAGCCCTAAGTAAGTGCCGGATTCTTTGACGTGCATAAATTAAAACTACCATGAAGTATATACCAATATTGGTAAATATTTTGGAAACAGGATGCGTTTTTCGCTTTAAAAGGTTTGCCCTCTGAAAGCTGTACATGTTTCTCAAGAACAGAAAGTTTCTTTTTCCCTTCAGCCAGAAACTGTGGGTTGAAGAAAACCGAACATGTCTGGTAGGCTCGCTGGTTTAGTTCCTTCGTTGTCCGGCGATGGTGAATTTTTGCTGAAATCCAATGTCGGCAAAGGAATCTTTCGTAGATCCTTCTAGTTTATTTTCATCAGATTCAGATTCAGAAGAACTGCTGTAATCACTCGATAGTCTGGCAAAAGATTCTACCCCTGAACCGGTTTGCCGCGCGCCATATTGGATTGACTGGTGACAATTTTCTTCCGTTGTAGGGTAGACTGAGCAAGTTTTGTATTAAGATTATTGTTCAAGAAAAAGAATTTTAGCGTAATAAAATCCACAAACATTGTTATTATCTTTATATATCTAGCATATACAAAAATTGCTTTCGTTTTATATTAAAACTCAAAAACTTAGGTGAAGTTTTAATTTTTTTAGATACTCTTCGTACCCCACACTACCCCTGGAAAGGATACATTTTACTTCGGCCCAGGTTTTCTCCTTCGCACGTGGAATTTGTTTACAAAATGGCGGACGAGGTTTCGGAGGATACAGATGAAATTATGAGTGAATTCTCGACATGGTGCGATACGAATGGCTTAATACTGAGCAAAAAGGTTTGATAAGGAAAAGAACATTCGCTTGTGGAATTTTGTTCAACTTTTTCACGTCGAAGAAAGTCTAAATTCGGAAGTCTAAAAAAGATTGCAAATTTGCAATGTGTGACCTACTGCAATGTGTGACCTACTTAAGTTAAATCACTGTTTGTTGGACTGCGAGGATCATGTCACCGATATGGCATGATAGCGACAGATGACATAAAGAAAGGAGAATGCCTGTTTGAGATTCCTCGATCACTTCTGTTGCCTGTTGCGACCCAAGACAACATCCATCTCAGAAATTCTTGGAAATTTAACAGACGAGGATCAGCTTGTTTCAGAAAGAGGGTAAACTTTAAGCTTATATATCTTACATTATTTTTTGTTTTTAGTTAAAGGAGAAGTTCACTCCAGATAGCATCCTTGTTTCTTTCCACTAAATGAAAAGTACGTACATGTATTTATAGCTAGATAAGATGCTGACCAAAGTTTCAGCTTACAGTCCTTATTAAATCACAGGAAGCCCAAGCTTTCTTTAACCCTTTAACTGCCAATCGTACATATTCGTACGAAAATCACTAGTAGTGATTTAAAAATCTGCAGCTTTCACATATCTACACAAATGATAGTAATGATCCCTTGTTAGGGCAAAGCGATAGGTTTCATAGCATCAACAACCACTTGACTAAAACTATGGATTTCCGCTGCATATGGTTGTTCATTTGGCAGCAAATCCAGAAATGCCCGTTTTCTACTTCCCAGGAAAACAGCAAAAAACGCACATCTTTGCATCAATTTCTTTTAATGAAAAAGTAACTCTAAATCCAAAAGTGTACATTTGCAGCTAACTTCGAACCTATTCCTCTGCATCCACTTAGAAAAATTCCCATCAATATTTCAACAGACCGAGCAATTTCCATTCAATCAGAGCTATTCTTGCAAACTTATAATATCCTTATGCACGACCGAAAGGAATTCTGGGTAATACAACCATACCGGCGGCATGCAAGTCTACCTACCTCTGTTTGATATATTTGTTATAAGTGTCGAGCCACCCAGACCAACTGGCAAAATATTGCACCGATTCCATTCTTTAGAAGTCAAAAGTCGTCCAAATTGCCTTGGTAGGTCTCGAAATCCAACCAAAGAAGGGCCAGAGAGACAACTTCACTCATGGACCACCATGTTTTGCTACAGATACTTTTGGCGTTCCAGTCATAGTCAAATCATCTCTCACCTCTGGTTTCTTTCAGACGTTTGCCTCTGCCCACCATTCCAGCTTAATGATGCTAGCCTGGGGGTTTCTGCAGTGAAAAATAGCTCGAAAAAGCACTTATAAACCAAATTCTTATCAGATTCGAGTCCGTGTGATCGCTAATTGAGCGAGCAATGGCTGAATACTGACATCACAATGAAAATTCGAGCCTACGTTGATTTGAAACAGCGTGTATTTTCATGTGAGCTATTTATATCCATCAAACATGCTGCGAAATGGCTCAAATTTTCTAGCAAATAAAGCATGCACTTACATTAATTTTTTTTTTCACGGAGCTCACAAAGTGAAGCCTTCAGAGACCCCTTTCTGTTGTCCAATTTATTTAGCATACCTTGAGTCCCATTCAAAACATTGAACAACAATTTAAAAATTGGCGCCATTGTTTAATGTTTGATTATAATTATCAGTCCAAATTCTCCATACAAACTTTTATAGTAAGCTTGGGCTTCCTGTGATTAAATCCTTGTCCAAATTAGCCCAGAATTCATCTTGAGCGCCACCATTTTTTAACCATTATTATCAATCCTTCAATCAATCAATCTGTCAACAAGTCTAACTAATCAGTTCAGTCAATTTAAACACAGTCAGTCGGTCAATCAATCAATCAATCAATCAATCAGTGGAGTTAATCAATCTTGACATGGACATTCAGTCAATCAATTGAACAATCTGTCAATTGATCAATCAATTTTTTTCATCCAGGTCTGGCTGTGCTCCTCTTCCTCTCACATTAATGTATGAGTACACTAATTCAACATCTCATTGGAAGCGATATCTTGTGCGTGACGTCACTGTGCTGGATCAACCCATGTTCTTGGGCGATGAGAGACAGAGAGAGCTCAAGGGGACTGGGATAGAGCTAGGAGGATATGGAATCTGATATTCAGCATATTGAAGAAGAGTATAATACCATTGTACTGCCATTTATTAAGAAACACCAGCAATATTTTAGGTAAATGTAAACTCAAATCCAAAGTTGCACATGAACCTCCCCTGATGACCACCCCCCCCCCCCCCCCCCCAAAAATAAAAAAAAATTACCTCTCTACAACAGCCATGTTTTCTTGTCCTGACTTTTTTAGGGTGGTAAGGAGGTTATGTGTAACACATGGTTTTTGAAAAATGAGATCGTAACATGTTAAAGGAACTAAAAAACTAGCAGTTATCTGCAATTTGATGGTCTAACATTGTCTTATAATGGTGTTAACTTTGAACATCCCATATCCTTGCAAATTAGTAGATCAAAAATTAGTGTGCAATAAAATTCATTCTTTCAACCTGGCTTATGCTTTTCCAGGACCTCCCTGGCACAGTGTTGTCTCTTAAGAGAAAGCATTTCAGCATCAAGGCATTTGAAAAATAAATATGATACAAACCAAGTAAGAAGCAGAGCTCATTTTTTCTACAATATCTTCTGTAAAATACATTAAGTTATTCGTGCTTTGAGAAGCCAAAAAGGCTGAATGATTCTTGATTGTGAACCCACTTTTACCACCTTTTCATCTATCACTGGAAACCTTCCCACAGCAGCTAACTCTCTACAAGGTTGGTCTAAAAATTCTGCCCTGAGTGGCTGTTGTGGAGAGGTTTAACTGTATTTTGAAAGTTTAGTTGTAAATTATACCTTTTAACTGTATTTTTCTCCTTTTGCATCCTGGAATAACCTTGTTTACAGTTCAATTTTCTTTACTGTCCTTTATAGTGAGTCCCTCCACACCATCAATCTGTACAAACACATGGCGGCTTTTGTCATGGCCTACAGTTTTACAGAACAAATCCCAAACAATGATGATGATGATGATGATACAGCTACTGCAATGGTGCCAATGGCCGACATACTTAATCACATCAGTAACAATAATGCACACTTGGAGTTTGGTGCAAAAACTTTGTCTATGGTGGCAACACAACATTGTA
>JAJGOT010000456.1:0-162500 GCA_022457155.1 Cladopsammia gracilis | reverse complement strand
TAACCACCTGAGCCGCAGTTGGGGCGCAGGAACCACGTTGTCGTTAGCGTTCTGTGCGTTGTTGTCACCGGCAGCGTTGGCTGGAGCTGGAGGCGCGACAGCTGGAGGCTCAACGGCCGCTGCAACAGCCCCATCCGCAGGAACAACAGGGACTTGGTCCGGCGTGGAGAACGAAGAACGAAGAACGAAGAAAACCTTCGAAGATGGCGCAGCGATGACCGGGCAAGAGAAAAAACGCCAAGCTAACGACTGGTGAACGTTTAACGAAAGGAGAATTAAACAGGCCAAAACAGGCCTATTTATACAAAATCTGTGTGAAACAGAACACCCGGGGGACTACGAGCGCGCGGGAATTTTTATCCTTGAATCCCGAAGAGATTTGGGGCGTTTGTACGAGATGGCCCCAGTGAGAATAGTGAACCTACTGCACAGTGAACCTACTGCACACTGAACCTACTGCACAGTGAACCTACTGTACAGTGAACCTACTGCATAGTGAACCTACTGCACTGTGAACCTACTGCACTCTGAACCTACTGCACAGTGAACCTACTGCACTGTGAACCTACTGCACAGTGAACCTACTGTACAGTGAACCTACTGCACAGTGAACCTACTGCACAGTGAACCTACTGCACTGTGAACCTACTGCACTGTGAACCTACTGCACTCTGAACCTACTGCACACTGAACCTACTGCACAGTGGACCTACTGCACTGTAAACCCACTACGCGCGTCCATGGGTACTCAAGTTGACTCAAGGTAATAAATTTTGTCTTCCCAACAAATATCCTCTTGTTTTGTTGATGGTTTAATTATTGTTTGTCCAGTATTGTGAGAAACTTAACACATAGTAACTGATATTTGTCTTTTCTGTTAGGTTGACATTCCCATTAGTGCATTGTGTGAGGTAATAAAGGCCAGCCAGTCATCAAAGGCAACACAATTGTTGAATGCTAAGTTTGAGTTTATGGAGGAAATGGTAAGTATGATGTGCTAATTGTTATGTTGCAATACTCAACTGATATTGTACAATATACAGTCCAAAATGTATTTGTATACCTTCATGCTACAGTATTGCTCAAAAGTAAGTTATCATCCTCTCGCGAAACGCGAATCGCGTTTGTATGCACCATCTTAGCGTTATGTATAAATTTGTATACATTATAGTTTTCTTTGGTCACAGTGTGTTTTTCGTGTATCTTCTAAAAGTCATTAATAATTCATGACAAGAACACAAAGGGAATCACTACCGTGAAGGAGGTTAGGGATACCTAACTTCCCCTAACAGATACTTCATTTAACTGTCCCAGCCAAATACAAACACTCCGTTTTTAACCTCCCATAAGCAAACATATCTCCGAAGTGAACAGTAGAACATGGTCGGATCACAAGGGTGTGAAGTAATGGGAGGTTTCACTGTACGATCACTGTGTTTATTAACAGTGATAAACTCTTGTCTTTGAAAGGGTGTGGCATCGGAGGATGACGTGTTTCTGTTTGGAAGAGATGGGTGTTCACACTTTGGTCCAGATTTGTATGCCACCCTGAGTGTAAATATAATTAAATATTAATCATTAATACTTTTTAATATGAATCTAGACGTAAGAAATTACTTGACCAGTAGTTTTATAGTTGAGGCCAGGTAGAGGTCAGAGTCTATGCTTGTATGATTGAGCAACAAGGCATGAAAGTTATGACTAAGGCCCCGTCCATACGTATACGTTTACGTCTGTACACGCAAATGTTTTTATCTAAAACGCTCCCATCCACACTGACACGTGTACGTTTACGTTCGTAAACGCATAAGTTTTTATGCGTTTAGACCTCTCGTCCACACGTCAACGCTAAAAAGATCTGCATTGAGCATGCGTAGATAAGAAGTATCTACGTCAGCAATATCCGTTTACGCTGTCCACACGTAAACGGGTTAGCAGTGTTTTCGAAAATATCCACTTTGGAGAGCGTTTTCGAAAATATCTGTTCAGGGTGACCGTTTTCATCGTTTACTTGTGGACGGGAGGCCTAAACGCATTAACAATGAAGTATGTTACATGCAGTTTTCCACTAAGTATTGCTCCAAAACTGTACCTAGTATTTAACCGAGTTCTTAATAGACCACTTGTTATCTACTGGTCAGTCACCAGAGCAGCTGCTTTTGTAATGTCGAATATTACTATCTCGGCTGAGGTTAACTATAAGAAATACTGTTGTTAAATTTTGGATCTTTTCTGGATTAAAATTCTAAAGCTTGAAAACGTCAATAATTTGTTTTGTTTATACAGTATTACATGTATGCTGTATCTAAAGGTGAATGGAATGGTGGTCTATATTTTTAACAGTTTATTGCATATTCATAAATTACTTACAAAGTTACATATTACATACTATACTTACACACAAGAAACAATGTATTTATTTACCAAATACAATCACTGTCGCCCACTTATAATTAAAGTACATTAAAGCTCTCACCAAGGAAAAAACTAACGTCTAATATTTAAAATAAATACAAGTATACTATAAAAAAGGATGCCACTTCTCGTAATGTGCATGTATAGTTTCTTTTTCATTTTTTTGTTTTTTAGCTATGATCAGTTTGACTTATTGTATATGCTCCTTGACTTTAAGTAGCATCAAGCTCGGTTTTACATTCTTATACCGACAAGAATATATAACTCGTTTCCCCAGAATTATAATATGATTAATCAGTTGTTATGTTCTACGTTGTCTACAATGCCAAGAAGAATCGTCTGCTCATGAAATAGTGGTCTTGATAAGATCGAGCACGACATACATGTAGATCTATTCGTCTTCCGAAAATGAAGTGCTGTGTCATTTTACAATTTTGGAAATGTCATAAGTAAAATCATTAGCCATCAAGTTCTTTTAAGTTAGCCAACGAGTCAGATGGTCGGTAAGTCGGTCAGCTAGCCAGTCAATCAACCAGCCAGCCAGCCAGCCAGCCAGCCAGCCAGCCATTTCGTCATTCAGGTAAGTCAGTCAGCTTGTCAGTCAATCAGCTAGTTTGGTTGGTCAGTCAATCATTTCATCAGTCGTTCAATTAGTTACGTAAAGATTAAATATTTTCTTGAATGCTTTTGGCTTATTAATGTTTACCGAATTGTTTCCAAATTCGATTTTTGTAGATCCTTCATTTGTCCGAGGTAAAGTTCAGGCAGCTTCTACAGGAGCAAATCCAAAAACAGAGAAGCGAAGAATTTGATGACGTTAGCCATGTGTTGAATCAGCAAGACGAAGAAACAAAAAAAGACACAAGTTGGAAAATTTTGGAACTTGTGTTTAATGCAGAACAGAAAAGGGACAAGAAGAAAAGGGGAATAGAAGACGAGAAATCAAAAGAGAAAAACAAGAAATTTAAAAAGGTCCAAAATGACGAAGAGCTGGGAGAGGAAGATTGCAATCTTGGAGCTATTTCAGGAAATAATTCATTCAGTAAAGCTTACAGTGATGGTGTTTCACTGTGTTTAAATGGTTACTTAGAAACTGGAAATATTAAAAGTGACAAGAACCCCTCGGTCGGCAAAGCGGTCTGTAGTCCTGTTGCGGATGGAAAATCAATTGAAACCAAAACAACGGATGCGAGCATATGTGTGAAACAAGATTTTGTACAAGGAGGTGTAGAGACCTGTGAAAGAGAGAGATCAAAAAATGGTGTCGTGACTGAAAGTGACGGCAATGATTGTGACGGTGACGTTGGTAATGATGAAGGTGATGGTGATAGTGACGAAATTGAAGACAATGTTGAGGACGATAATGATGATGATGATGATGGGCGTGGTGATGGTGATGATGATGACGATGACGATGATGATAATGATGATGATGATGATGATGATGATGGGGGGTGGTGATGATGATAATGAGGAGGAGGTGAATGAGGAGGAGGAATCTGAACAACCCCTAACTTACAGTAAGTAACAAAGCAAGCAACTACAACAAGGAAGATATAGCTTAACCATTGAATTGCCAAACTTTCGCGCGTGTTAGAGCAATTTTCATTTGGCTGTCATAAAAACCAAAACCAAAGTAAGCAGTGTGGCCAATCAACCCAAGCAAACCCGAATTACTTTTCACACTCAGTTGAAAGCCTGTCTATTAAAAATTGGTGTGAACTCACTACATTAATTTTTTTTCTCGCAGATTTGTTGTCTCAGTGGCCAATAGAATGGAGAAAAACGCTGCAAAGGTAAGCTTGTTAACAATAGATTTTTTCTTCGTTTTTCGTTATAAACCTTATTGGGACAATGTTTTTCAAGTTAATTGCCTCGCATCTTGAAAAACTCACTAAAACTCATCTTGTGGTAGATTCTCCTTTCGAAAATTCATTTAATATCTCCTCTTGGTGTTCTACAAGCATTTTTTTGTGAGAAAAGGTACTTAGTTTTAATTTGGGGTTAAAACGTCAAAATCCCCGTAACTCCTTTAAGACTGTTTTGTAGAGTACGGTGTTTCCGATACCTGGTTTATGGTGGGGGGGGGGGGGGGGTAGGGGAGGGGTAGGTAGGGGAGGGGTGGGGGTAGGGGAGGGGTAGGTAGGGGAGGGGTGGGGGGTCAAAACCTCCCGCCTCTTTCACCTTTGTGTCCCTTTGTCTACCGACTCCCCATGATTCCTTTAAGACTGTTTTGTAGAGTACGGTGTTTCCGATACCTGGTTTATGGTGGGGGGGGGGGGGGGGGGGGTCAAAACCTCCCGCCTCATTCACCTTTTTGTCCCCTTGTCTCCCGACTCCCTATGATTCCTTTAAGACTGTTTTGTAGAGTACGGTGTTTCCGATCCCGCCTCTTTCACCTTTGTGTCCCTTTGTCCCCCGACTCCCCATGACTTATTTAAGACTGTTTTGTAGTGTATGGTGTTTCCGATACCTGGTTTCTAACCTGACAATGTTTCTTCTAACTCAAAACAGTGCTGCAGAGTTGTGCATAAAGAAACGATATGGAGATGACAAGGATGGACGAAGAAAAAGACAGGAATTTAAGTAAAAGACAGTTGTCTGTGTTACGAATCAAGCGAGGCCAGAGATCTATATATCAACGAATTTGTGAACTTGTCGTCGAAAACTGACAATCTGCATCAAATATAATAACAAATAGAGTAGAACGTAATACAGTGATTTCACAAAACCCGTGAAACAATATGTACTTATTGACTAAGTGGGAGGGCCGGATGGGAAAATATTTGGCTCGAGGTCATGGCGTACGGACCGAGCGCAGCGAGGTCTGTACGCCATGACCGAGAGCCAAATATTTTCCCATCCGGCCCGACTTAACTTAGTCAATAAGCATTTTATCATATGACCAATTTGGAGACAAAATTACTTGAAATTTTAACGCGCGAGGCCGTCCGCTCTTGTAGTAGGGCCGTACGCCTTTTTCCGGCCCCGCTCGCGCAAATGCGTACGGCCCTCATACGGGACTTTCATCAATGGTTTTGCAAAGAAAAGGTTCGCAGGGCCGTACGGGTCATATGATAATTTTTTTTATTTATTTATAGTTTGCAATGAGTATTCAACATTGATATACGGGAAACAAAGTGCAGAGAAAGTCCAGAAGAAACCGAGTTATTGATAAATAGTCAAAAGTAAACAATGGAATTCTATTTCACGGGTTAAGTGAAACCACTCTAATAGAATGCACTTTTTATAAAAATATATCCACATTTTATTGTTTCTTTGCATACATTTTTATAATTTTCAATCTTCATTATTATTTGTTTATTTTCGTTTGCTCATCATTAACTGCATCATCAATGTATTAAGTAATGTAAACAGCATTCACTTCAGAGGGCAACTGAATGTTTAAATTTGTTGAATATCACGACAAAATCTGTGTTCCATCTACAGACGTTTATTATAAATTCATTTTTTTTTTACTTATGATTAATGACTTTTGTCATATTTTTTAAATGCCAATTTCCACTTTTGTTCTAGGCATGCATCAACTTCCTTCCAAATCCCTCAGTAACATTCTTTTCTGCTCCTGTCAAGCGAGATAAAGAAACAAATGGTCATTGAATGTAGGATAATTTGTAAATATTGAGAGTTCAGAACAAAATTCTAAGTTTTCACAAGAACGTACACAAGAATAGCATAAGTGGTTTTCAAGTGAAAATAGCAGTGATGCAAGTACAAACAAACACAAGAGGAAAAACTCACTCTTTCGTCTTCCTGGTTTTGAAAAGGAATATCCTCAACGTTTTCCTAAGTGCTTTTGTGCTCGCGCTTATGATTGCATTGCTATCTGATATATCGAAATGTCACTCACCTAGTTTCCATGTTATATTATTGCCTAATGCCATTGTGCTTTTGTACTCGCGCTTATGATTGCATTGCTATCTGATATATCGAAATGTCGCTTACCTAGTTTCCATGTTATATTATTACCTAATGCCATTGTGTTTATGTACTCGCGCTTATGATTGCATTGCTATCTGATATATCGAAATGTCGCTTACCTAGTTTCCATGTTATATTATTACCTAATGCCATTGTGTTTATGTACTCGCGCTTATGATTGCATTGCTATCTGATATATCGAAATGTCGCTCACCTAGTTTCCATGTTATATTATTACCTAATGCCATTGTGCTTTTGTGCTCCGCCTATGATTGCATTGCTATCTGATATATCGAAATTTCTCTTACATAGTTTCCATATCATATTATTACCAAATGTCATTACATATACAACTAAATCGGATAAAAAGATTCTATAGAGCAAAACACGACAAGTGTTTTGGGGATAAGTGAACGATTACAATGAGGGAAGTGGATTACAGTTCATCAAATTAAATTTCGTGACAGACGATCCAGAAATCAAAATCGCCATTTTAGTGAAACTCTGAGTCTTTTAGCCGTTCTTTTTTTCTTTTTTTATACTTCCTTGTTTTCATCGCTTTTGGCGATTCTTTTTTTCTGTTTTTAAGATGATAAAGCAAGCCCCTGGTCATACTCGTGAAACTACGATATATCGATCAGCCGGGACAGTGTCCTGTCCTTTAAGTCAGAACGTTCCATGTTACATGACACAAGGTTTGGCCTTTAGAGTGAACTATACAATACAGTTATCGTAGTAGTCTGATTCCTACATGACACAAGGTTTGGCCTTTAGAGTAAACTATAAAATACAATTATCGTAGTAATCTGATTCCTACATGACACAAGGTTTGGCCTTTAGAGTGAACTATAAAATACAGTTATCGTAGTAGTCTGATTCTTACATGACACAAGATTTGGCCTTTAGAGTAAACTATAAAATACAATTATCGTAGTAGTCTGATTCCTACATGACACAAGGTTTGGCCTTTAGAGTAAACTATAAAATACAGTTATCGTAGTAGTCTGATTCCTACATGACACAAGGTTTGGCCTTTAGAGTGAACTATAAAATACAGTTATCGTAGTAGTCTGATTCTTACATGATAGAGCGGTTTTCAACTGAGCGTCGAAAATGCTTTCGTATTTGCTTTGGTTTGCATTGCTACGCTTTGTGATTGGTTAAAAAAAAACTCGCGTCACTCAATACTCAACCAACTAGAAATGAAACCAACTGAAAACCAAGCTAAACCAATCGTGACTTGCTCGCACGTTTTCCCGCGCTTGGGGTCGGCTAGATGTATTTGCATCGGGTTCTGATTGGTTCATTGGATTGTCTGCGTCTGTTGTGATTGGTCAGAGTGATTACTTTGGTTTTGTGTAACATCGTGGAGGCGCGATGGTGTAGTGGTTAGCCTGTGCGATGGTGTAGTGGTTAGCCTGTGCGGTGGTGTAGTGGTTATCCTGTGGAGTGGTGTAGTGGTTAGCCTGTGGAGTGGTGTAGTGGTTAGCCTGTGGAGTGGCGTAGTGGTTAGCCTGTGCGGTGGTGTAGTGGTTAGCATGTGCAGTGGTATAGTGGTTAACGTGTTGGACTGCAGATCTGAAGGTCGGTGGTTCAAGGCCTGTTCTCAGCCATCGTGTTGTTTCCTTGGACAAGAAACTTTACTCCACATTGTCTCTCTCCACCCAGATGTATAAATGGGTACATTGCCAGTGTGTTGTTTCCTTAGACAATAAACTTTACTCCACATTGTCTCTCTCCACCCAGGTGTATACATGGGTACATTGCCAGTGTGTTGTTTCCTTAGACAAGAAACTTTACTCCACATTGTCTCCCTCCACCCAGGTGTAAAAATGGGTACATTGTCAGTGTGTTGTTTCCTTAGACAAGAAACTTTACTCCACATTGTCTCTCTCCACCCAGGTGTAAAAATGGGTACATTGCCAGTGTGTTGTTTCCTTAGACAAGAAACTTTACTCCACATTGTCTCTCTCCACCCAGGTGTATACATGGGTACATTGCCAGTGTGTTGCTTCCATGGACAAGAAACTTTACTCCACATTGTCTCTCTCCACCCAGGTGTAAAAATGGGTACATTGCCAGTGTGTTGTTTCCTTAGACAAGAAACTTTAATCCACACTGTCTCTCTCCACCCAGGTGTATAAATGGCTACCAGCGACAAAATGCTGGGGGTAACCTGCGATGGACCAGCATCCCATTCAAGGTGGCGTGGCAATACTCCTAGTTGCTTCATTCTACAGAAACGGGGTAAAGCTCCGGCCGAGTGGGCTACCTGTGGCTCTTGAACGACTTTACTGTTTACTGTTGCATACCACTCACTTACCTGTTCATGTGACCACTACGGCCGAGTGGGTAACCTGTGGCTCTTGTGCGACTTTACTGTTAACTGTTGCATACCACTCACTCACCTGGTCATGTAACCACTTTTCAGCACACTGTTCCATCGTAAGTGTTCAAACATTGCTCCCGTGATTCAAAGTTATTTTCATTTCCCAGCCATCCATTGTAGATAAAAAGGTCGCAAAGCTGGGTGTCTTTCTTGTAGTAGAAGCGAGCAACTAACGAACTACCGACACCATACATTTGTAATCTCTGGACAAACAACAAAGGTTTGCTGAACATTTTGCAAGAGAAAAAAAAATCAACGTTTCATCAGCCCCATACAAATCCGAACAACCGGAAAAACAAAACGTGGGGAGTAAGGAGAGGTTAAAAATGTATTGAAAGTCAAAAATTAGATGATGGTTCAAACTTACGAAAAATAAAACAAAACGATTTAACCTGATTGAAATTGAATTAAGGTATTCTTGATTTTCTCTCTAAAAGGTATCAGTAACCAGTTTTGTGGATGTGGCTCGCATAAATTTTTACCTCTACATGGTACCAATTCGTCAGTTCTGAGAAGTCCTTCCTGTCATTATATTTGTCAAAAAGTATCACAATAACTCTGACGGTGGGCATTTCAATTCAAGCCCTCTTAGTGATACCAAACTACGACTTTTAACCTGTAAGGTATGACCATCACCCCCGTCATTTTTATATGGGAGTCCCCCACGGAGTCCCCCAGGGAGTCCCCCCACGGAAAAAAACGTTTGTCAGCGTCCTATCTACCTTTTCACCTTTGTAAAAACATTACAACGATACTACAAAATACCAGGAATTAGGGTTATCAACAACTCGCAAGGATAAAATGGATTGAAAATGTTATGATTTGATTCGTTTCTGACGTGAAAAAATCAACACTAATCATGTCAAGTCGTGTAATACTCATTTACTGCCCCCCCCCGGATATTTTTCCTTCAGGCCTGAAAATGGGAAAAGACACTGGATAGCAAAACCACGTGACTATGAATCAATCGACATCAAGACAGGCAGAAAATCTTGAACAAATGCAAATGATAACATGGCAAACTGACAATACGGTGGAGAAAAGAAAGAGACAGGAACAAAAATAAAAAATATATATGTTCCTGATTTTTTGTAGATATGGATGATGAAAAATTGCGGCATTTTCACTACAAGTACACAAAACAAGGGTTTTATGACTCCAATCAGCTCGAAAATCACACAGAAGGAAAAGGGAAAAGAAGAGAGCGGAAAAGAAAAAAGGACTAGCGATACCTGTCTTTTGATATTGCGTGCTTTAAAGAGACAGAATTACCTGTCAATTAAGTTACCAATCATATTTGTCGGATCCATGTTTACAACCGTTTGTTTCCATCTTCACTTTATTAAAAGAAATCGAACGAATTCAGCTATCTGATCAGCCTTGCATGTTAAAGTTGTTTTATTTAGTTCATTGCCGATCCTGATCTGCACAAAGATCCAGCAACATTTTGATGTTTGTTCAAGTGGTCCTGGCATTGTTACAGAAGTCATTGAGATACTGAGTTGATACTAAATTTAGCATTTAAAAAGAAAATGGAGGTCCCACCACAAATATGTAGTTATGTAAAAAAAATGATACCAGCTTTGCGGCAAAACTAGGGTGGCAGGAAAAGCAGAGCCTATGTTCCCTAGAGTAGCGGTGTCACTAGAGGATCCCTCCCCACTAGAGTAGCGGTGTCTCTACAGTGGACCTCCCGAAGTAGCGGTGTCTAGGGGGGGGGGGGGGGGCTTATGTTAGAGTGTAACATAGGGGGACCAGATATACGGACAGGATACCAGCTAGAAGAGTGAAACCCAAATGTGGGGTGGTTCGTGTACAGTAGATTAACTAGTGTCCGAACGGCAGGCTATGATCACATGACAGCGTGAGAGGGAAATTACTGGGAGCTTGGTCGTACAAGTTAGAACTGTGAAAGTAATATTACTTCACGCTAGAAATTGTCTACAAGACTGTTGCACGATAGACCATAGACCTAGACTATTGCACTAGTGACCGAAAACAGCATGGCAGAATCACATGACAGCATGAGTGGGACATCGCTGGAGCTTTGACCTACAATTTAACCTGGTAAAAGTACAATTACTTCAGGCAGGCAATGACCTATGGACTGTTGCAAAACAGAGACTTTAGAGCTCATTAACCTCAGTTTAATAGGTAAAACTTGTAATTGACGAGAAAAAATAACCAATGACTGCGTTAGGATTTACACAGTTAATCGTTACAATTGACAAAACTTCATTGCCCAATCCGTGACAATCACATTTGAGCTACAACTGAAAACCTTGCTTAAACCTATGACATTACTATAGAAATTAAAATATTATATCAGCAATAAAACCCGAAATAAAAACCCTGCTAAAAACTGACATCTTTACAGAAAATGAAAATATCTCCTATGAAACTGAACTCAAAATCCTTCTTTAAACCTGTCACATAGCTATAAAAATAAAAAAATATCTGCCATGAAACCGAACTAAGAACCTTCTTTAAACCTTTGACATCGCTATAGAAAATAAAAATATTTCCCTTGAAACCGAACTAAAAACGTTCTTTAAACCTGTGACGTCGCTGTAGAAAATGAAATTAACCCCCCGTGAAAATGAATTCAAAGCCCTGCTTAAACCTGTGACATCGCTATAAAAATAAAAAAATATCTGCCACGAAACCGAACTAAAAACCTTCTTTAAACCTGTGACATCACTATAGAAAATCAAAATATGCCAAGGACGTTCGCGCTAATTGTTTATGCGCATCCTTACTGTGCACGCACGAGCGCGCGCGCAAAGTAAGAAATCTAAACAGATAAACTGGACTGGTAGCCGTTAGATTTTACTCGCTTGGATGGTCGGTGACCCCTACGTTTTTTGCTAGATAATTTTCTTTTCTAATTCTCGACAGATTGTGAAAAAATGAACAAAAAATCAATGTAGGAAGTTTAAAATTTTTCCATTATTCTAGACTAACAGACATTGGGGCCATATCGAGTAAGGAAGACCGATATTTAAAAATTAAGGTGGCCTTTCAGATATCTTATCTCCGAAACGAATTCGATAACCCACCGATTTTTTGCATTTCTAACACGAGTAACTCGTTACCTAGCTGTAGCAATAGTTTTAGAAAAAAAAACAATGTTAGAAGATTTTCGCGTGAACGCCCTTAAAGCTGTGACGTCGCTATAGAAAATGAAATTAACCCTCCGTGAAAACGAATTCAAAGCCCTGCTTAAACCTGTGACATCGCTGTAAAATAAAAAAATACCTGCCGCGAAACCGAACTAAAAACCTTCTTTAAACCTGTGACATCGCTATAGAAAATGAAAATATGTACCATGAAACCGAACTAAAAACGTTCTTTAAATCTGTGACGTCGCTATAGAAAATGAAATTAATCCCTCCGTGAAAACGAATATAAAGCCCTGCTTAAACCTGTGACATCGCGTTGTAAAACTTGGCAAGCAAGGTGCTTCGTGGTAAGTACAAACTTTCGGTCCTTTGTTACTAAGTTCTGTAGCACTTAGAATTAGTTATACCTTGTATACATTTTTATTATTATTAACTTGGAGTAATGCGCAGGCGATCATATACTGATGAAGCCTGCGCAATATAAATGCATTATTATTATTAAAAGGGTATTTCAAATCAGCCTCAGTCGTCTTAAAAATTCCTAATTAATTAGACCACGAACTCGAGTTTTCTTTATAAAAATGTCGCCTTAAACTTTCGTAACATCGGAAAATTCCAAGCCTTTTGTTTTCGGTTGGATGAAATATGTCCTTTAGGTCCTTTAGGGTACAAAATAAAACAAGCTGGGATTTTCGGAAAGGAGTCCCTGTTCAAATGTTCAGCTAAGGGAATCGAAAAGCTCCAACTGTATTAGTATAAAAGGCACTAAAACGATATGGAAAAACAGGACAACGCCATTACAAGCGTTTTCCTAAACATTCATTGTTGGGGTCCCTGTTCAAATATTCAGCTGAGGGATTCGAAAAGCTCCAACTGTATTAGTATAAAAGGCACTAAAACGATATGGAGAAACAGTACAACGCCATTTCAAGCGATTTCCTAAACATTCTTCCTTGGGGTCCCTGTTCAAATGAACAGCAATAACTTGGAATGAAATATAGTCGACACTTCCCTTTGAGACACCTAAACTGAAATAAGGACACCTCTTTATTTCGGACGGTTCATTTGGTCTCGAATAGACCAAAAATTCATGTGAACTCTATCGTTATAATACAGACACATCCTCACGTAATACAGACAATTAGGTCGGACCCATTGATTTTAAACTGCTCTAAACAAAATTAGATCTAACCCGTTTAGCTGTACCGAAACTCGGTAATAGTATAATGTTAAAATATTTATTTTAATTTCTGAGGTTTCAGAATAAACTATAAATTTACACTTTTCTGTGAGTTTTAAATCTTTGATTAGGTTAGATTGGTCACCCAAATAACAGAACAAGGACTTCCTGACGTCTGTTGCATGGTTCCGGCAGACTGTTTTTGACAGATTTAAAAAGGTTGTAACCAACAAAACGGCTGCACTTTAGAATAACAGTTTTGATTGCAGTTCCTTTTAGCAAAGACTTTCATACATAATCTGAGCATTCTGTACACTACAGTCGTCATAATTGTACAAGATCTTTACGTTTTTTTCTTGTTTAAGTTGGTTTGTTTGACTGGGTTCGCGTGACTTTTTCCGACAAGGCGAGAGCCTATAACAATAGTCACGCGAAATAAATCCGTCACGCGAGGCAAATACTGGTAGGTCACGCGAAGCACCCATTGGTAGAACAAAGCCAAATCACTGTATACCTTTCGCAAATGGTTTTAACCTTCAATTTTGAGCATTGGTACTTGTAGGTACTATCTCTGTTTTCCAATCGATTTAAATTATCATGTGAAATGATATATATGAAATAAATCATTAAATTATCATGTCAACATTTCATTTCAGTTTTAGTAAAGAAAAAACTTCCTACATAAACAGCCTGACCTAGACTGTTAAATATTTATAAAATTTCATGTTGTATTTTAGAAGTATGACGTCTTAAAATATAACAAACTGTTTTCGGTTTCTCGGAACGTAGGGAGCAATCCCAGATTAAAATAAACGAAATTCTACTTTGCAAAGCGAGAAGCGTTGTGGCAAGTATTTTGTGGCCTTTTTACCACTTTAAGAGTAGTTCTTGTCATTTTCGTACGTATGTATGTATGTACGGCTGCGACAAGAAATAGCAACACGATAACGACATAACTCGATCATTTGTTTTTGAATACTGAGCTGTTTAGTTCTGAAATCAAATCAAGGCGAAAAATTTAAAACCGACATCAAATCGTGTAAAAGTACCCAGTTAATCAGAAACTAAATACACATGGTAACTTTAGTGTCACTTTGATGACATAAACACAGCAGATGAATGTAATCCAGTTTTAAGTCAGTATCCTTTACATCGCCGGCCTTTTGTTAAATTAACGAAGTTCAATCCTGCCAAGACCGTCCTTCGTTTTCACCTTCTTCTGGCAGAACAGAATCAAATAAACGGATGCTTTTCTCAATTTGTTTTAACCCTTTTTAAACCAATTTTAACCATTGGTACATTTTATTGCATTTTAAACTGAATCATGCGGGGTTGCAGTGTTGATTAGGAATGGTTTCAATTTCTCGATCCACAAAACAGTCTTAGATCCAACCGGACGCTTTATTGTTTTATTGTATTATAAGTAGACATTGAGGATAACGTGGACGTGCTGGTTAATTTTTGTGCACCAAATAAGAATAAAAATGGCGAAAAATTCTTTAGAATTATTCATGCAAAGCTACAAAAAAGAAGGTTTAGATAACGATAAACACATCATAAGTGGATGTAATTTCAATTGTCTAATAAACATATTACTGGACAAAACAGGTGGTATAATGACTTCAACAAAGATGGTCTTAATTACCAAAAGCTTTACCTGGAATCAAAGATCACCAGGAGTATTCTGTGGACTCGATTATTGGTTATTATAATTCAACACATTGATGTATTGCCCAAATATGGTCATTAAGCGCCCTCGATATCGTTAGCTCTACATGATATATATCCCGCTATGGTGGCAATTTCGCATTTCGAAGGAAAGTGAAAGCGACCGCTACATGCAATTTCGTATATTTGGGAGAAAAAAATGCGTGAACTATAAAAAAAGGGAAAAAAGAGAACAAAAGAAAAGAGAAAAATTATTGATCATACGATTGGACAAAAAAGGCGCACAATTGTCGCGATAAAAGCTGAAATCTTGGTCAGAAATTTTGGGACACTTTACCTTTTTCCCCACAAATTGACTTTGTCGTTAACTCCCCCTCCCCACCCCCAATACAATGTTGAGTTTTATGCATATAACCAAGCCACAATGTCTCAACTTTGTATTGGGGGGAAGGGGGGGACTAGGAAATGGAACGACAGTTTCTCTCTTCGAAAAAGATTGTCATTGTGTAGTATTTTCTTAAGTGTCCACGGTTGTGGTTCAAAGTTTCAACCGCTCGACAAAGAGTGAATGAAGGAGCACATTTTTTTGGAAAATGCCTTAGAGTAATCAGCTCTGGAATATAATATAGACATGATACTTACTCAGAAAAGCTTCTGATATACGTTTTAAGCGGATTGAACTGCTAAAAGATCTCGCAATTACGCTGTAGGAGCTAAAACGAGCAAGTTTGTAAACAACCGTCGATTCAGCTCGTACCTCGATGTTTGAAAATTTGATGCTGTTGGAAGAGACTAGAAATTCACATAAACTACAGGTAACGACGTTTTAAAGGTTTATTGTGTCCTTACGTTGTCAATTTTTGTAAGACTTACTGTCCTCTCGCCAGTTCTTTCAGACTTTTCACCGCTCTGTTTAGGTAGCCGTGTGTTTGTTCAATTTGTTTTGATTCTGAATTGAACTTTTTTAAAACACGAAATACTTTTCATAAAGGAATGTCCTGCCATTTTACTGTCTTTTAAATCGTGCAGTCATTACTCTGTCGTTCTTAACGTAGACGAAAGCTCTCCGTATGAAACTGTCAATTTTGGGCTGGCAAAATTTTCATTTGCCGCCTGTTAAACCGGGTTTGGCTTTATGCCAAGAGCGGCTTTACAAAATGAGTTTGCTACATACATGGCGAGATTTCGACGATTAGCATGGTGGGTTGACACTAGACAGTGTGTCCGCTCTTATGTTGCTATAAAGTTCTCACTTTTAAGTGCTATCAATAAGTGCTATCAAGATAGAAAGTAGATAAATTGATTAATAACTTCTGGTATTTTTACAAACATATTTTATTCTTCAGACTTAAGTGAACTATCACTGTGTAAGCGTATGATTTTTGAACTGGTTGCTTCAGGACTTAAGGTTTCTTTGATAACATGACGCCCCGAAGAATTAGAAGAGAGAATTGACATGGAATATTGCTGCTAGCGCCATTTCATCGATCGAAACCGAACCGTTGTTATTAAAGAACTTTTTAATGATTTTTTGAAGATCTGTTTTTACTTTAGACTGATCTCCATTTAATGAGAAAACCATTCATCACTTGATTCTCGCTCGTAATAGCAGGACTGTTGTCTGGCTTAGGAGATACGATTGTAAGAAAGAAGTTTGATTAGTTTATTAATAAAGGAGGTGGATAGAGTGGCGTGTTGTGTATTTCTGATGAGTTGTTGTAAGTAGCGTTTAACAAGAGTAAATACATGCGACAAGGTCGAACTGTCAAAATTGGAAGACTCGGTAAAAAAGGAAGACTGGACTGCGGACTTGTTTACAATTACATGTAAGAGTTATTTTTGTAGAGTTCTTGCACGGTTAAATGGTAAAAGATTGATCGATCGTGTCGATGAGCATATTGTCGACATTACTTTATCCTAAATTTCATCGCCGATTCTTCATAATAGCTGTGTTTTTAATAAGCCTACTGTACATTTTCGCATTTATCATTTCAAACTTAAGACCGAATTCGTTGAGATTTTTTAGGATTAACAGTTATTTTTTGTAGAGTTCTTAAACAGTAAAAGATTTATCGATCGTGTTATCTTACATTTTATCGCCGATTCTTCTCAATACCTGTCTTTTTAATAGCAGTCGTCACAGCTTGTTTTAAATTGTACAATGCAATGAAAGTTTTCCTATCGAAAGGATTTGAATGGTCAACCATACGCATTTGAAAATACGACATTGAAAAAAACACCAGCATTTTTGCACGAGACAGTCCCCTAAAGGTCAAATTTAACAAATCTGGGCTTTCATATTTATGTCACGCATCGTTTGATAAAGGAATCACATTTTCTTCATTTATCGCCGAGGAAGGCTGGCTCAAAGGAACGAGTACAACTTAGGATATAAGATACGGTGCCCTGAGTAAGGAACCATTTGACCGAATGTTTGAAGTTTTAATTTGAGAAGTTGTTCTTTAATTTGTTCGATCATGCATGCAATGGAAGTAACGGTCCTTCATAGTTTTGAAGGACTATACATGCACTGATCGCCATTTTTGTTTTTGTGAACTGTAGACCAGTTGTTTAATAGCCTGCGAGCAGGCTCCCTTGTTTGGGGTATCGCGCGAGTATCAGGGTGAGCCGGCGAAGAATGGGGCAAGTAATTCGCAGCTTCGCCGCTCGCATAGCACTCGCGCGCGAAACCCAAATAGTAGAGCCTGCTCGCAGGCTAGTTGTTTAAAGGAGTTATTAAAGCTATGTCATGGGGATTGTGATGTTTCTGGTGCGAAACACGAAATGATTTATAGAAGATTATAGAACACCAAGAGGTAGATATCAATTCAAGTTCAACCATAATCGGTTTTTAACGACACCAGCTGGAAAACTTAAATTTTTGACAAATGAACTGAACACAAGTGACCTTGGAAGAATCACTCTGATAACATCTACCGCTAACAACTTCTGTATTATTCCGAAAAAAGCATTCAAGGCTCGATTTCTTATCTTAGTTAGCTTGCCAATAGTAACACGTATTGAGAAAAACTCCAATTCAAATTCCTTGTGTTGCTATATAACAAATAACTTAGTGACTGATCCCTCGGGAAACAGTGAATTTTGTTTCTCGAGAATCTCGATGTTCATCGAGGAAAACATCGAGATTGTCAGGAAACAAAATTCACTGTTTTCCTAGGGACCAGTCAGTAAGTGTTTAATAATTACTTTTGGTTTGTTCTGTTTCGTACGTATCTGCAATCTAAAATGCTATCGGCGTTGCTTCTTTCCTGTCACGCATTAATATTTAAAGAAGTTTAAACAGACAAAACAAAACGGTCCTTCTTTGGTTGACTGATATTGAAATTATACAAATCGCCGAAATCAACAAGAATTTTCTTATGCAAAAGAACAAAGCTTCCAATAATAAGTGCCGGAATAGCATCAGAACGTTTTAAAGAGAATAGGGAGTGTCTAAACAACGTGTATTTCTTCTGATGCTTTAGTTTTTAATTTGAACTGTGCAGTTTTAGAAGATCGTATATATAACAGGAATGAAGCTGAATTTGCATGTCTTTGCTTCGTAGGAAAGGTCTCTGCTGTTTTCGCTCATCGTTTTCGTTGCCTTCTGTTTTGAACACGGTAAGTCCTTTCCTAAATTCAATTGCATGTTTTTTTGCCAATAACTGTGGCAGCTGGTAAATTCAGAAGATAAGATTCCTTTCACTAAAATGTTCTGCTGCTGAAATATTCAGCTAAAAGAACCGAAAAGCTGAAACTGTATCAGCTTTCACATGATTTCCTTTAAGGCACTAAAATGATAGAGAAACACGGTACAACGCCATTACAAGCTATTAAAAGCTGAAACTGTATCAGCTTTCACATGATTTCCTTTAAGGCACTAAAATGATAGAGAAACACGGTACAACGCCATTACAAGCTATTAAAAGCTGAAACTGTATCAGCTTTCACATGATTTCCTTTAAGGCACTAAAATGATAAAGAAACACAGTACAACGCCATTACAAGCTATTAAAAGCTGAAACTGTATCAGCTTTCACATGATTTCCTTTAAGACGCTAAAATGATAAAGAAACACAGTACAACGTCATTACAAACGTTTTCTAACCATTCCTCGTTGGGTGTCCCTGACTGATATTGAATAATAATAATAACAATAATAATAATAATAATAATAATAATAATAATGAGTCTTAAAGGAATAAACACATATAATAATAATACCTTTATTAAGGTGTCAAAGTTATTTAGCGAAAATTAGCGCCGGAAGAGTGTTGCATCAGAACTTTTTATAGAGGATAGAAAATGTCTAAATAACGTGTCTTTCTTCTGATGCGGACACCTACGCGGCTTACGTAAGACTTTCCTTGCAACCCAACATGTGGTAGATTTATCCGAGTGGAGACATGATTCAGTGTAGAATACAGCGACTATCGTTTCCATGCATGTGTGAACCTCCAGTACGCAAGTACAGTATAATACAATCGCAAGCACTGCCTTATCTACATGCACCCCCAACAACAGAGCCAAATGTTATGGAGCCTAAGTCCAATACACCTTACATGTATCCAAGAGGAGTATCGTACCAGACGGAGTGTTCAGTTTTTTTCATTACTGAAAGACTTGTGCTAAAAGGGACACCCTGCTTAAATAAAGATGTCTTGACTTGACTTGTAATCTTCTTGTTGAACAACAACAACAACAACAACAATTACGTTGCGTGTATTTCAAGCATTACTAGTTTGAATGTCTCCACAATTTCCCTAAGATAGTCATGCTTAAGAAAAATAATTGAACATTGGATATGGACAGATAAGAGCTATTCGGTGGCCTTTTTAAAGACGGGTCTGATCAACACACTCCGGCATTCCAAACTGTTAAGGAATCGTACAGTAACTTGGGAATATATATTTTAAACCGATTAATTTCAAACGGCACGGCCGTTCTTCTTCAGGGTATAACCGTACTAAAAGAAAAAACGTTACAGATTTGAATATATAACAAGCAAAAGATATGAAATTACATACTTTGTTTATAGTCTAAGCTGAGTGGATAAAAATAGGACGCTGAAAAACGTTACAGATTTGAATATATAACAAGTGAAAGATTTGAAAATACATACTTTGTTAATGGTATAAGCTTAATGGATAAAAATAGGACGCTGAAATTTACATAAGTATATATTAAGTTTCATCGCGTCTGTTTAACCCTTTGGATTCGAGCGTTTGGCCTTTATCAATAAGATGAGCCTCGTTGCACGTCGTCACGGTTAGATTTTATAAGCTCAAGCGGGATTAGTTGCATGTCAGAGGCAGAATGATTAGGTGAAAGAAAATGTTCTGATACTGCCGTAAGTTTAGAGTTGTCGGGGTGTACTTGTTTGTCGACTGGTCTGCGGTGTTCGTTGAAGCGTTCTTTAAGTTGTCGTTTGGTCTCTCCAATGTACTGTTTGTTGCATCGTCTGCATTCTACCATGTGTACAACGTTTCTAGAATTGCAGTCAATGCGGTGGTTAATGGTCCTAGTGTCTCCCGAGAGTGAAATGTGTGATCTGTTTGTCCGTCATTGATGTATTTGCATGTACGGCAGCGGTTGTTGCCTCAACGGAAGGAGCCAGGATGTGGGTTAGAGGGCGCAGTGGTGGGTAGTTTAGATCTGACAAGTAAGTCGCTAAGATTTTTAGTACGTCGGAATGCAACGAGAGGTGTGACCTTGAACACATTGGCGCAACGGTAAGAGGAGGACAGGATATGAAAGTGTTTGTGTATGATGGATGACAGAGAGCGTAATGCGGGGTTGTAAGGGATAACAAGGGGAACACGGCTAGGTTGGGTAGCAGAAATGTCTTTGGGTGTGAGTGCTTCTGCGCGTCTAATGGTACGAACGCTGTTACGTTTCCTCTGTCAAGGATACCATTTCTTTTAAAATGGGGAGGCGTAAGGCAGAAGTTGTATCCAGTTTAATCCTTGTAAAGTAGAGATACTGGCATTTGAATTTGCTGCGAGGGCCAGTCAGTCAGACGTTCATGGCTGTGACGGCCTGTATTGTACGTCACGTAACGAAAAACCATGCGCTCGAAAAAGCAATCGGAAAATGGAGTACGAAATACACGAGCTTCCTCGTCATCTACCATTAACACTGGTTCAATTACCTTTGCGTGCCTTATAGAACCGGAGATAACACGTGTCGTGCATATCATGGCACCACAGAAGACATTACCCACAGAGTGCCGTATAAACGTCTGAAAAGAACCATAGAGCGGAGTCTTTTCGAATCAGGAAACAACTTGAGGTCCTAATTCCTGCAGAGGTACTTAATGAAGTTGATATTGGTAATGAAAAGTTTAAATCAAGGCAAAACAGTAAAAGATCCGAGAGTGTTTCCATGATTTAGACTACGTAGTCTATATATACATGTACTCGGCGTCAAAATTTAATTTTAAAAAGAAGTTTTCAATTGAAATAACAGTGGTGTTCCGGGTATTTCACGGGCATTTAAGACGACGAAACGGTAAACGGGTAAACATTTTCAACACGATTTATTCACAACGTGAGCTACACGAAATTCGAGCTTCGAGCCGCGAAAAGACAAGATACAAAGGTCAGTCTCGATCGCATGTAACACAACAATGTCACGTGAACGGGCTTTGGCGCGAACATCCTCCCCCCCCCCCCCCCCGTGTTCGACGCCGGGCGGGGCGGCAGACACTACTTCGCACTTTCTAGTAAACACAGTTTAACTGCAGGTCGGGTGTAAACACCACTCCTGGTACGGACTTCTGCTGCTCTGACTCTTCCATCGTCTCCTGGAAACACTCTAAGCACACGCGCTAATGGCCAACACCCACGGGGAGACTTCTCATCGACGACGAGGACAAGGTCTCCTTCACGGACATTACGGGCTTCGTTTCTCCACTTTCGGCGCTCTGTTAAAGCTGGCAGATATTCTCGGAGCCAACGTTTCCAGAAGTGCTGGGTCATTACTTGTGCATGTTTCCATGTCCGACGACTGCACAAGTCTTCGTCGCTGACGACATCTGGCGGGAGATTAGGGTTTCTCCGTCCAAGCAGGAAGTGATTCGGTGTCAAGGCTTCGTCACGGTAATCAGTACTAACATGAGTCAATGGGCGACCGTTCATCAATGACTCCACTTCAGCCATAAATGTGAGTAACGTTTCGTCGTTGACACACTGCTTTCCTGCCACCGCTTTAAGCGCTCTTTTAGCAGACTGAACGAGGCGTTCCCACGAACCACCGAAGTGCGGGGAAGACGGGGGATTGAAGTGCCACTGCACTCCATCATCAGACAGCTGATCGCCGATTCGTTCGCTGTCCAGGCGTTTGATAGCTTCTCGGAGCTCATTCTCAGCTCCAACAAAGTTAGTGCCGTTGTCCGACCAAATATGGGCTGGCTTTCCACGTCTGGCTATCATCCTTCTTATAGCCATCAAGCAAGAATCAGTGTCCAGCGATTGAACAATTTCAAGATGAACCGCGCGAGTAGTAGTAGTTAAGGACTTGGCGGTACCAGATCAGTTTTGCAAAACTGATCTGATACCAAGCCAAGTCTTAACTACTTCCCATCTGTTGGATTAAAAAATATAGAAAAATCAAATGAAACTATATGTTAATAAAAACAAAATGGTGCGTTTATTCCATTGCGTGATTCCACATAATAGAATCCTTTGCGTGACACAATTCTCGGAAACACAGGAAGTCTACACAGGATTTAATTCTTTTTTATTTTATAATGTCCATAAGCATATGAATTTATACCATCATCTGATATATACCTTTTGTCATCGAAACAGCTGAGTGATACTTTATTGATTTCATAACTTCCTAATTTATGGTTTTGACTTCTTATTGTTTTCATAGTGTGATGCATCGGTTTATTTCCTAATAACGTTTCTTTATAATCTTGATGCTTGATATTATTTTTGATAATATTCTTTTTGATTCCCTTGGCTGTCTTTCCTCCTTTTTGGTTATCTTTTATGTAACTATACATTTTGGATCGCAACCCAACAAATTCACAAATAGGAACTCCTGCGGCTTCATCTTTGAATTTACCAATAACTTTTTTATTAGTTTTATCAAAATATTGTGAGCTTTCAGGGTAGTCGCTGTTATCAAATTTGTCTTTATCATTCCAAAAATCTTGGTATACATCTTTAGCTTCGATATCATAAGTCCAGCTATCGGTGTCAGTGAATAGTAGTCGAGCTTTGTTTCCATACTGCTGTTTTATATAGTTATAATGAAAATCATACATTAATACCTTACTGAGATCTAGGATACACATACCTACATATGCCGGCCTGTTTAGGGTAAGTGTTTCTTTAATCTTATGCACAGCTACAAGGTTTTTATTGAAGATCTTACTGCTTACATATGTTGGTTTAGCTGCCATTTTTACAAGTTTCTTTTCATCAGTTACCAATCTTACATCTACTCGCTTTCTTATATTTTCCATTGTGTTACCGAATACGCTGTTGTTCATAAGCTTGAAGAAGTCTTTCTCAAAAGCATTTTTCGCATTGGTTCTTTTCTGAGTGTTGAAATCAATATATTGCTTCAATCATGCAGACTGATTAAACTCCAATACTCGATGGACTTTGGTTACTTTCAAACCTAGATCAGTGTATAATTGTAGGTTTCTATAATGTAGCACATACTTTTCTTTGTTTTTCAAAGTTGGGATTCATTTATGTACAAGACCTGTTGATATATTATATTTGGCTGCTATTTTTTTACAATAATCTGATAGCATGTTTTTGGTTACTTTCACTTTTTCTGGTCCCAATGGATAGTCATTATGAATGTCATGCAACTTTTGGGGATATTCCAAGTCAACTTCTAGTATTAAACCTTTTTGGGTGTTTTCATTATATTTGGCTAAATTTATGTTGTTTATCTGCTTTTCTGTCATCCATCTAAAACCGCCAGTAGGTAGGTATTGTGACATAGCCCAACCATATAGATTGTTAGCATCCAGATACATTATATACTTTGAGGGCACCTTCTCATCATATGTTTTCATGTATTTATTGTTTGCTTTACCATACCTATTGGCAATGTAGCTTATTCCACCACGCATTCCTTTTTCGATAAATTGAAACATGTCAATATCAGTCATAAGTTCTAATTTGATATCAGTCATTTTAAGCATAGCATCCCAAGACAAACCTGGAGATGTGAAATAATGACATGGATCTAATTTGTAGTATTCTAGACAGGTCTTTCTAAAGTTTTCAAACACATCAGCTAGCAAAAGGATATCAGATTTAAGATATAAATTATGGTATTGACCCATATTTTGAAGATTGAAGGTATTCCACACATTTTGGGCATGTTTGTAATCTTCATTTGATATATGTTCATCATTCAATATGCTGTAAAATTCTTCTTTTGATGGCAGTTTTTCATTGAATTTTTCAAAGCTATCCATGAAGTCATATGGATACACTCCTTTTTGTGACATTAAATCAAGTTTCTCACCTTTGAATTTTTTGGATGATTACCAAGCATGAACGCCATATATTTTTCCATGTTGTTAGGAATTGCATTGATGTTCATTTTGACACTTTTCACCTTTCTTATTTGTATATGTATGCTTCTTGACTATTTCACCAATCTCTTGCATTATAAAATGACTGTCATACCCACGGAGATTGTGAAATATAACCGGTATCTTATCAGTTAATCGGAAGTTAATATTACAATCTTGATGTGCTGATCCTCTATACTTGCCAGTTATGTGACAATGATCTCGAACTCGAATATCTTTCTCTGTATACTTTTTATCACATATATGGCATTTATCAGCTTTTTGGAATTCTTCTTCATCCTTTTTTGTCATTTTTAATGGTTTGTTAAAATATCTTTTATTCATATTACGACAATATTTAACTTCTTCTAACATAGCTTCCATAAATTTGTTAACAGCTTTTTCACCTCTATAGATCTGTACTGGTTTACTATATTTATCATCATAACGGCACACAACCTTATAACCATAACCACAATCAGTATGTTTTTGATACGATTCAGTATAGGATTTGTCATTGTTTGGCCTGCATCCTTCTATTTTTTCTACAATAGCTTCAAAATCTGCATAGACGACAAATGGTACAGGCAACTGCTTATGAAAGTTCTTGAATTTCAATATGTTATTATACTTTGACGGCATTTTTATGGCTTGTTTTCCATTTATTATGATGCAATTTTCTTTATGATTTAATAATACTCTTTCACTACTAAAACATTGTAAACAATACATACAAAAATGCTTTCTATGTTCATGTTTTGTTTGATTGTACATAAATTTATTGAAGTCTTTTATTAATACATAATGTTTGTTTTCACCTCCTGTAATCAATAATAAATGCATTTGATCTTCAAATTTTTCTTGGGATATGTAAATAGGAAATGGTTGTTTTTCTTCATATCCAAATACATTGATATTGATATTATTCTGTTTCTCAATTTTATTATACTGTTTTTGATTGACTGGAAATTCAATTCCTGAGTAATTCAACTTTTCAATAAATTCTTTATCACATTTTTTAATTCTCTGTGGGTATTTTTCTTGGGGATTCAAATGTCTGATGTGACACCACCTAAAGCATTCATTATCCTCATTTTTCATATTTATCAATCCCTTTGCACTGTTTCTGAGTTCTTGTGGTAGTTTAATGTATGAAGAGCCTCTCATTGGTTGATATTTTACTATGTTAATATAATGATTATCAACCGATTTAACAGTCCAACCAGACCCTTCAGATATCCATTGAGCTATCTTATTCAAGATTTGCTGTTTTGACAATTGTAGTGATTTAGTAATTTCTAGATTATTTATGATTGTTTGAGCTAGACTGTTGAAATATGCGGTCTTATACACTATTTCTCCGTCTGACATTTTTGTAAATGTTACCTTAAGCGTTTCAACAAATTTCAGTCCTTTCATCGATGTTAATATGTTTATGAGCTGGTATTCAATACCCTTTCTAGTGTTTTGTAGTTGAACTAATGGGTCTTTATCGTTTTTAATTGTGATTTCATAGGATTTAGTATAACCTTTTAGAGCTTTGTCTGTTTGCTCTATTTTAGTTCTTGGAGCAGGAACTGGTTTTTCTGCAACTGACTTTTTAGTTCTAGGTGTTGGAACTGGTTTATCCCTGAATTCCAATGGTGGAAGAATTATATTGTTTTCATAATCTTGGACCATTTGATTTACACTCTTACGAGGTGCTGGCACTGGTTTGTAAGTTCTTGGTGTTGGAACTGGTTTGGTATCATCTACCACAATAATTTTAGGCTTCTTATTCTGTTGCTTTAAAAGCAATTTGATGAGTTCTGATTTACTAAGTTTCTCAAGATCATTCTTGTTCATATTATATACTATAGTATAGATAATTCTTTATATGTATTCAGTTGGTGCGTTTAAGTATGGTTGAGAATTTAAGTGATCCAATCATGGATCCATTAAACTATATGTTTCTTAGTTTTCATGGTGTGTTTCAATGATCAAATTATGGATTCTCCTATTAATATTATCCATATGTTTATTTGTTTTCAAATGACAGAATTTTCCAGCAAGCGAGTAGTTGATATTGTTATTGCATACACGACAATACCACTCTTTATTTAACATATAACGAGTTTTGGATCTTTTAATAGCTTCTTTTTTGGCTTCTTGGGTGTGGTATATAGGCGGTCGTCCTCTACCTCTTTTTATTACTTCTTTTTCCATTTTATTACTACTATATATTATTTTCTCTTTATAAGTGTTTATGTATGTATTTTAAATAGCCAGAAACATTAATATTTTTGGCTACCAATGAATAGCGAATGCAAAGATATAAATATCTCAGAAATTTCTGGGATACTTGTAAATAGTAACATCTCTTTAAACCTTTTTT
Organism: Cladopsammia gracilis; assembly: GCA_022457155.1. Taxonomy (NCBI): domain Eukaryota; kingdom Metazoa; phylum Cnidaria; class Anthozoa; order Scleractinia; family Dendrophylliidae; genus Cladopsammia; species Cladopsammia gracilis. The sequence continues at coordinate 135,860 of JAJGOT010000456.1, read as the reverse complement.
AAAGCCAAGTCTCATTAATCAAATGAATGTCTCTCAATCTCTCGAAATTTGCATTACTTGTTGTATTCACAGGTGTAAAAATATTATTTTCACGTTTGAGATATTTGACATTATCAACTTTGGTTTGTTTCAACACATTACATTCATCATCGTATCTATTGTTTTCTATCTTATTGCAGATAATATTCAATAACTGTTTCAATGTTATATCTTCATCAATTTCATGTATTTTTTTATGATAAAGTTTCAATAATTTCTTTTTATATTGTAACAGATCCAATCTACGCTCATTATCATATATTTTATCATGAAGATTGCCTATTTCATCTTCACAGTCCTGAATTTGAAAATTTATTTTTTTGATATATTTCTCAATGCCACTCATGATATATATAAACATTATATATGTTTGACATCTTTTAGTGGTATCCAACTATTAAAATCATCACTATATCCCTTCCATTTTACTAACGCTTGTTTTTTCTTATAATCTCTTTTGATAACCTTATCAATTCTAAATACATCCTGTTTTGCAAATTGTAATTCAGGTTCATAAAATGACCCTTCTATTGGTTCATTATTAAGATCTTTCAATTTATACGTTATTGGATTTGTGTATTGAACTTTATCAATTATAAATGTCTCTTCAGTCCAATTACTTGTATAACCCTTATCAAAAACTGGTCTTTTGTATTTGCTTATTCGAATCTTATCACCAACTTTAAATTTTGGTTTAGACGATAATTGCTCCATATCACCATATAGATTAAAGTAAACAAGTCCTTCATTCTTTTTCATAGATGCTTCTACGGGTGTCATTTTGATGCTTAAATGTTTTGTATTATTATATTGCTTAACTAATTCTGGTAACATGTCTAAATATTGTGTTGTATTTTGAGCTGTAAATTGTTTCCACATTTTAGATTTTAATGTTCTGTTAAATCTCTCAATAACAACAGCTTTACCTTCATTGAAAGTAGAATACATCTCAATATTACTTTTCTTTAGCCAGTCTTTGAAAGTTTTATTATAGAATTCAGATCCTTAATCTACCCATAAATATTTCGGTTTTCTTTTATACTTTTTAATAACATCATCAAATGATTCAGTAATTGTATTACCAGTTTTATTTTTAATGGGAATGCTCCAAGCAAATTTTGAAAACACATCAATGATGTTTAACAAATATCTGTAACCTTTATTCCATTTTGAAAACTTCTGCATTTCTACAAGATCAGCGCTCCAAATATCATCTATTCCATTGACAATAACTCTTCTAGTTCTGAATTTTCGTTTGATTGGCTTATGTAATTCATCGGCTAATTGTTGAGCCCAATCATTTTTACTCAACGCCGCTTTCCGTTTTTTGGCTTCCTTTTTTGTTTAACACCAAGGCCTAATTTCTGTTTTATATCAATCGTGTTTCTAGCCAACCAATGCCCCCATTGTCTTTCATTATACGGTACGTTGTCTAAAGCTTGAACCATTTTTCGGTCTGCCTTATTTTTACATTTCCTATCATCCTTGCAGACTGAATAATCGACATCATGTTGCATTGCTATTTCATCAGTTCTTCCTGTCGGTTGGTCATATATTTCTAATATTTGGCCAGTTGTTGGGTCATATTTCACTTGACTCTCTAAATCATTATATGGGCCAGTATATTTATGACCGGGTAATGTCCAACCGCCTTTTGGTTTCGGAAGCTTCCCAATGGCCTTATGTATATCAATAGCACCGCCTTTGTGTAAAGGATCTATTTTCTTTGATAAATCTGATGTAATACTATCCAAAGCTTGATCCAGATATTTGTTAGCCATACCTTTGATCTTTTGTTTAGCAAAATCTGATTTAATAGCCTTTGAAGCACCAATTCTACCTAAATTATACAAACCTTTTAAAGCGCTTTAAGCTGCTATTTCACCAAGACTGTGACTACCTTCTATATTTAAAAAGCCCCCATCTTGTGAGGGCTCAATTAGTTTCCCTGTTTTTGTTTTATAAATTTGGTTTTTGTAATACCACATTCAGCACAAGTGCATTTTAGCATAATTCGACCATTTTTAATTTTTACATATCTTTCACTACCAGGTACACATTCAGTGACTTTCTTCTGTTTAACACAATATGATTTTACCATTATATATATAAGTTAGATATTTCTAAAATAATGTTCGAGGAATCTCTCATTCTTCATTGTATCATATATGTCAAATACTTGCAATAAATTATAATACGAATTCCCCTTATTCATTTCGTTCAGAAAGTATAAACAAAAGTAGCCACATGTAGACGTTTTTATGTTTTGGATTTGGTTGTTTTGGTGAAGCAATGTCATATTCCTTCTTTTCGCATGATTTACGATCTCTTGAAATGGAGGCATACCGAAACTATCAAAATAATTTATGACGTTATCTTTTACATAAGTTGTAACCCAATGGCTTCCGCTCATATATGATGGTTCAAGATTGTAAATAAATAATGCTTGGCTATGATTATGTGGAACTATTTCATCCCTTGACAGAACATCACTGATTGGGATGTTTAAGTATCTGCACCAGTTTATTAGATCATGACTACTTAACAGGATGTCTTTGTGGAATTTCGGTTTTACAGTATTGCCCCTAGTAGTGGGATGCCATTGAATGGGCTGTTTTTCCCTAATAGCAAGCCTTCGCCTCTTTTTGTTGTCTTTTTCTTTGGAGCTTTTTTTTTATCCCCATACCAATTGGATTATCCCATATACCTATAAATGGAGGTGGTCTGTATGCACCAATTCTCGGAGCTCCCTTACCCCCTTTTTTCTTAGTTCCAATTCGAGGAGCACCGCTACCAGTTTTACCCAAAGCACTTAGAAGAAGCGGAACACCAATGCTTGCCAACAGAGTTCCGAGGAATCCGCCTGATTGTGTTTTTGTGGGTTTTACAAAAACACCTGAACCCGACTGAAGAGCATTCAATATATCCTGTTTTTGTTTCGTCGTTAAAAGATGCTTATATTCTATCAGCTTATTAATTTTATCTTGGGGTATAAGAAAACCACCCGATTGTACGCCTCTTCCAGATATTGCTTTAACCACTTGAGAAGCACCTTCTGATGCCAAGCCAGCTAGAGCTGATAGACCAAGGGTTTTACCAATAGTAGGTAAAGCTGCACGTCCAAGGGTTAGAATGGTAGTTAACAAACTTCCACCGACTTGTTTTCTAATATTTGTTTTCGCAAGCTTAATGTCCATACCCTTACCCAAATTCCGATTCTTCTCCAACCTTTTTTTTTACCATTGCCGGGACATATGGAGTATCATTCCCATGAAGAGAGTCCTTTGAAAGCCTGAGAACAATCGTCTCAGAGATTTGGAAGAATCCACTACTATGTGTTGGTGCGGACACATACATTTCTCTCAGATATGTCCATTTATCATCTTTCAAAAAAGAACTAACAAACTTATCATATAGACTGTCCTTAGGTGTCAATTTTGGTACCCAAAGTAGTAATCTATCAATAACAACTCGTCCGTCATCTGTTGCACCTGCCTTAAATATTAATTCATTGTCATTCTGTAACTGTATATTAAAACTGAAGTTGCATTGGGACTAACATTCGGCCCTCTAGCTCTTCGAAGAAACTGTAACGATTAAGAGGTATGACTACATTGACATCATGGTTACCTGTCGTTAAAAGACGTCTTGACTCAAACCCTGTATTAGTATTGGCTGTAGTGTTATCTGTGTCCAAATACCATAAAGAGTTTTTAGCAACACTACGAGCAAAATCGTCACTATATTCAAGCAGGTTCTTGACATAAGTCACTTTATGGAGATTGTCAGTATCATACACAATTTTCCCAGCGCTTTTTATCATCATGTGACTAATCAAACTATGGGCTCCATTAATAACTGTCACCCTATCAGCACCATAGGCTGTACCATCAGCCAATTTTTGTACCTGGAACTGGACCTCGAAATAAGCATTGTACCAATCGTAGAAACTCGATCGATCATTGATCGTGAATTTATACCCATTTTTCGCTTGGTGTTGATCGTTAGCTGGGGTTCGGATTACATCATCAAGTTGGAATCGCACCAACTCATTTCTTTGTAGAAATTCACTTGTTCTGAAAGACATTATATTATTATGTTAGATAATTTTACAATTATATACCATAATTTTGTAATATATAGATGTTTTCAATCATTTTATTGATTCTATACTACTCTTACTCTACGCCTTCTTTTCACACCAGATCCAGATATCAATCTATTGAGTATCATATCAGTACTTTCATCTTGCTGTTGCTGTTTAATGGGTGAGGATGGAACATTTGCCGTTTGTCTTGTAGCTCCTTTTCTCAAATTTGCCAATCTTTTCATTATTAGGTCTCCTGACTTTTGTGATACCGCCTTACCCAGTCGCTCACCTGTATGGGATATCCCCGATTCTAATGCCTTCTTTGCTATTGGCTTAGCAAATTTCTTGAAAACAGATGATGCCACACTTTTCAACGGTTTGAAAATATTATCAACGATAAGCCCAGACCCTTTGTGTTGATATACAAATTTACCAAGTTTTGGATGGTAAAGTCTTTTGAATTCATACGGTTTCATTAATACTATTATGTTATATTATTCTATACTTTTCAGAATTAGTGAGAAAGATGTATCTGCTCCATTCAGGTTAACTAATCGTCTTTTTCCATCAGTAATGTATACCCTGATACTACTTATACTATTCTTATTGACTGGATTGTAGGTGACTCTCCGGGGTTCTAAGGTGAATGAATAACTAGGTTGGAGTACACTTGTTGAAAATGAATAAATGATGTCGGTATCTTGACGATCCACCAGGCTAGCATTAATCAGATCACAATGAACATTGAGGACATCTGTATCTTGAGATAGATTTGGAACCCTTGGTCCAATGTTTGTCCCACTTGTTAATACTTTCTTATCGAACCCGATTAGGTCATTAAAATTACTTGCTGTCAAATCAAGCCGATAACTCTGAGCTAATGTAACCGTGACCCTAAATGTTGTATTATCGAATTCAAGAGTTATCGGGTACGTATCACCAGTCTTCGTTATGTCCTTGATATACGTATTGAAGTCGGTATAATTCCATACTCCAGCTGGAAAGGTGATGTTGTTAAATGTTGAACCACTATCAGAGCTATATTGAATTAATTGATTGTTATATGCCGCATTAACATTAAACCATGTAAAAGACATGTTAACGATTCGGTTAAGGCCTATCACATATTGAGAATTTCTATCCAATATTATAGGTCTGTTAAATTTTGTTGTAAAATCCTCAGGTTTATTATTCCATTCATTTTTTACACTATAAGATGATAATACTATCTCTCGTTCCATATATAATAAAGTTACATTATATTTCAAAATATTTACTATACAATTTATTATATTGCGGTCTATTGATTGTCGACATTTTCAATAATGTGTCCAATATAGTTACTCCCATATTTCGCATCTCAATGCTGGTATTCCCTGCCAATCTTTCACCAATAATCAATTCCAATTTCTTGGGAAGCTGCTTCACATCATTAAAAAACATAACATTTCCACCTCTCTGTTTTCTTCCTCGGCCTTTGATCCCGGAACCTTTTATTGTTTCCAGTTTAGTCTCATAATGTTTTATGTATTCATTTAAAGTAACTCTTGCGTTGTCTATTCTTTTGTTTTGCATTTGCTTTTCACCTGATGATATCTCCCCCTTATTGTATTGTTTTGTAACATTTGCTTTATAGCCACTTAATTGGCCCCTTTTTTGATTTGACCTCCTTTATAATCTTATTAAGATATTTCTTAGTCTTTTGGGGCGTCATTGTTGATTGATTCAATATCTTATCCGCATTTTCATAATTCACAATACCAACATCATTCAAAATCTCATTACTCGTATCTTCATCATTTAATGCATAATCGATCTCTTCATTGTCATCATATACTGGTGGTAAATCATCAAGTTCCTGAGGGAAGTACTGAGGATCAACATAAATCTCCTTCTTTCCTTCCATAAGATCTTGTAAAGATTCTTGATATGTTGGAGGTTTTGGCACCAGTTGTTTATCTTGCTGTGGTGGTACATAATCACCAAAATCAATCAGACCTTCTACATCCATGTCTTCATATGGATCAACTTCAGGCATATAGTCAATACCAACTTCCCCTTTCTTCAGTGGTCGTTTTTTCCTTGGAGGCATCCTCAAATCTAAATTACTGTCAATAACATCATCTAATTTACTAGTCACTGGTTTAAATACCTTCGCCAATGACTCCTGACTGGTCTGCTGACCAATATCATGTTTCGTTATTATATTATGAACATAATTAATCTTATCCCCTAATTCAGATTTTCTCTTTGCAAGTTCTTTCCATTTAAGTAAACTCATTTATATTATTATGTTACATAAAATTATTACAAAAAAAATTACAAAAAAAATGAAAATCATGTATAAAAAATAACGTTTAACACAGTGTTATACACCGTGTTATACACCGTGTGGTACACCGTGTTATACACCATGTTATATTGAAATAATATACCCATATAATATAAATGAAAATACCAAATTATGACGTTGAAGACGATGTTGTCTCAAACTTTAAACAGTTATATGAATTCATGCCTGATCGATCATTTCGGATGTTGGTTTGCGGACCCAGCGGTTCTGGTAAAACTAATGCACTAATGCATATGATCATCCATCTGTTGTATTTTGATAAAGTATATCTTTATGCTAAAAACTAAGAGCAGTCTAAGTACCAGAATCTTATGGATATGTTCCAACCAATAAGTGATGAAGTTGGCTATGAAGTTATCGAAGCAAACAATGATGAGATTATTCCCGTTGAAGACATTGACTGTGACTCACAGAAATTAGTAGTATTTGACGATTTCGTATGTAATAAAAACCAAAAACCATTGGTCGACTATTTTATACGAGGGAGACACAAAAATTGCAGTGTGATTTATCTGAGTCAAAGCTACTATAAGACACCAAAAGACATAAGATTGAACTGTTCACATTTCTCTATTTACGAATTCCCAAGTGCTAATGAGAGGAGTCTAATTTGCCGTGAAAACAGTATTCCAAAAGAATTATATGAGAAAGCAACTAAAGAACCATATTCCTTCGTATATATTGATAAGCCACGGAAATTCACAACTAAGAATTTCAATGGAAAAATATAACATAACTCAATTATATATGAGTTACTCAAATGGAATTTTACCATCGTCAACATCAACGGCGACACCACAACGTGGATTACCTGGCGTAGGGTTCAAATTAACAGAGGATGGTGATTACGATATGCAAGGTAAAAATTTAGTAAATATAAAAACACCAATTTCAGAAAAAGATGCTGTTAATAAAGAGTATACAGACACGCATTATTTAAAGTTAGATGGAACAACTCATATGACTGCAGATTTGGATCTGCGAGGAAATAAATTAATTCTACCTGGAGAAATTGATATGGATCGAAAACGGATCACAGATCTGGCCACTGATGAAAGCGATGATTTATCAGGTGTTAATATGATCACTTTGAAAAAATATCACCCTGATGCCCCAGCACATACACATGAAGTGACCAAAGATATTGATTTGAAGGAGATGTACAATATTAAAAACAGTAAGCAACAGACATATAAAGATTTGGGAGCCAACTATTTGAATTTAATCAGTTATGACGATGCTAAAAACATTTTTCTGAGTCGGAAAGAAATGCTTCCTATGGAGAATTCACTTGATATGAACAACCACGTGATATATAATGTTCAAACCCCAACTGTAAGCGATATGGCTACGAATAAAGGTTATGTTGCTACACATTTAAACGAAAAATTAGACAAAACGATTTCCAGCGATCTTGATATGCAAAGTTATAAAATTACTAATTTAGCAACACCTAAACCAAATGAGAATGGCGCTGCCGTAAATGTTTCATTCTTCAACGCCGAACTCAATGATTCTAATACAAACTTGTATACACGAATAACAGACGATTATAAGAGTTATGTTAACAAGTCACACATAACTTCCTCTACTGCAGAAAAAGACGTTTTCAGGTGCCTGATGGAAGATGTGAACGAGAGCTCGTCGGAGAGTAATATTGTTGTTAATGGAATTATCAATTTCGTATCAAGCCCACACAAAATCAATAAGAAAGCCTATGATATGACTCTTACGACAGACAATAACGATAAGTTCAGGTCAAGGATAGGTTTTAATGCATACAAACTTCCTCAAGGTGAGTACACTATGGTGATTGAGTTTTTCGTACCAGATAAAGTTCATATTGGTTCGACATCTGTCAATGTTGTCTCAACAGTTCTTAATATCGGACAGCAAACTACAAAGATATTCAACACTGAAGGATACACAAAAAGCATTGTTCATTTACATAAGTATCAAGTCTCTCCACCTGAATATATAATGATAGACCTTCATGGAAGTATATCGAATGGGAATACAAAGAAAACACATCTAATCGTTTATGGTGTTCAAGGCTATGTCTCGAGTGTCGACCCAGATGTATTTGATACTGTTTTTGTAATTGAAGGTGGAAAAATGACTATGCAAACTGATTTGAATATGAATTCATACAAAATCATGAATGCAACCATCACATATTTGGGCAATTAAAAACAGATAATAATGGGGGTAAAACGTTTTTATTAAACGGTTGTGACAAAATAATAATTCCAAACGGATGTCAATTAAAAAAAATAATAGGTCACTATAATCTCTTAGATTTTTCCTACAAAACAATATCCTTAAAAATACTCTCTGGGTTCTCTTTAACTCAAATAACAACCTATAGTTTATCTGGAAGTCAAAGACAAACGATAGATATAAACTTAGATTTACCATACGGTCATATGGCTGTGGAGATAGTCGAACCGATTAAGAATCAGGACATATCAATACTAATTGAATATACCACACCATAAATTAGTATAAATACATTATATAATAACTAAAACAGGCATCTTCAATTTTAATCACATAGGAAAAACATACACCATATTTTTATATATAAAAGCTAATTTATTATAATCAATAAATATACATGCCGAATTTGGAGCAAGCAATTAATTTTTGTAATAAATTTTTCACAACCCAAAAAAACCTACATCCTAATACGAAAGATGAAATATTAAAATCGGCTTTAATATATCAATTTTTGTATGTAAACTATTTGAATGAGCCAATATCAATGAATCAAATATTAGAAAAACACCCTAACATTGGATTAATAGGACCAGGTTCTTGTACTATAAACACCAAATACCAATTTTTAATTAAACATGCTATTTTTCCTGATGCATTTGGAAGATTTTACAATGACTATGAAAAGGGGCCTGGATACACATATTGCTGCCATTCATTGCCGAAGAAAATAAAAAGATCTCCAATAATGGGCCAAATAAGTGGTGTATTATATTGTCTTCTTTCAAATCCTGAAATATAATATACCCATATAATATAAATGACTAAAATAGACATCTTCAATTTTAATCACATAGATAAAAGCATCAGCCAAGAAAAATTATCTGAAATCAAAGCATTGTATAAATTTTATCATAAACGCTTTTGGTGCTATAAGAAGGCTTTCAAATATTTCAAGAGACTGAATTTAGCTATTAATTTAACATCAGTTGCTTTAGTAACCACTGGTACAATAGCTGGTTCAATTACATTAAATCCTATTATTTTAGGGGTAATTAGTGGTAGTGGCTTATTGCTTAAGACATTATCTGAAATCAAGAACTATAAGAAAAAAATCGAAATGTCTAAATTTGCATACACAACATATGAAAAAGTATTAGTTGATTTACGGTCTTGTTTAAGAGGAAATCAATTTAACCATACTGCATTTATAAATGAATTGAGGCTGATTAATGAAATAATCATTGATCTTTGTCCTCTTGCTGATAAATTTGAGAAACAGTATGATAAAAAATTCACTTCCGAGTAAACTTTTAGAGTAAATTTTACGATAAACTTTACTAACAAACTTTATTCAATAACTCATTCATAGGGAAAACCCCCTTTGCATGACGTATGACTAATTTTAGCAGCATCATCCTTTATTAATTCATATAAGTTGTCCCACCAAGTGTCATAAAATTTTAATGTCTTCTTTGATTTTGAAAGTGGTATGAATTCATATTCCATTCCCAAGATTTTAAATATCCGCATCAAAACATATTTAATACTAATCATCCGTTTACGATTCTTATTAACTTCTGGTAACACGTTGTTTATTAATGCAAATATCTTATATATTTTGTCACGGTCTTGAAAACTCAATTGAATTTCTTTATTATATTTATTTATGGTATTTTGGATATGATATTTTCTTACATACACACTCTTCCTCCTTATTCTATACATATTCTCATGAAAGTCAACATATGGACTAACTAAATCATAACCATGGACGGAACCGCAATTTAGACAGACGCTCATACCATCTATATTATTCACATCTTGTTCACTACAGCATGACTCGACCACTCTCGCACTATCATCAACTTCTGCTAATTGCTGATCACAAAAGGGACATATAGGCTCTTCCATATTCTCCAATTCATTGTGAATTACTAAATTACAACTCATTCTATACTATTATATGAGATATTATTTTTATGTGACTAACATGCAAATATTGTTTTGCTTGAAAAAGGTTTTTTCCCTTCCCAATGGAAACAAAAGAGAACAATGGCAAGTGGATTTTGTATCATCCACCATTTGGTTGCTTTAGGGAAATCATACGACTGTCTCATGACCTTGGAACGCAATATTATGACTCATTTTCCTGGGGGGAACCCCCTATTGTATGACATCATCGACTTCCTGTGTTTCCGAGAATTGTGTCACGCAAAGGATTCTATTATGTGGAATCATGCAATGGAATAAACGCACCATTTTGTTTTTATTAACATATAGTTTCATTTGATTTTTCTATATTTTTTAATCCAACAGATGGGAAGTAGTTAAGACTTGGCTTGGTATCAGATCAGTTTTGCAAAACTGATCTGGTACCGCCAAGTCCTTAACTACTAGTAGTCAGACAAGTAAAAAGCACTCCGTAGCGCTTTTCAGTCTTTCTTCCGTGGCGCACAAGCATGGGACCATAGTAATCAACTCCGGTATTTGCGAAAGGCGGTTGTGATATCCCAGTCTTGAATCGGGCAGATCGGCCATGATGGACGGCTCAGGTTTCGCTCGTAGTCTACGACATGAGGGACAACTAGATGTAAAGTTCTGAACTGTAGCGAGCCCTTTCAGGATCCAATACTTCTGCCTTAGCTCGTTCAACACATGCTTGTTACTAGTACAGTACAAACGAAGATGGTGGTGCATTACTATTAGACGCGTGATTTCGTGCTTCGGGTCCAATATCAAAGGATGCCGTGACTCTTCAGGAAGAGGGGCTTTGCGAAGACGGCCACCTACTCTCAAACATCCCACTTCGTCCACGTAGGGGTTGAGTGCACTGAGTCTGCTCTTTACTGGTAGTCGCTTGTTTGACTTCAAGGCTTCAAAGTCTGAATGAAACGAGTCCACTTGACTTCTTCGCACGGCGATTATCTCTGCGTTGTGGAGTTCCTTGATCCATGAAACATCAAAGCGTTCCTCCGTGTCACAGTGATCTTGATCGGTCTGGGAAGTCTCCTTGCGCAACGTGGACGATTTAACCGGGGACGGCAATTTTACATTTTGCGGAGGCGAAAGACCACCTGGGTTTTGATGACTATCAGCATTTACAAACACCTTGGGTTTGATTTCACGGTAGTCGGTTCCAAGTTCGACATCTTCAAAATCCTTCAGACAGTCCTCAATATTCTCTGGGTCCCCTTTCTCGTTATCCTGAATGCCAAGCTGAGCTTCCAGTCGCAATCTTTCGGCTTGATATTCGAGTTCTCGGATACGACGGTGTTCCTGCAATTGCCTTTCTTGTTCGAGATTTTCAGCCCGCATACGCTCCTCTTCTACCCGCTGCTGTGCTTCTTTTTTCGCCTGTTCGATTTGCAGATCCATCACGCGCGCGAGGTTGAACTATGGCCGCTGGCCGATTCGAATTGGAGCGAAGGCGCGTATTCACTGCCAATCTCAGAAGGTGGCGCGTTTTCTCTTTCGCTCAAGGAAATTTCAATGTTTTCGAGACATACATTCGCTCTTCCAATCGCACCTTCCATCCCGTCGAGGTGACCCTGCAATTCTTCGAGTTCCAGAAGCGATTCGTAGTCTTCACTGGCTGATTCGAGTTCCTTTAATGCTTTATCGATCTTGTCACAAAGTTCACGTAATTTCCTTCGACTTCCACGGCTCATTAACAGGTTTTTAGCGACGTTAATGTGCCTTGTGACCGTTGCCTTTCGGCGTGACAGTTTGCTCTTAGCTTTTTCCTTTTCCATTTTCCGGTTGTTAGGACGGCTGGGCCCAACGACGACACGAATTCCTTCTTCACTCACATATCGCACGTGGTCGGGAGCGAGCTCTTCTATTGACATTTCAATCTCACACACGGTCTCAGAATTTATCAAAATAAGCAAGCAAAGTTACGTACCGGCAACCTCGCTCTGCTACCAGATGGTAGGTAAAGTCGCACACGAGCCACGATGGCCCACACGGCCGGAGCTTAACCCGGTTTCTGTAGCATGAAGCAACTAGGAATATTGCTACTCCCCCCTGAATGGGATGCTAGTCCATCGCAGGGTTACCCCCAGCATTTTGTCGCCGGTACCCATTTATACACCTGGGTGGAGAGAGACGGTGTGGAGTAAAGTTTCTTGTCTAAGGAAACAACACGACGGCAGAGACCAGGCTTCGAACCAACGACCTCCAGGTTGAAAGTCCGACGCGCTAACCACTAAACCACCGTGCCGCCCACTCTGCTACCAGATGTTCCGGGTATTTCACGGGCATTTAAGACGAAGAAAACGGTAAACGGGTAAACATTTTCAACATGATTTATTCCAACGTGAGCTACATGAAATTCGACCTTCGAGCCGCGAAAAGACAAGATACAAAGGTCAGTCTCAATCGCATGCAACACAAAAATGTCACGTGAACGGGTTTTGGCGCGAACAAGTGGTATCTAAAGTTGACGACAGCAGCGACAGATTGGTAACAATTTAAAAGAAATGTTGAGCCATGTAGCACTGGTGATACAAACAAAGAATCAGAGAATTAACTTTGTGTAGATTATAGTGCTAAGGCAAACCCATAAATTTCCCTGTACTGAGCATTAGCCCTAGTAAGGAAATGAGGGACCACACGAGGTAAAGAAAAAAATCTTTGGCCTCGGTGGGATTCGAACCCACGACCTCCGGATTAGATCTTCCGTTGCTCTACCGCTTGAGCCACGAGGCCGTACGGGAGCAGATCGTGGGTAATTTTTACCCACGATCTGCTCGATCTTGGTTCGAAAAATGGAAGGTGGTATCGACTGAAATCAAATCCAAGGGAAACGAGTTTTGGTTCGAATAATCGGGAGTTTCGAAAAATCGAGTACTCGAAAAATCGGGATTCCACTGTACTTCTACAACAAGAAATTATTTTAGATCTGGATCTAAAAAATTCAGTTGCAAAACAAAAAGAGAAACAAGTATCCCTTTATCGGAAGCGCTTGCGTATCGGAAAAAATCATGTTGGTAAGCGACTGGGATGTTTTTATGTCAACAAGGCAACAAGACAAGTGTTCAGATTTGGGTTTTTGGCTATACGGGATTTTTCAAAATGTCGTTACTATATGAAATTCGTTAACTTCTCGTTCGAAATGAAAAGCGTTTTATTTCCATTTCCGTAGAAATAGTTTTATAGCAATCGAAGAGAAAAAATAGCAGGGTCAATCGCAGGAAAGCCGCTCAATGTTGCGTGACGATTTCATTTCCCGAATGAATTTCTCTAAACTACATGTTGAGGGTTCCAATTTTTCCGTAAAACACTTCGTTGTCGACGAAAGTATCTTTTTTTATTTTTGGTTTACAAAGTTTTTCAATTTCAATGCATTCATTTCAATGCATTCAATTCAATTCAATTTCAATGCATTCATATCTTAAAATTACTTTTAGGGAACAAGGGAACTTTTGAGTATTTTTCAGGAACAAGGGAACATTGATTATTTAGATTTTCAAGAAATTTTTATACTTCTTTATGGCAAAAAAGGTCAGAAGAAGGCCACTCGTTTCTCTTTTGTCTCCCGGTGCAAGGGGAAAGAGGCCTGGGCGCAATTTTGTTCTTCACAAAAGAACTGGTGACGAGCTTTTGAGCTCGCGATAACCTGGGAAATTGTGGGGAACATTTAAGAATATTTTTGGGGGACACGGGAACATGGAACATAATTTCAGGGAACAGGGAAACTCAGTAAAAATGAATTTTGGGGAACATTAGAATTTATTTTTGGGGAACAGGGGATAAATTGCTTTTTTTATAGGGAACAAGGGAACATGTACCCCCCCCCCCCCTGGGAGGCCCTCAATTTTGACTTTTTCTTTCAGGAAGGGAACGTTAACGGGTGAAAATTGAACAAACGGTCATGAATTTGGTTATTTGAAAGTAAATTTCTTTCGAAAAATGATACAGTTTCCCGTGAGGTCCGCATGCCCAATTCTTTGTTCAAGGATCGGTCTCTGATTGGCTGAAAGTCCTCGGATGGCCCCGGTTGAGGTAGTTTCACTGTAAAACGTTCGGTAAAAGTCCCATTTATATCTCTTTACCAGCAATATACAAGAGTATGAACCTAAGGATAGAGTACGTTTTAGGATTCTTTTCGCCCGAGAAACACACACATATAAGTACACATAATAATTGCTGCCGGCAGGCAGTTTACAAATCGTGTAGGGTCGAGAATTTTTCTGTCTGTCTGTCTCCGTTTTCTGAAAGTAACAATGAATTGTTTGATAACCAATCAAGAGCGGAAGATCTACTGCGAAACCGTCGGCAGTCTTTATTTATTTTACTTCGCCAGACTTGGCAGGGACACCACAACAGCTTGCGCCAATTACTGTGGGCCCGTTTCTGTTTTTACCCACCTCCCTATGGAAAGGTTGCACACTGAGGGTGGTCAAAGTTAGGGTTTTGTTACTTCCTCAATGGTTCTTTAACGTCCCCTACAGTATCGGACGAGCCTCGGCATCCAATCAAAACAAACTGATGACAAGAGTAGTGGGAAAAAGTGGGTTCTGGCTCATTTTCATTTTTTCCGCCGTCTCCTAGCGATAAAAACAACATCATCCATTTTCCGCCAACTCTTAGCGATAATTCTACCGCCAACTTCTAGCGATCCTAAATCATCGCTAACTCTTAGCGATAATTCTACCGCCGTCTCCTAGCGATAAAAACAACATCATCCATTTTCCGCCAACTCTTAGCGATAATTCTACCGCCAACTTCTAGCGATAAAAACATCATCCATTTTCCGCCAACTCTTAGCGATAATTCTACCGCCGTCTCCTAGCGATAAAAAAAACAACATCGCCCATTTTCCGCCAACTTCTAGCGATAACTTTCTAACTCAAACCGCCGGAGCGGTTTGGCTCAGCTTGATTTCAAAAGCCGATGGCCTCAAGCGAGAGTGTGTATTCCATCTTCGCAAATAAATCTTTTATCATCGTCGGCGCTCAAGGCAATTTTGTTTATTGTCTCAGAATATATTTCATGCTTCTGGCTTGTGATGACATTCATCTTTCTCATTTGCTTTGCTTTTGTTAGCAAGCAGTTTTTATCATCTTCATGCGTTATTTTCTTCTTTGTAACTGCCTTTGAAATTCCTTTGCATTTCTTTGTTCCACCTCCTTCAAACATCTTATGACTATAGAGTTTAGATCTCAATCCCACAAATTCTTCAATTATCTTTCCACCCGCTTCATCCTTCATCAACCCAATGACTTTCTTGTTCAAGCCCACAGGAATTCCTGATGGGTGATCTTTAGGGATATCACTTGTGTCAAACTTTTCTTTAACATCATTGCTGATGTCCTTGAAGAAGTCTTCAGTTTCAATTTCATAAGCAAGGCTGTCTGTGTCTGTGAATAACAGCTGCGCCTTTTTCCACTTCTTTTTCACATAATTATAGTGAAAATCAACCATCAATGTTTTTGACAGATCAAGAATTGCCATTCCACAATAAACTGGTTTATTGAATGTTAATTTTATTCGTTTCATATGTATAGCAATCAAGTTTTCATCAAATATGGTCAGATGTTGGAAGTTTGGTTTAGCTGCTAATTTTTTAGCTTTATCTCTGTCGTTCAACAGGCGTATATCCACACGCTTTCTGATGTTTTCCATGGTTTTCCCAAACACTGAATTATTCATCAGTTTAAGGAAGTCTTTTTCAAATGCATTCTTTCCTTTCATTCTAAGCTGCGTGTTTTTCATTATATAACTCTTCAACCAAGGTTCTTCTATGAATTTGATTCCTCTATGAATCTTTTTCACAATCAACCCAAGGTTTTCATATAACGCCAGATTTTTAGTATGGAGAATGTAACGTTCTTTATCTCTTAGATTTGGTACGAGTTTTTCAACTTTGTTTATAACCACACGTTCAGGAGCAAGGGGATAATCATTATGCAGATCATGCAATTCTTCGGGATATTTCAAATCCACTTCCAGGACACAAGGAATGTTTTTCCAATTTGCTAATTCTTCATCAGTCATCCATTCAAAATCACCAACTGGAAGCGGTTGTATCATTGCCCAACCATAAAGATTGTTTGCATCCAAATATGGGATGAAGGTTGATGGTTTTGTTGGATCAAACCCTGGCCCGCCGTGGCGGCCAGGCTGATCACCCATGTATTTATTGTTTGCCTTTCCTAAACGATGTGTGATTGTTGAAATTCCTCCACGAGTTCCTTGCTCAAAGAAAAGCAGCATATCTGGATCGTTCAACAAATCTAGTTTCACTTTGCTTTCTTTCAAAGCTGTATCCCAAGCTAATCCAGGAGCTGTGTAATACCAAGCAGGATCCAGCCCATAATGCTTCAGGCAGACTTTCCGGAATTCTTCAAACACATCAGCTAACAGGCATACATCAGTCTTCAGATATAGATCATGGTATTCACCCATGTTTTTCAAATCAAATTCTTTCCATACATTTTGAGCATGTTCATAATCTTTATCTGTGATGTTTGTATCATTCAAAATTGAATAAAAGTCCTCTTTCTCAGGAAGGGATGATGCATTGAATTTTTCCAAGGAATTCATCCAATCATATGGGTAAACACCTTTCCTTGTTACCAGATCAACTTTTTCTCGGAAGGATTTCTTTGTTTGAATTAAGTTATTTGGCTCTAGATTTCTTGCTAGAATTTCAAGTGAAGAAGCCATGAATTTAAATGAGTCAATGAAGCGAAGTTCATGCTTTATCACTTTCTCTTTTCCTTCCTTAGTTACAAACCTTCCAATTTCAATGGTTTTGTTGAAGCTTATATATTTTTCTTCATTATTTGGGATACACTTGATGTTTCCTTCTGTCTTTCCCAGATTTTTAATGAATAAATGTGCGTCATAACCAGATAAGTTGTGAAAGCTCACAGGTGTGAATTTTGGTTTGCGGAATCGAAGATTACATTAATTATTCGCCGCGCCACGAAACTTCCGTGTGTAATGGCAATGATCTCTTACTTTTTTATCTTCTTCAGGATCGAAGTTTCCTTGACAAATCCAGCAGATATCAGCTTCTTCGAAATCTTTTCTGTCTTCTTCAGCTCAACGAAGCTCAACGAACTATTTTTAATAGCCGAAAAAAGCAAAAACAACAAGAAATTAATATTCAAAATCAATTCCCTTCGAGCTCGTCTCGAAAAAATAACGGCACTCAAAACTCGTGGCACCATTCTTAGAAGCCGGACAAGATGGCACGAACAAGGAGAGCGTAACAACAAATACTTTTTAAACCTTGAAAAACGAAACCACTCTAAAAAAATTATTTCCAAACTAAAGCTTAAAAATGGTACTGTTATCACTAACCAGTTCGATATTTTAGAAGAACAAAGTAAGTTTTACAAATCTTTATACGAATCACAAGAATCTAATTGTGCCGACAACCCAGATAACGGTGTATTCTTTAATCCAAACAACATCCCGACTTTGTCCGACTACGATCAAGCCTCGTGTGAAGGTTTAATTACAGAGATTGAAGCTTTTAAAGCTTTAAAAGATTTTGCTGCTGCCAAAACCCCTGGGACTGACGGCTTGACATCTGAATTTTTAAAATATTTCTGGCCAGAACTAAAATCGCTAATCGTTGAAAGTTTTAATTACGCGTTCACAAACGGTTCCATGTCGATATCCCAGCGGCGAGGAATAATTTCTCTTATTCCAAAAAAGAACAAAGATAATACCATCCTTGAAAACCTTAGGCCGATATCTCTTTTGAATGTCGACTTCAAAATTCTTACTAAAGTATTGGCAAATCGCTTAGACAAAGTATTACCCAAAATAATAAATCCCGACCAAACCGACTACGTAAAAGGACGTTACATCGGAGAAAACTGTCGATTAATACAAGATCTAATGTTCTACTTGGAAAAACAAAATTCGCCCGGCATCGCTATTTTCGTGGATTTCCGAAAAGCTTTTGATACCATTGAGTGGAAGAACTTAGAGAAAGCTCTCCTGCTCTTCAATTTTGGACCGGAATTTCTACAATGGTTTAGGACTATATACTCCAATATTTCTAGCTGTGTTCTTAACAACGGCCACGCTTCTCATTTCTTTTCCTTAAAGCGTGGTGTGAGACAAGGTTGTCCACTATCAGGTCTCCTTTTTGTCATTGGCCTGGACCTCCTCGCGAGAGCCATTAAAAGTCACGCTCACATTAAAGGAATAACGATAGGAAATCTCGAAATTAAATCGACCATGTATGCAGATGATACCACAGTGTTTCTTAGTGACACAGAATCTGTCAGCCATTTAATTGAACTAAATTCAAAGTTGTTTCTGGCTTAGAAGTCAACACGTCCAAAACCGAAGCTATGTGGCTTGGCAAGTGGAAAGATAAACGTGAAACCCCTTTTAATTTCAACTGGCCCATCCATCCCATCTGCACATTAGGTGTTTTCTTTACATACGACAATAATAAGGCCGATAGGCTCAATTTCGACGAAAAATTGCGAAATATGGAAAAGATTTTAAATATCTGGAAAAATAGGAAACTCTAGCCTTATCTAAGTTAATTTTCAACAGCTCCAATCTTACTTTACCCACAAAGTTTTCAAACGCTATTAACAGCATGATTTTTAATTTTATTTGGGAAGGCAAACCTCCAAAAATTAAGAAAACGACGGTGATTGGCGAAAAACATAAAGGTGGCTTAAAAATGATCGACTTTGAAATAATGAACACCGCGCTCAAAATTGCCTGGATTCAAAGAATACGACAAAACTCCAACTCCTCCTGGAGAACTTTAATCGAACATTTCTTTAAGGAATATGGCGGTCTTTCTTTCTTACTCAATTGTAACTACAACACTAAATTACTGGATCTGAATGATGTACTACCCTTCTATCTTGAAATACTAAAGTACTGGCAAGAAAACAAACTTATCATCTCAGAAGAAAATAAATATAAACAAAGTGAAATCATCTGGAATAATAAAGACATTCTGATAAACAAACACATGATCTACTTTAAACAGTGGCATCAATTTGGAATCACATACATCAAAGACCTGCTTGACGAAAATCTTAACTTTTTGACATATGACAAATTTCAAACAGCCTTCCAACTTCGCGTGCCATTTACAACTTACTACGGTTTAATAAAATTAAAAGAACAAAAATCCCGATCGAAAATGACTTCCAATGAACAACAACAACGTCCAATGCCCAAAGATTTCACCACCCGTGTTGTCTATGCAGCAATTAGAGACCACCAGTTTCAACCTCCCACTGCTGAACAAAAATTATTACGATATGGCTTCTCAAAAGAATGCTTCAAGAGTGTTTATAACCTTCCCTTTGCTACCACGCTCGAAACAAAACTTGAAATTTTTCAATATAAAATTATTCACAATATACTTCCAACTAGATATTCGCTTTTCCGCATGAAGATATATGACTCTGAAACCTGTCAGCTATGCAAAATGCAACCACAAACGCTGCCTCATCTATTCTACCGTTGTCCTGTTACCACCAAATTTTGGTCCGCGTTTCAAAATTGGTGGCTAGAAAAACACAAGAAAGCAATAACTCTTACAGAACGGAATATCCTATTTGGTTGGCATGATAACAATACAGAATCAAAAGACATTTTAAATTATGTCACTCTGGTGGCCAAGTATTATATCTTTTGTACTACCCAAGACAGCGATGATGTTCCCTTTGACTGCTTCCCTTCTCTACTTAAAAGCAAACTCGAAATTTTACAACAATTAGCATACAAAAACAAAACCATTGACAATTTTAATAGGAATTGGAAACATTTTATTTAACATTAATTGCCTTCTACATAGTTACGCTTGCAATTTTTCCTCTCTTTTCATATTATAATTTCTGTAATAATCTAGTTCCTAGTTCCTAGTTCCTTTTTTTTTTGTTTGTTTGTTTGTTGTTTTTACTTAAATTTCAAATACTTAACACCACTTGCACTGTTACCAGTATGAATAATGTAAATAAAATAAGTGGTAAATTAAAAAAAAAAAGAAAAGAAAATCATTTTTCGATTTTTCCTAAATTTTCGGTGGATTTTCTTGACATTTCGTTCCAACATATCCACAAATATCTGGCCAATGTTTTCCAAGTCTTCAAGGTTCTCAGCTCGATAAAGTACCGGCTTTTGGGAATACACTTCATTGAAACAGACCACTTGGAAACAAAACCCGCATGGCTGATGCTTTTGATATGCTTCAGTGAAAGATCTATTTCTACTGGGTTCAACGCTCTGGATTGGCACATTCAATGCTTCAAAATCTGCATACACAACAAAGGGAATTTTCATTGCTTTGAAGAAATTCTTGAATTTAACGTGGCTTCCTTTTCCAGGCATTTCAATCATAACTGCTTCAGTTTTTGGGCAACTTTCTTCACGAAGTGACAGTTTTTCTTTGTTGGGGAAATGGTTTAAGCATCTCCGGCAGAAGAAGTTTAGACTTTTGTGGTTAGAAACTTGGCTTGATAATAATCTACTTAAGTTTTTAACCACACAATAATGTTTGAGGCGTTCGCGCCTGTCTTCGTTGTCTTCGTTGTCTTCACCTGCAATCAAGAGAAGGTCAACATTAGTGCCATCCCTTTTACTGATTCCTAACCGCCGGGGCGGTGAGATTCTCAAGGGATAAACAACACCCTCAAATCCAAAAACATTCACAGAAATGTCTGGATTCAATCGTTCAAATTTATCAATGTCTTTCAATTCAACTGGGAATCTGATTCCACCCAATTCAGTTCTTCAGATTGTCTAACTAATTTTCGTGTTATTCTTTCTGCGTTTTTCTCAACTGGGTTCAAGGCTCTTGTAACTGCCCATTGAAAGCATTGATTGTCTTCATTTTTCATGTTTATCAATGCCTTTTTATTCTTCAAGCTCTCTGGAAGATCTATCCAACTGTTTCCTCTCAAGGGGTCAAATTCAACCAAATGAATTTCCAAACGAATCACCCTATTAAATCTCCAGTTGGATCCCCGTCTTTGAAAGGCCGCCATTGCCTCAAGGGCTGTGTCATTCATGTGTTGGAGCAATTCATTTTCATTTGTTGACGCTAAATTAATTTCAATGCCTGAATGGAAAGTGGCTTCATCCTCAATGATTGCGCCCGTTGCCATCACAGTTCTTTCCATATTGCAAACTAAAATCAACTTAACCTTGGTTTGTTTGTTTTCCTTCAGAATTCGCAAAACCAATGGCTTGATTGCTCTGAAAAATGCTTCAGGATCTATCCCAGGCCTGCCTTCAATTGTGAATTGTCTTGCGAAGTTTCTCAAAGCAGATAGACTTTCCTCGACTTTGAAATCAGGCTGTTTATCGTCGTCTTCAGGTTTCCCTTGTAACTTGTTAAGGGCTTTCTTGAGTGAATTTCTTTTCGAAATCAAAGTATTTCTTTGTTTCGTGTTGTTCTTTAACTTTTTATTCACCTTTTGAAGCTTTTTCTTGAGCCTTTTGATTTGTTTTTCTTTGGCTCGTTCATTCACAGGTTCGACAGGAGATGGCGCTTCAAAGTTCTTTTCTTCCCTTTTTTGCCTGCGGGTTTTCTTGGGTTTCAGCTGATATGGTTCAACCATTACAGGCTTTGGCCTGATTTTCTTTTCTTTTGTTGCTTTTGCTGGCTCATTTGCCAGTTCAACAATCGCTTTTGGTGTTGATCTTGTATTCTGTCTTGATTTTAGGATTTCAGGATTTGGCCCACGAGCCGCCGACACAGCTGGCTTTGGTTCATCCTCATCAAGGAATGCCTGTGGCGCAGCTCTTGTTTTATATTGACTATACCCTCTCCAGCCCATTTCTTTTGCTTTGGCTCTCATTTCAGGTAATGTCAGTCTTTTTTCAGGTTCTTTGCCAGTTAAAAGCTCAATTAATTCTGCTTTTGTTTTGGCCTTGGGACGACCTGGTATTCTTAAATCACTTGCTAATTTTCTCAACTCCACTACTCTCTTATTTTGAAATTCCATTTTAATACAATATATTAAATAATAAACATTAAAGAAAGAATATATTATATTAAAATGAGAAACGATTTAATCAAACTTACACCAATCGGTAACAATGGAACTCTTCAAGAAACACGTTTTCAATGATGTTAATAAAGCTTCAAAAACTTTTAATTTAATTCCTCAAACACTGAAATATGCCCTTAAGATGCAAAATAAGACAATTAAAAGCCGCCGTGACAAACAAGTATTTTTAATTGAAGGACATCTTTCCGATAAAGAGCCAATCACCATAAATAATCAAACTTTCGAAACAGCCAAAGAAGCAGCCAATTGTTTTGGTGTTACTGTGCAAACAATTTATAAGGCTCTCAAGGAGAATAAACCTTATCTCTCAAAGAAAGATGGTTTGAAACATCTTATCAGAACCAGAACACCAACTGAAAAACAGAAAAAAGTGATGATATGTGTTACCGCAAATGACTGCCCCCAATGGTTCTATTCTCTAAGTTCAATTGGGTCATTTTACGATATTTCCATCACAGAAATTCCTCTTAAGGATGGTACATTCTGTGCCAATGACACGGTGTATTTCATCAAATATCCAGACTCTTTCGTATTATCAAACGAAGAGCTGTTAGAGTATCAAAAGGAATATGATAATGAAAACAGTTTTATGTAAATTATAAATCCAAAATGGAGTTATAATTTTTAGCACCAGATCAACTTTTTTGAATCCAAACCGCCCTCGCGGTTTGAATTGTCGAGCAGTCAATCTGTCTTCAGCGGCTATCATTTCCTTTTCCCAGGTTGCCGCTTCTGGGGTATTTGGTTGAATAAATTCCGATTTTCTCATACACTGTATAACATCATCCAATAGTTCGTCTCTATTTTTAGAAAAAAGATTATTTTTTTATGTTTTATAATAAAATATGAATCCAACAACAACCAAACTAAATCAACTAAAACTACAAGATATCACAATGTCCAAACCAATCAAAAATAAACAATTCAAAAGTATTTCACTTCCAATCAAGGCTCCTTACATAAGCCTGGAAGGTGAAATGAAAATTCACGAACATAATGGAGCTGACGGAGCTAGTTTCACTTTAGGATTAACACTTTCCAAAGGTGATGCAAAGAAGTTTAAAACAATTGAACAGCATATTCAAAAACTGGCTAAAGAACAACAACCTGCAGTCAAGAAAATATCCTCAAATCTTGCTAAGTTTGATGAAAACGAACTTGTGATTGTCAAAGGCGAACAGAACAAACTTTATTCAAAACTATATACCAGCGTTGAAGACCATATTATTTGTCCATTTTTCGAACTTTCATCAAATAATAAATAGAAGAGAATAGATCCAATTAAACTGCGTAGTAAACTATTTAAAGGTATTTGTATAACTCATCCCCGGAAAGTTTACCTTAACAGTGATACAACTTCAATTATAATGATTACTCAAGCAGTTCTTGTTAAAGAAATATGGGAAGAAGGAAAGAAAAAGCTTGATCCACGCAGTTGGTTTGTTGAATTTGAAGATGAGAGTGATGAGGATAGTGTTATAGAAGATGAATGAATGTTTTTCTTATTAGGAATTCCATTTTTTCTATTCATATAACCCACAGTTATATGAATATTCTTAGCTTTCCTTAAATTTCTTGTCATATGCCGCTTCATATTTTGAAATATCTAAGCACATATCAATAACCACCTCATCCCTTATTTTCATTTCTTCGATGAATTTCTGCGAGTCAAAACTAACTCCTCTCAAACATGCCCTCAGATCAGACAGAACTTTTTCATATGTTGTGAAAGCGGATTTACATTTTTCAATTTTCTTTCGATAATTCTTCACTTCCTGGAAGGTTTTCAAACCCAACCCTGCACCGCTCACGACTCCCAGAATAATTGGATTCAGGGTAATGTCTCCTGTAATAGTCCCAACAACAACAAGTCCTGTTGACGCCAAAGTCAACTCCAGATTCATTTTCTTATATCTACGGTGTGCCTTTTTACAGCACCAGCCTTTCTTGTGATAAAAACTTTCTCCTCAGAAAGTGTTGGATCAATATGATTGAAATTAAGTGGACAATTACACTGATTTTGCATTTTTTATGCAGGAACAAAGTTTCAGTCTCTTCAAGGTTTGTATAATCTCTTTCAGTTTTTCAGAATTTATTTTGATTTCAAAGCTCATTTTAGTTGGGGAAATTAAATTTCAGACGGTACGGTTGCATTGAATTCAATAGAAAAAACAGCTTCATTATGGGTGATCACTTCAGTTTTTTTTTTTTTTTTTCAATCACTAATATATCATGTTTCATATTTATGTTAAATTCCTGTCTTCTTTCATTTACTGTTGAGCCAAAGCTGGTTCTGGTTCTTACTTTTAAAATAATAATTTAGAAAATCAGGATTATTTGATGAGTAAAAGTAACAATTGATACCTTTAAAATACAATCATAAGGTATAATTTGAAATGTACTTATATGATTTAAAAATAATTGGCTTTGATGCTGTGTTTTTTTGAAGTAAGCCGTAATGAATGTTTTTGATGTTAATGAAGGATTTAATATTCTATGACCATTCATATCCAAATTAGTTTGCATGACCATTGCGGCTCCTCCGCCAGCTTTGCTGGTTTTTTTGATTTTCAAAAACGAAAGGTCGATCATAAACATCGGTAGGAACATCGTCATGAGAACCCTTGATTCCAGAGATGATCAACTTTGCGGGTCCTTCATTCGGATCACGTGCTGTTCCTTGCCATTTCAAGTCCAAATATATATACTCAGGTGGAGAGATCTGCCATTTATAAATATGAACGATGGATCTAGAATAACTAGGTGTGCCTGGAGTCGTGAACTTCGTTGTTGTTTGTTTATTGATATTCAGGCTTGTGCTCACGACGTTAACGCTAACGTTATTCATTGAAGCGGGAAAGAATTCAATGCAAATAGTATATTCTCCTTCTGGCAATTTATACATATTGAAACCAAGTCTCCCAGAGTATAGATTGCTGTCGTCTTTGGTTATTGTTAATCATATGCCTTCTTGTTGAAAAGATGCGGTGAATCCGGAAAATCATTGATACCAGTTGCTGTCATATCATGCTCAGAGCTGGATTCATCACTGTCTTCCATCAGATACCGGAATTCATCTTTCGGACGAGCGTTTGACGTGATATGTGAGTCATCAACGTATTTTTTTGAGCTTCTCTTCTAATTCTATCGTGTGGACTACCACATTTCCTATCTTGAGATTAAGTTCGCTATCGCCACTATCCACATAAGATTTTGGTGTGGGTTGATGATCCATATTGTTGATTTGTTGTGAATTCATATCCAGGTTTCCAGTCATTGTTCCACCTTCCTACGAAAGCTTTTTAGCGACTTCGTCGTCCACATATTTTTGGTTTGCGCCTTGATCGGCGACGGTTGGATCTTTCACATTGAAAATGGTGTAATTTCCCATATCCAAACTAGTCTCCATTGGAAACGTCTCTTTGCGGCTGAGAAAGATATTCTTGGCATCATTATAAGAAACAACATTGTTATAATTTGCTCCCAAATCATGCCATGTTTGTTGTTTCGAGTTTTTCACATTGAAAAGTCCTTTCAAATCAATATCCTTCGTGACTTCATGTGCTGGTTCAGGAGCATTTGGGTGGAATTTTTTCAGAGTGATCATATTGACAGCTGCCAAATCATTGTTTTCATCCGTGTCCAGATTTGTGATCAATTTGCGATTCATTTTTATTTCCCCGGGGTTAATGAGGTTTTGCCCTCGAAGGTCAAGGTCCCCAGTCATATGCGAGGAACCATCAACCTGAAGTGAATTTGCCTTAAGTTGAATCGATTTGTTTTCGAGACTTGTTTCAAGAGTGTCAACCTGATGTTTTGTGATTGCGTCATCATTGTCAACTCCTTCGGCAACATTGGCCAGTCGTTTTTGTTGGATATCATAATCATTGTTGGTGTCCAATTTCAGTCCGCCTCCTTGTTGAACTTGTTTGTTGAAATTTTTTATGATTCACTTAAGTCAACATTTGTATATCTTCCCACATTGTTGAAAATGCCCATTTTAAAAGGTTTCATCAAAGTTTTTGGCAACACTTTTCTTTTCTTTGTCAAGAAAAAGGAACTCATAAGGTCCTAGCCTATTGAAAAGACTTGAGTCAATCAAATTCTCTTTTGCAATGAGATCGAGGTGAGTTTTTGTTGCAGGTGGATACAGAATCATATGGGAACAATTCAAACGAATCTTTTGAGGGACATCATAATAAGATTGGGAAAGATAAATTGGACTGTTTCCGTGATGTCTTCCATCTGTCCAATGGTTTGCAATCTTTTGTTGGATCTTTGCTGGAGCGTTAATGAGGTCATCAAAAACGACTACTTTTCTGTTATTGTCTGGATATTCAGAGGCCAGGCCACCCTGGCGGCCTGCGGTATTCATGATGTCATCTGGCCCAAGAAGTTCAAGCACTGGATACCCAACTTTTTCACTGATGCCATCCATCAACTTTTGGAGGTCTTGAATCTTATCTTGATGCTGATTTGGTGAATAGAAATAAATTTTATCATAGAAGATAAGAGGTTTTCTCAACATATGCATAAGCGTGTTTGTCTTTCCACAGCGAGTTTGACCCGCAATGAGCATTCTGAAATCCTCATCCAGGAAATCACAATATTTTCTATTTGCTGTTCGATTATTGACGTTTCGATCATAATTTGGAATCTTCATTTTAAGTGTCGATATATCATTTATCTTTTGAGATAAATGTTGTTTCAACACTTAAAATGGATATTGAAAGAATTAAAAGATATGCAGGAAGAGAATTGGAGGGATACCAGATTGCGAAAGCAGTCACAGATGTGAAGAATGAAGTAAAAGACCGAGAACAGGGAAGAGATGTTGTTATGAGTGATTATTTCAAAACCCTCCGTGAACCCTTGATTGAACAACAGAAAAAAAAACAGATGAAAACCAAAACAAAATGATTGAACAACTCAGACAAAATCAACTTGCTTTGGTTGAAGGCATTCAAGAGATAACCGCAATGGCACCAATGCCTGCTCTGGAAGACGATGAACATGAAGACGATGAGTTTTTTGCAGACGCTTTGGAAGAATTACCACGCGCAAAATCACCAATAAGATTTGATATCGATATCTATAAAGGAATTAATGATGAAGATAAAGAAGTTTTCCGAAGATATAAATTACCACGTTTAGAAGACCTTTTAGGATTATCAACTGAAAGCATCAAAAAAGCTAAAAAAGTTTATCAAACAAACAGAAAATCCAAAAATGCTTCGCAGATAGCTAATTTACACAAGAAACTTAATAAAAATCAGTTCTTAACTGATGTTGAAAAAAAGCAATGGGATGAATTAATGGCTGACTCACTAACCTTAGACAAATATAGAGACAAAATTGATTTCTTAATTAGTGGAAGAGAAAAAGTTAGGAATGCATATAAGATTCAAAAAGACGCCACGGGCGCAGATCATTATGGCGGGCTTCTCATCGATGTCCCTAAACTTTTCAATGAAATGAAGCTGAATGCCTTCCGAGGCGGGAAACTCGTCTATCAAGCAGATGCGGATAAATCATTCATCGATCTCGTGACAAAAAGATTCAATCCTCGGAAAAAATATTCTATGAATGCTGTGAAAATTTTCAATAATTTGAATATGTTGTCTAATATGCCCGCGCACAAATCCTCAGGTAAATCAAGGACGGTAGGATCCGGTGTCGTCTTCTATCAAAAGCCAGAAGAATTAGCAGATCGAATGAAGATTTTGATTGGCTCAATGGCTGCTGGCAACAATTCTCCTGTCTTGAGGAATGATCTTGCACAAATAAATGATGAACTCTTGAGAATCGGGGCAATTGACCAACAAATGCATGAAAAACTTTATAATAAATATTTAAAATAATGGATGTAAACAGAGTACTTGTCTTTAAATCAATTGATGCAAGAAAACAAAACCCACAAAATAAACCAGGGAATTTCACAATTAAGTTTTCTCCCTAGTTGAAACTGGAAGATAATAAACAACACTATATGGCTTTGGATCATCTTTCCATGACTGCAAGTTGGCATAATATCAGGCCTAAATACGGCAACAACAAGTTGGTGATTTCAAAAGACAAGGGCCAGGCATGGGAAACAATCACCTTTCCTGCAGGAATTTATGACTATGAGGATATCAACGAATTCATTCACAAAAGCATTGGAAAAGCAGGTGATAGTTATGGAATCAATGTGTTGTTTGATTTAACCACTTTCAAAGTTTTCATTCAACTGCAAGAGAACTTTCAAATTGATTTTGCAAGCAGTGGAAACTTTCACGTCTTGTTGGGATTTGATGCGGCAAAATTGACAGTTAGGGCTTATGGAACGAATTTTCCTAATATATCAAATAGTGTTGACAATCTCTATCTCAGAAGCAGTCTTTTGAGCGATTCAATTATCTCCGGGAAAAGGTCAAATGTGCTTTACACGTTCTCAACCAGCACTAAAACCAGATCATTGCCATTCGAAATTCAACCAATGAATTACTTGTAGAATAAAATAAACTCTAAGCATATTTCTGAGGCCACCTTCTTCATGACTGATGATGAATACCGAGAAGTTGATTTGAATGATATTGATATTTCCTTGACTGTAGTAATTAAAGAATTGAATTAAAATGGATGAAAGAAGAGAAAGAGATCCTGATACAGGTGTAATCACCTACGGTGGAATAACATATGGAGGTGGGGGCGGGGGTTTTACCGATGTTTTCTCGAAACTCGCAGCTAAATTAACAGGTAAAACAGCTTCAAAATTAGCTTCAAAGGCAGCACAAAAACTTGTTGAAAAAGGAGCAGAGAAAGTTGGAGAAAAGACTGGACAAGTCATTGGTGAAAAAATTTATGATAAGTTCTCTAATAAAGCGAAAAAAGAGGCAAAAGGAAAAGAAATTGGTGAAATTCTGAAAAACATGGAAAAGAAAGTCGGGCTGCCGAGGCGGCCCGCAGTCCGCTTCCAAGAAGACACCAGGTCGCCGTTGCCCGCTGACAAATTTAAGTATGTAAGGGATGTTTACAATGACCTCATCTGAGATGAATTCCTCTGAAAAATAAAATATTATATAATAAAATGGCAGTAAATTTTAGAAACCCGGAATTCGTAAAAAGATATGAATATACATATTATGATCTCGAAACACCACTCAATGACAACATTGCGAATGACAACAGACAGACAAAAGATAATTATCGGTTCAACGTGGATAACTCCTCAGAAGCAAACCCAATTGATTGGTATAATGCATTTCTGGAGATTGACTTTAAGCTTGTTACAACGGCTGACAGTGCAACTGGAATAACCGTCGGGCCAAATAATGGTAATCAAGATTGCACGACAACTAATGGTTTGTCTTTCATAAAATCAATCGAAGTTGAATGTAATGGACAAACAGTTTATAACAACACAAAAGCAAATGAATCAGCAAATACGTTGACGCTCTTGAAATACACAAAAAGTTATGCCGATTCAGTTGGGCAAGATCAGTTCTTCTATCCTGATACATCAACGGGAACAACAGAAGCACGACTACAACTAGCAGATAAAACAATAGTAAACGCATATAATGAAGGTTTTGCTAAACGGAAAATCCTGACTGATGAGGCGGCTATCAACAAATTTTCAATTCCGTTGAATTTATACAGTTATTTCGCTGCTTTCAAAAATAACCTTCACCCAAATATAAAGTTAAGTCTTTTGTTGAAACTTGAAAATGACAACAACTTGATTTTCAGAAAAGGTGCCGCGCCAGATTCAAAAGTGATTCTCACTAAATTCAGATTGGTGCCCAAAAATTATTTTCAATGGTAAAGGCTTGAAACAATATCTTGAAGATTACCTGAAACCGAAAAAGTGGACATATTTGAAAGAACATGAAACATTGCAATCAACAGCCACGAATAGCTATTTCCGTATTTCCAACGGAATTCGAAGACCTAGGCATGTGTTGATTTGGGTTGTTCCAACAGCATCTTATAATAGTCAGACACATAATATATTCACTTTCAAGACATTCAATATTAATGTAAACAACAGGCGATTCACTCGAGCACAGCTGGAGTTGAACAACAGTATTTATTATCCCCAATTGGAAATGACCTCGGATGAAGAATCAAGGCTTTACCGTGCTTTAATGTCATTCAATACCGCTTATAATGACGCTTTGAGTGGACCATTGATAGATCGAAAAAATTTCAAAGAGCTTTATGGAATGATTTACTTCAATCTCCGAAAGCAAGAAGATGATGTGAAAGATGCTGCGGTTTCTTTGACGTTCAGATATGAACTTAATGAAGCCAACGTAAATCAGTACATGATAAATGCCTTGGTGTTGCATGAAAAAGAAATTGAATTGTATACCGCATCCAATAAGCTTTTGAACAAGGCTTAAAAAATCAAACCGCCGGGGCGGTTTGTAATCTTTCTTTGGAAAAGTTATTTCGATATTAAAAATATTGAAATGACGTCTTATATACCATACCATGTAAACTTGTCTGAAGGACAAAAAACAAAGCTTGCAAGAGCTGTGAAAAATTCAGCTCCAATTACATTGAGACTTTCGAGAAATGAATTGAGAGGAAATGATGAACTGATGTTGACAAAGACCCAAATAAACAAAATAAAGAAAGCAATTAATGCAGGGCGGGGGGTTGAAATATCCATCTCGAGAACACAAATAAGAAAAGCTGTCCGACAAGGTGGGAGTCTTTGGACTTCATTGATTTCTTTAGGATCGAAACTGCTTCCATTTGCAACAAAGGGGGTTTCAAAAGTTGCCCCGCATCTTGCGACTGGAGCATTGAGTGTTTTGGGAAGTCTAGGAATAGATAAAATATTCGGAAAGGGAATTGCCGTACCATTCAACTTTCTTCCGCAACTTGGGAGAGTCAAAGAGTTAACTAAAAATCAATTAGCTTCGGTTAAAAGAGGACTTCAGACTGGCAGTGGAATAAATTTTAAACCAAAACAGCGGCAAATTAATGGCGGGCTTCTTGGAACACTAGCAGCGATAGGGATCCCGATGGCTATTGAGCTGGCATCGAAACTGTTCGGGAGTGGGCTACAGGTGCCCCGAAAAGGCAAAGGCAAAGGTGGGGGATTAATGGTAAGTCCAAAACCGGGGCTTAGCCAAGGGCTTTATCCGTATATGCCGCCGCCATTTTTTGGAACATGGGAACAGCAAGGAAAAGGACGCGGACAAAAAAAAAATCTGGAGACGGAATTCTGTTAGGACCGAACAGTCCCTTTCAAAACATTCCCCTCGTAGGAGCAATTCTCTGACGCCGGCTTGGAAAGATATTCCATTGTCAAACTTTGATATTCTTGAGTGGGTAAAATTTCTGAAAATCCCCAATTTCAAAGGAATCTTTTCAAGAGACTCAAAAGATCATTTGCATAAAAACGGGTCCTGTATAATTAATCTAGATGATTCTGTTGGAAACGGAACACATTGGGTCGCAACATTTGTGGATGACAAACTTATTTATTATTTTGATTCATTCTGCTTGCCGCCTCCAACTGAATTTGTGGATTATGCAAGAAAATTAAAAAAGAAATACATTTATAATTACGGCCATCCGATTCAAGACATCAATTCTGTGCGATGTGGATATTATTGTTTATATTTCCTAGATAATATTCATGAAAAATCGTTTTATGATTGTCTCAAAGTGTTTGATTTAAACCATCCACTGAAAAATGAAAAGTTCATAAAAGAATATTTTGATTAAAAAAATGGAATCATATTGAGTGAAAGAGAAACGAATGACTGGATGCGTGGAGCCATCGGGGTATATGGTTGCAAAAAATGGGAGACCGATGTGGTTTTGCCATTGCGCATCATGCGGAATAAAGAAAACAAGATTTGTTAAGACGGGAAACTGACGCGGCCTCCGCTTGGCGGGGGCTACGGTGGAGCCGGTTACGTCGGAGCCGGTTTTGGTGAATAAGCATTAACAGGTGTCGCGCATGCGTTGCCTTGGATCGGGAAAAAGACAGTTGAAATGGGCCGTTATGGAGCCAATGAATTGTTGCGAAACCGAAACACTCAAAGGAAAGCATTAGATTTCGCGCTGGATAAAGCAAAACCATTTCTAGCAAAGACAGCTTCGGATATGATGGATCAATTAAGCACGGCGATTAGACCAAGCAGAAAATATAAAACAGACCGGAAAGATCTCGATGGCGGTGCTTTAGATGCACATAAATTAATTGGCAAGCTTCCGAGGCCAAAAAAAGGCTTCACCCTCCCAGGTCATAGTTATACCGGACCATTCAACCCACTCGAAAAGCAAGTCAGATTCGATCCAAACAAGGGGAAAATTTTAGAAATTTACGAACAACCCACAGGTAAAACAGATGCAGTTGCTATGCAGCATGACGTTGATTATTCAGTCTGCGCAAAGAAAGCTGAACCACGTCAGTGTAAAAACAAAGCCGATAGAAAAATGGTCGCCGCTTTAGACGCGATTCCATGGAATCAGCGACAGTGGGGTCATGCTTTAGCTAGAAATATTATTAACACAAAACAGAAGCTTGGATTAGGAGCGCCAAAAAACGGAAGAAGGTTTCGAGTATGGATTGGACCCGAAGCCTAAGCGATGAATTACATAAACCAATCCGGCGGCGCTTTCCAAAGCGACGAGTAATTGCATATGGAATTGACAAAATATGGGCTGCGGATTTAGTCGAGATGGGGAAATTTTCGAAGTGGAACAAAGGCTTTAAATATCTCCTGATGGTGATCGATGTCTTCTCAAAATATGGTTGGATACGACCACTGAAAGACAAGCGAGGACAGTCGGTTGCTGCTGCTTTTAAAGATATATTTAACACGAAGCGACAACCACAAATGCTTTGGACTGATAAAGGAAGTGAATTTTTCAACGGAACAATGAAGGATCTGCTTGATAAGAATGGGATAACTTTATATACGACGGAGAACGAAGAAAAATCATCTGTTGTCGAACGCTGGAACAAGACGATTAAGGAGAAACTCTGGAAGCTTTTTTCGGTGAACAATAATACAATTTATTTTGACAAACTTGACAACTTGGTGGATCAATATAATCATAGTTTTCACTCGAGCATTCGAATGTCTCCCGCAGCGGCGAGTTTAATTCAAAATGAGTCCAAGGTTTTCACCAATTTATATGGAGATTTACTTTATTCTAAGCATGCCACAGCAAAATTTAAAGTCGGCGACAGAGTAAGAATATCGAAATTTAAGCGGAAGATATTCGATAAAGGATTTACGCCGAACTGGACAGAAGAGATATTTGTTATTGACGAAATATTGAACACAAATCCTGTAACGTATAAGTTAGTTGATCTGTTGGGAGAAAAAATAATTGGGTCATTTTACGAACCGGAACTTCAAAAGACAACACAAAGCGTGTTTCGAATTGAAAAGGTTATTCGCCGCGATTACAAGAAAAAGAAACCTTTGGTAAAATGGAAAGGCTATTCTGACAAATTTAATTCGTGGATACCGTTGAGTGATGTTCAAAATCTCTGAGACACGCAAACAGAAAATACAATAATTTATACAAGCTGTAGAAGTTTCACAGAATTTTATACAAGCTGTAGAAAATTTTGTGTAATATAATGATTGGTAAAACATCGTCACGTGATATTTACCGCTAAGGAAAACAGCTTGAATTAGCATTTAAATTAAAAATCTTGTGTACACAAGCTAAATTTCACAATTGAGTTTCACAAATGTGAAAAATTTCACAACTGCGAAGTAAAAATGTGTAAGGTTTTGATTGGTTGAAAAAATCATACGACTGTCATAAACCAGCTTGTATTAGCATTTAAATTAAAAATAATGTAGGCACAAGATTCTCACGCGTGAGAAACTGTTTTGAAAATAAAATGATTTCCCACGCGTGAGAAACTGTTTTGAGTGTTGGTGATGACGGTACCGCCGGTGGCGGTGCCGATGATAAACGCTTCATTTGCAACGATGGAATACACACTTGCTTCCAAGAATAATGATGATGCAATACCGCCAGGCGATTTCAAATGTAAATATTGAGTCAGCGACATTTTTTCTGTGATAGTCAATCACCAAGAAAACTGAATAAATCATTTTCTCAGAAACAATAAACAAGATTGCCTTGAGCGCCGACGATGACGGCATCGCCGGTGGCGGTGCCGATGACAAAAGATTTATCTGTGAAGACGGAATTAGCACTCTCGCTTGGGGGCACTGGCGTCAGACACGGCTTTTGAAATCAAGCTGACCCAAACCGTCTCGGCGGTTTGAGTTAGAAAGTTATCGCTGGAGTTGGCGGAAAATGGGCGATGTTGTTTTTTATCGCTAAGAGACGGCGGTAGAATTATCGCTAGAAGTTGGCGGTGGTGATTTAAGATCGCTAGAAGTTGGCGGTAGAATTATCGCTAAGGCGCAGTTCAAACGTCGAACTTCACATGTGCCGAACCTAATGCAAATGAGCAAGAACAATAGATTTTTCTCATTTGCATTAGGTTCGGCACATGTGAAGTTCGACGTTTGAACCGGGCCTAAGAGTTGGCGGAAAATGGATGATGTTGTTTTTATCGCTAGAAGTTGGCGGTAGAATTATCGCTAAGAGTTGGCGATGATTTAAGATCGCTAGAAGTTGGCGGTAGAATTATCGCTAAGAGTTGGCGGAAAATGGATGATGTTGTTTTTATCGCTAGGAGACGGCGGAAAAAGTGGAAATGAGCCAGAACCCGCTTTTTCCCACTACTGACAAGCCGAATCGAACATGCATCGATGCACAACTTTCGCTGTTTATGTTTCGACGACGCTTTCGACTGGTTTTTAAGCGGTCTATGCCATCCATTCGACTTGGTAGTGTCTAGAAGTACGCTGGAAATCAGCTGAACATGGACGAAGGTTCTTCTCGGGGCGAACGTAGTTGCCGGATCTCTGTGGAATAAAGCAAGAAGTTATCAGATTTTCCTTGCTTCTTTCCATTCTGGTTTGTTTCGTTGAGTAAAAAAAAACAAATAAATTCAAAGTATTTAGCACGCGTGTGTTAATTGTGGACACTTTTCCAGATCTAATTGGAATTTGGAAGTGTAGGTTTATGTTTTTGTTTCGTTGAGGATGTATTTCAGTTTTAAAAGGATGAATGCTCACCGTTTTATCTTTTTCGCTTTGCACGCTTAAAGAACGACAAATACACACAATGTTTTTGTTTCGTTGAAGAGAGTTGGTATGTAAATTATGTTGATTGCAGGACTGCGGACCGCGGTAGCAGTCTTGATTTATGCGAAAACATCTAGCAATCTAGCCTAATCTGTTATTGCCGCAGACAAACCCAATATTTTTATAGCTTTTTGGTCGCTTGAGAGAGAGCAATGAAAATAGCTGACTTGATTCAAAACAGATGTAAACAACTACGGTAAATAAAATTGTTTGCGTACGTGACCTTGAGATCGCTTGCGCGTGTTACTTAAAGTGCCTATGAAATGTATTTCTTTCTTCGTTTTCCAGTAATTAATTATGTCCAAAGAACGGAAATAATAATCATTTCCCGAGGAAAAGAAAGAAAATCGGTTTTTTTATTCGCTCGAAGATGCGTCACTGGTTGAAAAGTGGCTCCAATTTTTGGAAAGCCTGTGGCGAGTGGGAGTGAGTGATGGGGGAAAGCCTGGGGGCGAATGGGAGTGAGTAAATTACGTAAATAGTATGACACATTGGTTTGTTTACGCTATAATTCCCCTGGAATCCTTTAGCGTGATGGTCACTTTGTCAATGTTTTTAGCTGTACAAATGTCAGATAGCGCCTAATATGTTTCTTTACAGTCCTCTTGAAGGTGAAGAGGATCAGTTTCGGATCACTCTTGATCAAATGAAGTGGTCGTGTCCACTGTAGTTTTGCCGTAGCGAGCGAACCAACTGTGCCGCTGGAGCGAAGGAATTAGTGAACATGAAGAAGACGGACTTTGATTTAGATTATTGAACGTGAAAGGTATACATTTTAGTATCACAGCGTCTTAGTAGTTCGCCAGTTGAGTTGAACGCAGAGGATTTTTAGTTATTTCTTCTTAGTGGCTCGGTGACTAGTGTTTATCGAACGCGAACGATATATTTGTGGTTACATGATATTAGCGACTCGGCCGGTCATCTGTGAA
Source organism: Cladopsammia gracilis (assembly GCA_022457155.1). Taxonomy (NCBI): domain Eukaryota; kingdom Metazoa; phylum Cnidaria; class Anthozoa; order Scleractinia; family Dendrophylliidae; genus Cladopsammia; species Cladopsammia gracilis. The sequence goes on along the minus strand of JAJGOT010000456.1, from coordinate 99,015 downwards.
GTTCATTGATCGCGCGTGGAGGTTATGAGCTTATTTTATCGGCTTGGCAGTTCGCCCCTCTCCTTAAAGTTATTTTTTCAATGCGAAGGATATATGTCTTAGGTACTTGGCGGCTTGCTAGTTGAAAGTTTCTAAATTATACTGATATGTTATGCATATCCGAGGTGGTGTTTTTCCGGCGGCTCGATGATTTGAATGTGAATGGTGTATTTTTAGCGGCAAAGCGCCTTGATAGCGTATTTATTTATTTATTCAAAACATTTGAACTCAAGTATATGCATAATTATTAAGCTTCTTAATCCAGTGTCTTGACAGGGTTGAACGTTTCTGGAAATTTTAACCGCTTGGCGGCTTATAAGTGAGTTCATAGTATTGTGTTTTAGTGTTTACATTTAAATGTCTGATTTATATTTGATTGTATAAAAATTGATCTTATCGATCACGCAATGATTCAGCGATGTATTTTGTTACGAATAGTCTTACGCATTTGCAGATATAGTTTTGATAGATGTACATGTTCCGTAGAATAAAAGCCTGCTAGTGAACACTTGCGTCGCTTCACTTTGAATTTTATAATTCGGAATACCGTATAAACATTGATATTACTCGCCAGTCAGTGCCGATCGCGTCAGCATATTTTTGTAGGCCTCACTGGCCTCGACGGCTATCCAGTCGAGCTGAGGCTTGAAGGAACTTTTAAACAGGATATGGATTGAAAAATTATGCTTGATTGAACGGCCTCAACGGCCGGCATGTTTTTTTTTTAATTTCGTGTATTTCGTCGGCCTAATTTCCTCTGGAGCAAAATAAAGCTTTGTTACATCCTCTGTAATCGAAGAATTCTGATATCTCGTATGTTTAGGGCCGCTCGCCACATAATATTGTCCACCTCTAGCGTCGTCTCTTGTCAGCTCTCTTGTCCGCTATGATTCCCGCAGCAGTTTGTACAACTATTTACGTCACAGTGTAATATGACACTGGTTTTGGCCGCGCACAAATTGGAGCCACTTTTTTAGCGCCAACAACCTAACTTTGAGACCGTAAAAAAAGCGTTTCGCATCGTCTCTAACACTTTAAACTTTTTATTCCAAAGTCTAAAAAGGTGAAACTTTCGATATATCAAAAAATAAACTACATTTCATAGACTCTTTAAAGCAGGCACATAACCGTCAGTATAGCATTGAAAGAACACTACTTTCGTAGAAGCGAGGAAAATCTGACAACTTCTGGGTTGATTCCACTGCAATCAGCACCTAGATTGCACCTGAGAAGAACCTTCGTCCATGCTCAACTGATTAACGTGTATATTGAGGCGTAGCAGGGAAATGACCGACACGGAATCAAGAAAAAATGTAATTTCAGGCGTTTGAGTAACCTAGTCAACGAATTAGACAGAAATTGATATTTCTACGGCACGGGAACAGCAGGGGCTGGGCACTATTGTTGTAGTGCATTGTGGGTAGCATAACTTCGTTATAAACGAAGTATCGCACGTGGTTAGTTATTCTAGGCCTGCACCACTCGGCTTCAGTTGTTTTCAAAATTTGTATATTTATTTATTTTTCTTATTTACCGTGTAAGAACTTCAGTGCATTTTGTGCTAATTAGGGCCTCGTAGGATGGGCTATAGAGTTTGAGCCATGGATCCTACCCAGATCAGCTGCCATATATTTTTTCCCCAAAGGGGTTTCTTGGGTGACAACTTTTTTCTGGCCTCCGTTTAACCGCAGTTTTTTCTTTGTATGTGAGTGGTTGCTCAGCTCTGGTTCGTCATCAGCATTGTAGTATTTTAAATTTATGGATTTTGACTACACCGTTATATTGTACTGTTGTACTCACATTATTGTAAATATGTTTGTAAGTGCCGTTGGTGTCCGGCCGAAATGCATCAAAATAAACCTATTGAAGCGTATGTCTGTTGTGTAGTGGAGTTGAAATTAGATTATTTACGTGTGAGAGACCATTCGGAGTGCACAGCACGGCAGAACTGAATAGTTTTGCCCAATTCCAGCGTGACACATTTCGCAATGTGGCAGCACTTCACTTCCAGTATGGAACCAATAGTTAGGTAGACTACTAAATTCGATTAAATTTTGATTAAATTAATATAAAGTTGACAATCGAGCGATGGAGCGCACTAAAAAAACTCGTTCATTACGCACGCTCATTTGGTTTTCAAATTGCATAATTTGCATTAGTGTTGTTGATTGTTACATGCCTTTTTGCTTTTATACGTAATTCTAGATCTGTATGAATAATGAATAACAGATTTGAAACTGCATTTGTACTTTATAATAATAATCAGTTTAATTACTCTTTTCGTAGCTTCTCAGCTAAATTACAAGAGTGGTCAAAGTACTAATCATATACATACATTAACAAGAAACTTTTACTAGGAATATCTATATGTAATAAATTTGTCAAGACGGTTAGTAGAGGCCATGATGGGGTCCTCTCTAAAGGTGCCTGAACGTAGATTATATCCATGGGGCTATGGGATCCATGGGATTATATGGGATCTATGGGATTATATGGGATCTATGGGATCCATGGGATTATATCCAACACTAATGCAACTTTAATTGTCGTGTTAAATTTATGTAACTTTTGTTACACTTATGCCAGGAGAGAATGCTCATTCTGCTTGGCTTTGAAACTTATAACTGTTTGTTATATTTTGAATCGAGTAATGTAATATTGTTGAGTTGAAATAATCATAATTTAAAACCTGTGCCACTTTCGCACCACCTCACTTACATTCTAGACTGCTTGATTTTTCTCACTTCTGTTCATTTTCGTTTTGTCTCTTCTAGAAAAGACTGTCATGGACAACAAGGCTTTACAAGGCATCACTATTGGAATACTGATTGCCAATTTCCTTCTCAGCACCATTCGTGTTCTAAACGCCATCCAGTTAACAAAAGAATGCTTGAGTCTCCTTAACGCTAAAGCTCTGAAACAAATAACCGAATTTGTCAGATTAACTTCCAAAGTGCTATATTCCCTGTTATTCATAGGATACCGTCTTCTTTACAATCATACGAATGCGATAAAATGCGGTAGAAAGCTTCTGGCTATTTTGCGCGACAGTGGCGAAAAAGCCGAAGAAATACAAGTAACCTTGCAACTAGGGAGATTGTATGAATGTCATGCTAAATATAACGAAGCAAAAGAACTTTATTCGAATGCACTTACCATCACGATAGCAACTGGAAAACGGAAAGGAGAAGCCTCGTGTTATGCAAACCTAGGAACGGTGTTTTTGTCTCTCGGTAAATATGCCAAGGCTAAAGAATATCTCGAAAAAGCACTTGCGATCAGAAAAGAAATTGGCGACATAAATGGAGAAGCCACGTGTTATGCAAACCTAGGGATGGTGTTTTTGTCTCTCGGTGAATATGCCAAGGCTAAAGAATATCTCGAAAAAGCACTTGTGATCTTAAAAGAAATTGGCGACATAAATGCAGAAGCCTCGTGTTATGCAAACCTAAGAATGGTGTTCGAGTCTCTCGGTGAATATGCCAAGGCTAAAGAACATCTCGAAAAAGCACTTGCGATCAGAAAAGAAATTGGCGACATAAATGGAGAAGCCTTGTGTTATGCAAACCTAGGAACGGTGTTTTTGACTCTCGGTAAATATGCCAAGGCTATAGAATATCTCGAAAAAGCACTTGTGATCTTAAAAGAAATTGGCGACATAAATGCAGAAGCCTCGTGTTATGCAAACCAAGGAATGGTGTTCGAGTCTCTCGGTGAATATGCCAAGGCTAAAGAACATCTCGAAAAAGCACTTGCGATCAGAAAAGAAATTGGCGACATAAATGGAGAAGCCTCGTGTTATGCAAACCTAGGAACGGTGTTTGAGTATCTCGGTGAATATGCCAAGGCAAAAGAACATCTCGAAAAAGCACTTGCGATCAGAAAAGAAATTGGCGACATAAATGGAGAAGCCTCGTGTTATGTAAACCTAGGAACGGTGTTTAAGTCTCTCGGTGAATATGCCAAGGCTAAAGAACACTTCGAAACAGCACTTGCGATCACAAAAGAAATAGGCGACATAAATGGAGAAGCCTCGTGTTATGCAAACCTAGGAAGGGTGTTTGAGTCTCTCGGTCAATATGCCAAGGCAAAAGAACATCTCGAAAAAGCACTTGCGTTCTTAAAAGAAATAGGCGACATAAATGGAGAAGCCTCGTGTTATGTAAACCTAGGAACGGTGTTTAAGTCTCTCGGTGAATATGCCAAGGCTAAAGAACATTTCGAAAAAGCACTTGCGATCAGAAAAGAAATTGGCGACATAAACGGAGAAGCCTCGTGTTATGCAAACCTAGGAATGGTGTTTCAGTATCTCGGTAGATATGCCAAGGCTAAAGAACATCTCGAAAAAGCACTTGCAATGCTCAAAAAAATAGGCGACATAAATGGAGAAGCCTCGTGTTATGCAAACCTAGGAACGGTGTTTGAGTCTCTCGGTCAATATGCCAAGGCAAAAGAACATCACGAAAAAGCACTTGCGATCTTAAAAGAAATTGGCGACATAAATGGAGAAGCCTCGTGTTATGCAAACCTAGGAACGGTGTTTCAGTCTCTTGGTGAATATGCTAAGGCTAAAGAACATCTCGAAAAAGCACTTGAGATCACAAAAGAAATTGGCAACATAAATGGAGAAGCCTCGTGTTATGCAAACCTAGGAACGGTGTTTGAGTCTCTCGGTGAATATGCCAAGGCTAAAGAACGTCTTGAAAAAGCACTTGCGATCTGTAAAGAAATTGGCGATATAAATGGAGAAGCCTTGTGCTATGGAAACCTAGGAACGGTGTTTGAGTCTCTCGGTGAATATGCCAAGGCTAAAGAACGTCTTGAAAAAGCACTTGCGATCTGTAAAGAAATTGGCGATATAAATGGAGAAGCCTCGTGCTATGGAAACCTAGGAATGGTCTTTAAGTCTCTCGGTGAATATGCCAAGGCTAAAGAACATCTCGAAAAAGCACTTGCGATCAGAAAAGAAATTGGCGACATAAATGGAGAAGCCTCGTGTTATGCAAACCTAGGAACGGTGTTTTTGTCTCTCGGGGAATATGCCAAGGCTAAAGAACATTTCGAAAAAGCACTTGCGATCAGCAAAGAAATAGGCGACATAAATGGAGAAGCCTCGTGTTATGCAAACCTAGGATTGGTGTTCGAGTTTCTCGGTGAATATGCCAAGGCTAAAGAACATCTCGAAAAAGCGCGCTTATTGCATAAACAGATTGGAAACATTAGAGCTGAGATAAGAAACCTCGCTAACCTTGGAGCTCTAGTGCTGTTGCATGGAAACATACATGGAGCGAAATCTTATCTCTTTAACAGCATTTATAAAAGTGAGGATATGCGCGGTTTCCTGAGAGATAATGACCAATTCAAGATATCGTTGTTCGACAAGCACGTTGGTTGCTACCGGTTGCTAACTGCATTGTTCATGTTAACTGAGAAGCCTAATGAAGCTCTTTACACTGTAGAGCTTGGACGAGCCAGAGCCCTGGCAGACTTAATGTCAGCTCAGTACTCTTTGGAAAAAGAGATGTCAGTCAATCCACAGACATGGGTTGGTATTGAAAGGATCATGGATAAAGAAAGTAACTGTTCTTGCCTATACATTTCATATGATGAATATGCTATATATTTGTGGATTGTTAAAGCGGACAAACCTATACTTTTTCGGCAAACAAACGTTAATGACTGTTTTGTTAACAAGGGAAGGGACATGCAGGTAGAGGAAGTTTTCGGAAACGAAATCTGGAGAGAGTTTCATTTTCCACCTCCACGGCAATGCGAAGATCGATCATGGTTGTCTTCAAATGTTACCCAACCAACGCGAAAATCATCTCAGGAAGATACCGTCGAAGCTTTTCGCCTGGTGGAAGAAGAGGAAGACGAGAACCAGCAAGCCGACCCTACTCTTGCTGAGTGTTTCAAAATGATCATCGCTCCTGTGGCAGACTCACTTGATGAAACCGAAATCATTATTGTCCCTGATCGTTCTTTCTTCAAAGTACCATTCGCAGCGTTAGAGGATGAAAGTGGAAAGTTTTTATCAGAGAATTTCAGGATCCGCATTGTTCCTTCTTTGACTACTCTCAAGCTCATACAGGACAGTCCAGTAGACTATCACAGTCAGACTGGTGCACTGATAGTGGGAGATCCTGCTGTTGGTGATGTGCTTTACAAGGGACGCTGTGAGAGACCAATACCATTGCCTCGTGCAAGAGAGGAAGCAGAGATGATTGGAGGACTGCTTGGAGTTCAGCCTTTGCTAGGAACGCAAGCAACCAAGCAGGGGGTTCTTCAAAGGATTCATTCAGTGAGTCTGATACATTTCGCCGCTCATGGTAATGCCGAAAGAGGAGAAATTGTTCTTTCCCCTCAAAGACCCACTGATAGCAGGTTCCCTGAAGAAGAAGACTACTTGTTGACAATGACAGATATTTCACAAGTTCGACTGCGAGCCAAACTGGTAGTTCTTAGTTGTTGTCACAGTGCATGTGGGCATATAAGAGCCGAGGGAGTTGTTGGAATCGCCCGCGCGTTCTTAGGATCCGGTGCACGCTCAGTGTTGGTGGCCCTGTGGGCCATCGAAGACCTTGCAACAAAGCATTTTATGATTCGTTTTTACGAGCACCTTGTTCGAGGGGAAAGTGCCAGTGAATCTCTTCACCAGGCTATGAAGTGGATGAGAGATAACGGCTTTTTTAAAGTGCGACAATGGGCGCCATTTATGCTGATTGGAGATAACGTTACATTTGATTTCCATTAGTTAAGGTTAGTAGAAATTGTTTAATGCTACCTGGTGTATAAATACGGAGAGTAGTGTTTAGTAATAATAGAAATAATAATAATTGTGGCAATAACAAAATTCTCGATTGCCATTGGTCATCCGCGCGCCTATTTTTTAGGCAATTGGCGCAGTCACCTGGGTGTCCAATCACAGCTATCCAATTACAACTTTTTGTGGTTGGATTGCTATAATTGGACACCTATGTTGCGCGCGCGTCAATCGGGTGCACTTAAACACAAAATATCCTTCACCTTTTGAGTACAAAAAGGTCCACATAGACGTTTTAATCTCGAATTTTGTTGTAAGTGCTATTATTTAGTATTTGAATTTCGTGTCGTATAATTTAGGAGTAATTGTGGTCGTAATTTCAAAGCGTCCTCATGCCATTTGAAATTACTCCCCCAATTAGTCCCTTAATTATACTCCACTCTGTCCAATTACTATTACTAATAATAATAATAACAACAATAATAATTTTCTCCCGTGGTCAAAATATTAATAAAACGGTTATTCTCTTTTTAAAGAGGGAGTAAACAATGGCAAGACGTCGACTAAGATTTAGTTCTCGTTTAAAACATCGGTCCATTCTCTCTAGAAATGTACCGTAAAAACGGTCCAAAAGACCGTCGCTAAGTAAGCGTTAGACAATGAACGCGAGTGTGCTATGAAATATAGCGTCCCGAGTTGGGGATGACCGTATAAGTCGTCTTTGTTATGGAAGCAGATGATAAATGTCGTATTTTTTAAAATACGCTTATGATTTTTACATGTTATTAAACCCACCCCCACCAACAAATACGTCTTGTTATTAAGTTGCAGGTAATCATCAAGTTTAATGTACGGCTGGCAAATAGGAACTTTATTTTGAAGAAGGCTTCTGCTCCTACATTGAACAGTTGACCACGTGATAGAGAAAACACGCAATCACCCGTATTGCAAGACTTTTTTGACCCACCGATTTTGTGTTCGTGCGCTCTCATTGGCTGTTTAGCCTTCTTGTATCTTCCCGTTTATGTACATTGTGTATTTGATTGCGCAAATCTTTCCATTAATCGGCAAAAAAATATTTAAAATACTAACATAACAACTACAGAAAATTCAAGCCAATTCTGCATTGAACGTTGCAAATACGTGACGGATTCGTTAATTTCGAGCTCGGATTGCAGTTACGAGTACTGAGGCGCATTTATTGTTGGCCCGTACCTAGATAAACTATTAACTTCACGTAAGCGCGAAACGCAGTGATCCTTTGTTCAAAGGGTTTCTTTGTCAAATTAATTCGTGCTGGCTAGAAACTAGGCTCGACTACCAGCCGCTGTTCGAGAAACGAGCCCGCGCTCCTCCCCCGAAAAGACGCGAAACGCAGTGATCCTTTGTTCAAAGGGTTTCTTTGTCAAATTAATTCGTGCTGGCTAGAAACTAGGCTCGACTACCAGCCGCTGTTCGAGAAACGAGCCCGCGCTCCTCCCCCGAAAAGACGGCTGGACGCGTGAACTTGTTATTGTTAATTTCCTCCAATCAGAAGCTTGCCTGCTTAAATCGAGCAGGCGAATAAATTATTTTTCTAGAGCATAATTTCAAAATGACGGATGTGAAGGAGTTGTTTGATTTGACGTGTGATCGTGCTGTAGAGAGATTTAAACCTGAAAATCTCAACTTTTAAAACGGAGAACGCTGGAAAGCTGGTTGACCTTGAAGATTTGTTCGTTATTCAACCTACGGGATCAGGAAAGTCCCTTATTTTCCAATCCGCACCAATGATTGTCGATATTGTGCAAGAGACGAGTTTTAAGTCCATTGCTTGACTTCGCTAATGGAAGATAAATTAAAATTCCTAAAATCAATAGGCATTGTTGCCGAGTTTATTGGCGAAGATCAAAAGGACGAGGAGGCGAAAAAATCCGTTGAAAGGGGAGACTGCGACATCGTCTTTGGATCACCGGAGTCATTTTTGTGTTGTGATAGATGGAGGAAGATGTTCAGTGTCGAGTGAAGTCTATGAAGAGAGATTGTGCCTCATTAATAGGCCTTATCACGGTTTTTCCAAAATTTTATATGGGCCTGATAGCAAAAATCCATCGACACTGCTGGGAAAAGCATCTCAAAATTAGTAAAATGGCCGAGTTTAAAAGCGATTTCTTTTAATTTAAAATAGTGGAGATATAGCTCCGCAAAGTGGGCAAATTTCACAGACGTTTGTATCGGCCGCGTGATACAAACGTCTGTGAAATTTGCCGACTTTGCGGAGCTATATCTCCACTATTTTAAAAGATATCGCTTTTAAACTCGGCCATTTTACTAATTTTGAGATGCTTTTCCCAGCAGTGTCGATGGATTTTTGTTATCAGGCCCATATAAAATTTTGGAAAAACCGTGATAAGGCCTATTGCTGTGGATGAAGCTCACTGTATTTCACACTCATATATATAGAGTGACATATTGACAAGATCTGGCGCTACATCACTTGTGTTTGACATATCCGGTGATCAGTAGCGATGTATAAATTAAATTTTGAATTTACGTCACAGACACAATCGGTGGCCCACGCGTCCAGCCGTTCTTCTCGGGGAGGCTCAGAGACCGGACGCGAGAAAGCGGCGGAAATCGAGCCCAGCTAGAAACGTAAGGAATCATTTTTAAAAGTATCAGTTTTGTACAGTGCCTATTTAAACTTTTCATAATCTTGTACCTTGTACCGTAGGTTTAGTTTTGTACTTTGAATCACCTTATTTTAGATGAGATAGTGCATCTTTTATTAACGATGGTTGTGTCTCCTTCTAAAAGCGGACTACAATATATGACACAAAAGCGAATATTCGAGATCGTTATTCAGTTACAATGTATTTCGAAAGTGTTTTGCACATATCAAGCAAGTTGTTGTATCAAATGCCTCATGTAAAAAAAAGTTACCTTACTGTGTATTATACTGTTTTTAATCAAAAAACGCTGAGGCGCATATTAAATTTTTCCATTTCTTAATGCTGTGTTTAATAAATTACGAATAAAGTTTACATTTTTGAACAGGCGACGCGATGTTGTTGAGGGGTGTGGTGCTTATTACGCAATTAGTTTAAGGCCTTGGTCAAGGTCTTTAACCAGGAAAAATGGTTTGTTCGTGATAACTTTAACAAAGAGATTGAAACTAAATACCCACGACACCCGAGTTTCATGGCTCGTACATTGTGGAGGTAAACGACTCAAAGAGTCCTCAACATCATGGCAAGTAGCACCTTAAAGGAGGAAAATCTAAAAGAAAGTTTGATTAATTAAATTGAGGGGGCGTGGGTAAGTCTTCACAAGCCGAATGGCTGACAACTGCTGGAGCTTAACCCGGTTTCTGTAGCATGAAGCGACTGACAGTATTACTACTCCCCACTGGATGGGATGCTAGTCCATCACAAGGTAGCCTCCCAGCATTATGTCGCCGGTACCCATTTATACACCTGGGTGGAGAGAGACAACATGGAGCAAAGTTTCTTGTCTAAGGAAACAACACACTGGCAATGTACCCATTTATACACCTGGGTGGAGAGAGACAACGTGGAGCAAAGTTTCTTGTCTAAGGAAACAACACGACGGCAGAGACCAGGCTCAAACCACCGACCTTCAGGTTGAAAGTCTGACGCGCTAACCACTAGACCACCGTACCTCCACAATTAAAATAAAAGCAATTGAATATTACTCATCTCTAGTCAGGGGCGTATCCAGGGAAGGGTTTCAGAGGTTCCAGAACCCCAGTTTTCTCAGCATTAATAGGAATTGAGAACAATATCCTTCAAAAAATAGAGAAAGGAGCAGACTGTTTCAATGTAAAAACGAGAAACGAAAACTTTGGTGCTCTTTTACGTCATGAGTTCACATTTCACTTCAAGAAATGTTTTCTTCCTGAACGTGGCATGCACATGCCTGTGTAACTACACGGTCTTGAGTTACTGATTTCGATTTCGGACGAGATGACATCTATCCCACTTTGCAAAAAGGCTGGGTATGTCCCTGCAAAAGCGATTCATTCATGCTTCTATATTTTGGTTTATTTCGGTAAACAAGAAGACAAAGGTATGACATTTATCTTTCGCTAATGAGCTAAAGTTAGTTTGACGTTTAGAGTTCAACAAAGTAGTGATATTGTTTTAATCACCATTGCAATTTATCAACTGGTATTATTAAAGTTACGAAAACAACTTCATTTGATGTTCTACTTAAGACACATTTGGGCAAATTTCTGATTCCAATTTTCAGTTGAATTTACTGGCTGGATAAGAACAATTATAACAATACAGCCGAGGAAGAAAAATTCCCGATCACAAGTTAGTTTAAGCATCCTGCTTCGTGAAAAAGATAATAAGAATAGGTTTATGCTACATAGATGGCTTGTGTTCAGACGTTTTACCTTGCAACTTTGACGTAAAACATTAACATAACTAAATACAAGACAAAAAAGCATTAGCATTCGATCTGACTGAAACTGCCTCCGAACGAGTTTTCGATGGACCGACTCCATGATTCCATGGACCTAAATTTAAGCTTATGGAACATTCCGAGGCTCAGTTTTGTTTGAGAGCGACTGTGCTTAACTCTAAAACATCAATTATTTTCAACTGAAGTAGTCGCGCTCTTTATTGATAACTGAAGTAACCGCGTTTGTCTTTTGAAGCATATCATCTCAAAATCTCCAACATTGTCAATTTCCCTTTGCTTTGAGCAAAATTTTAAAATTACCTTTTTATTAAAAAAATCTACCCTCGAGGGATATTGAAATATTGTCGCCATATGTCTTAAAGGGAACCTCCATTGTTATAACAAAGTGAAGTTAAATTGTTGGAAATAAAGTCTAAATAAAAAATTTTTAAAAAGCAGGTGCAAATTTAATTTTAGTGTACAAAAAAATGGATATGAATATCGCCTATTTTTACTTTTAAATTTCCCGCGCGCCGCCATTTTGAATATTTATGACGTGTTACGGTTGTCTTATTGCATACAAAAGAACTTCGATTCTTAACAATAGCGGCAACCGTAACACGTCATAAATATTCAAAATGGCGGCGCGCGGGAAATTTGAAAGCGAAAATAGGCGATATTTATTTCCATTTCATTTGTACACTAAAATTATATTTGCACCTGCTTTTTAAAATTTTAAAATTTAGACTTTATTTCCAAAAATTTAACGTCAATTTGTTCTGACAATGGAGGTTCCCTTAATGCTGCACCACAGGTGACCCAGATTTACGAACAGACCACCTGTAACTTGTGAGACTCGCGACCTCGTGTTTTTCACAGAGCCCGGGACCCCGACCTTCCACCAAACCACCGCATAGTAATGAATCTTCGATTAAATGACTGTAGCCTGCACAACAGGCACTTTGGGGTGGTGCTGAAGCAGCTTTTGGGGCGCGAGCGCACAGCGCGAGACACGCGAGGCGAGGTTCTTTTGTTTTAGTTTCCCTCCCCTCGCGTGTCTCGCGCCCCTAAACCCGCTTGAACACCCCCAAAAGGGGCTGTTGTGCAGCTAAAATCACTGTTGTTCATCATCGATGATTCAACAAGATATATCGAAGAACTCTTGGCTTGTAAAAGTGTAAATTGCAAAATTCAAGGAACATTTGGATTGATGAAACTAGTTGCAAATCTTCACGTACGCACCATCAAATTCTACTGATAAAATTTGAATGCGTACTAGTCAGTATCCTTCACTTTAAAAACTGAGTTAATCCTGTTCATCAAAAAAATAAGTCAAAACAAAGACAGAACACCGTAATCCTAGACGATGTTTCAAGCGCAGAGCAATGAAATAATTAAATGTGTAGTTGTCAAAAAGCAAAACGGCCGATCCACTGAACGGTCTTATATCCAATAGCGAGATGCTAGAAAAGTCAAGTTGACGTAAAAGGTCCTTCTTTATTCCATTTATCACCTCATTGATTGCTTTGCTTCTTTCCCTCATCCTTGAATTGTGAGTTCAGTGCCGGAGGGAGAGGATGAAAGGGTACTTTGTATATTAATGGATGGTGGTGTGCCACTGGGACTCTAAAACCCTTACCCTGTAACAGACCACGTTCAGCTGCATTTTGCAACCCTATCATAGACATACACCAAAAATCCCCCCTTCCCCCCTGTTGTTGAAAACACGATTATAGAGCTGGCTGGATCATATCACTGAACCACACAAAACAATGGACAACGAACCTGATCTGCCATTCAGTGATCACAGATTCACCTGATCATTCAGTGATCATGCAGATCCCGATCTGGCCTTTTTGAAAGTTAGAACGGACAGAAAAATATTTCTCTACTAGATTAATGAAATGAAGATGAATAGAAAATGAATTTGCTTCTTTTCGCGCTTTTCGCTATTCCTTTAAAAACATCTTTATATTAGATGTTTAAACCATTGATATTCCTTATTAATTTTCTACTTGGACTCGTTAATCCGTGTTTATTATCCTCCTTCCACCCTCAAAAGACACCAGACCTCGAAGCACCGACCGTCAGCACGAAAGTCCTATTTACAAGTTATTTGTAATCGGCTTCTACGCTTCCACTTTCTGCCCAATTAGGTGTTCGTAATTTCCAAACTTTTTCGCTAGTTATATCCTTGCTGTCTTGCAGCACTACGTTTGCCGCACTACAATAGTTTTGACAGCTTTATCAGTTACACCCTTTTCGGTGCAATCTACGTATTGATTACACCATATGACCAAAAAGCAATGGTTCTCCCCCTAAACGGGTATGTGCCGCCCAACAGGGTATGGTTTTCAGGGACTTGCGTCAAACAGAGCTTCTTTCTGGACACATAGACTGTATGATAGCACCTTACTAGACACAGTGACCAAGGTGCTTGGTGCTTGATCTGTGTTTAACTGAAAAAGCTCACAAATAAACTTTATTAAAGTGCCTATGAAATGAAATTTTCGACCCGTTTTTTATACCAAAAAATTGAAGTCCATGTTCCACTGATTCATAATTTTCTAATTTAAGTTATGGTCAAGCGCGCAATCAATTTTTTTCTTATCTCAAAGTTGGCCTATTTGAACCAAAAATATGGGACAACCAGCGCGCGGCCAAAATATGCAAATTAGGACTTGTGACGTCAACAGTTGTACAGGGTCAGCATTAGATTCCTTCCACCAACACCACCTCGGACACCTTATTGAGACTTACATAACGTAATGTGGACACTTAGAATTTATTTTCAATAAATTTTTAAGTGTAAAAAAGAAAATCTAAAATCCCCACTCAGGGTTGAACCTGTGACCTCAGCTACGCTTAGGCTTTCATAGCATACCGTACCACTGTACCACCTAGCTTCTCGGGTTGCTTAGTCCTAAATTTAACTATATAAACTGCTACCCCTAACCTCAACTGAAAGCTAACCAGTTACTCCGTTATATAAGTCTCAATAAGGTGTCCAAGGTGGTGTTGGTGGATGGAATCTCATGCTAACCGTTGTACAGACCTTCGTAGTCAACATGGTGGCCAAAATTCATCGTCGGAGGACATTTCCAACTGAGCAAAACTGCAAAAATATAGCTAAAACGTGGTTTGTTTACGAGAAATACTGAAGCGTATGAAAGCGATACCGCATTTTTGGCTTTTTTTGCACAACTGATGACGTCGCCATGTTATTTGCTTCTGCTTCTGTTTTTCTGTCGTAAGGGCCAGTTTTCCGGTGTCTTTTGTTTCACTTCAAGTATTTATACTGATCTAGGTCTGAAAACCCAGATCCGGCCATTCTCAACGGTTTGTTGCAGTGTTGCATTCTGTTTCTTTTTATACTAGTTCCAGGCCCCAGGACACGAAAAGTTCATTTCTGACCAACTTTGGACGTCCAAAAAAAATACTTTTCGTTGCTTCGCCATAACTTAAATTGGAAAATGACGATTCAGTGGAACATGGACTTATATTTTTAGTATAAAAAACAGTCGCAAATTTCATTTCATAGGCACTTTAAAGTGTCAATAAAATCACATAGCAGAATAACTCCATTGGGGACACTATTTAAAAATAATTTACAATCAGTCACAGTAAGGAGTCCAGCTATTTTATATTTATACAATGAACTGAATACTACGCGCTCTGTGATTGGTAGTTGCCTATGATCTATCAGAGTACAGACGCACGGCTGACGTCATAGAAAAATTGCTTTGGTTTGTCCAACATGACGCACGATTTTGAAAATATTTGCGGAGATTATTCTGGATTAAAAAAGTGAAAGCCTCGAAAAATGTTTAGCAGAAGCTGTTTACGAGCAAGAAAAAGAAGAAACCAAGACGTGAAGTATTCTTGGCGACTTGAAAAATACCTAAACTGGAACAATCTTCGAACAGTCAAGCGCTGCGAGGCAAGTTCGTAATTTTACTCTTTTTACTTTTCTGTTCATTGTATAAAACAAATAGATTCCATTTTGCCGTCTGTCTGTTCAGTTATAGATCACAGAAGACGTCAAAATGTGGTAAGAACATCAGTGACACACTCGCCTGCGGCTCGTGTGCCACGTTTTTGTTCTTACCACATTTTGACGTCATCTGTGATCTATAACTGAACAGACACACGGCCAAATGGAATCTATTTGTTAAATAGAGATGGTCTTTTTTGACCACAGGAAAACCAGCCTCCTTTTTAACTCGTGAATACGTGAAGCGTAATGAATGAGTTCCACCAGTGACCAGCAATGAACGAGTGCCACCAGTGAGTGACCAGTGACCAGTAATGAACGAGTGCCACCAGTGACCAGCGACCAGTAATGAACGAGTGCCACCAGTGACCAGTGACCAGTAATGGACGAGTGCCACCAGTGACCAGCGACCAGTAATGAACGAGTGCCAATAGTGACCAGTGACCAGTAATGAACGAGTGCAACCAGTGACCAGTGACCAGTAATGAACGAGTGCCACTAGTGACCAGTGACCAGTAATGAACGAGTGCCACCAGTGACCAGTGACCAGTGACCAGTAATGAACGAGTGCCACCAGTAACCAGTGACCAGTAATGAACGAGTGCCACCAGTGACCAGTGAACAGTAATGAACGAGTGCCACCAGTGACCAGTGACCAGTAATGAACGAGTGCCACCAGTGACCAGTGCGGCATTTACCCGTTTCAAATGTAACACTCGACCGCCGAAAAAGAGGACATCATGAACACGATGTACTGATGTTTCGCGTTTGGAGTACTTTGATGGAAAATTAAAACCGATCTGCAGACTTCAAATGGATGTTTCAACATAGACATGAGTTAAATAATAAAATTCAACCTTTTCTGTTACTTGTGTTAGCTGTGGTCCAGTGGTATAGGTCGCTGTATTGTTGAACCAGCGGTTCCGAGTTCAAATCCTGGAGAACACGTTAAATAACTTTTTTTTTCTCTTTCTTTTCTTTTTAAATGGCATTCAGAGTGTTTTGTACCAGTCTTTAATTTTTTTAAGCGAACTTTTGCAGTCAGAAAAACAAAATCATGAAGTTAACACGTGTGAAGTCCGTTTTTCGCGATTTAGGATTCGCTCAATGAAAAAGCGTGCACAATAGGCCATTTGCACGATGACATCATTTGACTACTACTACCAGAATCCTTCAGTTTTTTGTTTTGTAGTGCAAATTAGGGCTATTGTTACTTAAACCGCACTGAGATTACAAAATTTAAATAAGAAAAGAAAAACGAAATGAATTCTGGTAGTAGTAGTCAAATGACGTCATCGTGCAAATGGCCTATAGAATCGCGTCAAATCTATAGCGTGTTTGTCAGTGATTGGCTTCTTAGTTCCTAATCCATATTCATGTGACTTGCAGAACGTGTCACCAACCAAGCAAGCTGCAGTTGAGCGAGGACGCCGAGATGTTCGAATGTAGTTGCTGTCTTAAAGGAGCGGAGAGTCGCACGACGGACAAGACAGAGATGAAGCGAGGAAAGAAGTCTTCAAACTTAAAACGCGTACGAGAACAACTGAAGGTGAGTACTGGTTTAAGAGGATATATTGTTACAATTTTGTTCCAAAACTAAAATACTTTTTATTTCTTCTCAGACTGAGGAATTTGAAGCCGCACCAGGGGAACCGAAGAGATGAAACAAAAAAAGAAACCTTTCAACAAGTTCAACCAAAGGTGAGCAGTGGTTTCAAACTATATTATTTTTAAGTTTTTTTCCAGCAAGCTAAAACAATTTTCAAAATGCTGCTCGCAGTACAAGTATGACCACGTGCATTTTTGAGCGTCGCTTTCTTGGCCGCAAAGCACTGCATTTGCATTCGTCGTATTTGCTTCAAATAGTGCAATAAAATGTAACAGTCTTGCTTCTAAGTTGTAGCGAACATTGAAATAAGTTTTGTCCCATTAAAGTTTGACTACGTCCTTAAAATTCGTAAAAGTAGCCTAGCGCATGCATGTAGGTTTTTCGTGTGGGGTGATGTCGCAGCTCTTAGAAGGTCTCACACCATTGGCTTGCCACCCTTAGACCTAACAATAGGACAAACAACACAACAATGGACCCTAACCCTAAAAACAAAAGCAGCTGTGTTTTACAAGGCCAATGAAAATAGCCGTTCGTGTGCCTAAATTTATACGGGAAGCTTTACAACGCGTATAAAAATTTTCGAGTTTTGCATGCGTCATTAACAATTATTTACGGATATTTATTAGTTGCAGAGAAATTAGAAAGCAAATGAACATGTCCTCACCAATGAATCTGTTTATTTCTGTTTTCAGGATTACCAACAGAGTGGTGCGGAAAAGAAGAGGAAAACAACAAAGAAGACAATGGAAAATGAACAATGGACAATGGAAATGGACAGTGGAATTACTGAATCGAGAGGAAGCGCTAACAAAGATAAGAACTTTAACATTTTAATTATATTGCACTATAAAATGGTGGTTGGAAAAAATTTCTAATCAGACGCAGATTTATCCATTGAAGTGCTTGGTGCAAAAGAGGCTTATATCCCAGTTTTGGCCAAACAGTACGGGGAGAACGCTCCAAATTTGCCAAATTTTGCATGCAATGGGAATTTTGTGTGTTAAACGCTGATTTTTTTTTATCTTTTTGCATTAAGGCTAAGTTCTAAGCTTTTAGTCAAAGCAATAGCAATTGTTTCAGTACTGGCTGCAGGGGCGGATCCAGGATTTTGAAATGGGGGTGAAATTTTAAATGCAATAGAACCAAAGCCTGGTTGAGGTGTTTGAGGTCAGTGCATCAGAAAGAAAGTATCGCAGAAAAGGGGGGTGAAAATTCACCCATTTCACCCCCCACCCCCCCCCCCCCCCCCCTGGAACAAGGTTACCGAGAAAATGAATTTCAGAAAATTACAAGTCTTAGTATGCATCCATCATGTTGGTGCCCTTCTTCAAGACTATTAGAATGACACATTTATAATTCTATAATTTCTGAACATTGAAAAGAAACGCAAAGATATTACCGTTTTGTGGCATTTGAGAATCCGGCAGTTTCGGACCGTCACAAGTTTGATAAAACTTTAAAATGCTATATTTTAGACAAGGATAGTTTACGACCGTAAAAATTGTGTTGCTTTGGCGATTTTTTTTAAATTTTATTGCATCAAAATGCTCAGGAAAGATTAGAAATTATTTCTTTGATTTGTAATTTTGAATGAGTTGTGAAAAAATATTTTAGTTGTTCGTTTAATAAAAGGGAAATAGATTTAAAAAACCAAAATATTTGAAGACGTTGTGTTTTTGTGGTCTGTATAACGTTCTTTTCATTTCGTAAAAAGTTGAAACTGGATTCAGTAGTGGGGACAAAAACTCGGTTTCTATTTAAAACCAGACATGGGGTTTTATTCTGGGCTGTAATTACTATTAAGTGTTTGTAGACTTTTTTCTGCCAACGCATATGTAGCACAAGCTAGAAGCAAACAAAAAGAAATCTGATTTTTGAATTAATCTAACAGTCGAAAAATTGCTGTTAAATTCGACAAAAACATAGTCACTAGTAAAAGCATGGAGTAAAGTAATTATTTTTTGTACTCCAAATTGTTGAATTTCTGTACGACTTGCTCCAATCATGATAAAAAAATAGACTCGTTTCTAGAAAAGAACATTGGCGATATTTTTGGCGCTACAAGACAAACAAGAATTGTGTTGGCTGAAGAAAGTTTAGTTGGAGGCAACATGGCAAGGTTTAAAACTGTTTTAGGAAAGATTGAAATGGACATGAAATAAAAAACGTTCCAAAACCGAATCTTTTGTAATCAGTTTTATAAAAAATTTTAATTCCGTGCTAAAAATTGTTCACAGTGATTTATAACTTGCCATGTTGCTTTTAACCTTATTTCAAATACTGTTCCACCGACACGTGCAAGAAATTGAAAAAATTACTAGGTTATCGGATGGGATTTTCTTCAATCAAAATTTAGTTTGAACAAGACATGGGCATCTTACTATACTTGGCTTAAAAACTTTTTTCTACGGGAAGTTTGGAATATTTTTTCACATTTTTTGCACGAGGTGGTGTATGCAAGGGTTATTGGAGGAAAGTTTCTTAAGGACAACCTTTTCAAATTTTTTGTCAAAATTGTTGTCAGGGGAAACGCTATGCAAATTTCCCTAGATTTTTCCGCCAAAAGACAGTATATATTGGAAGAATTTCTCTTGACACCTTTTTAATGACTTAATTGAAATTCAATTAACTAATTAAGATACTTAGTTAGAAATACAAGGTAAATAAAAAACATTTGTTTATACACTATCATATTGTAAGTGAAAGAAATAAAATATTACAACTTGAAGAAGGCTTGTTTTATTGACTACAATTTTAGAATAATAAAATATATTATTTATACTTAATACAGGCAAGGTTGACAATGAAAGATTTAATTTATTTTAAAAGCGGTGCATGCGTATTTTAGGGGCCGATTACATGGCGAATTTCAGCCCAGGCTGGAATTTCAGCCCGGGCTGACAGCTGCAGCCGCCATCTTGTTTTTTTGAAAACAAACCATTGCGCATGCCCAAGTGCACTTTTCTACCCAGGTGACCTCGCTTTTCAGCCTGGGCTAAAATTTCATTCTGATTACATGAGGTTTTTCAGCCCGTTTGCCCAGCTGGAAATTTCAGCTCGGGCTGAAACTTTCTTCGTGTAATCCCAAACGTCGTTTTAAGAAGATTTGTTCAAGAAACCGGTCTGAAATCTCTGCCCGCCTGACCGGGCTGAAATTCGCCATGCAATCGGCCCCTTAGTGTCCTTACTTACTTTCTGCTACAAAGGCGTGCACATTTTATACCTATTTCGTTGCACGTGACTCGTGCAACTGCATATCCTTCATGTAGGACAACTCTTTACAATGTAAGAATGAGCAGGCGTTTTTAAAAAAGTATTAATTAATGTTAAATTATTTGTTGTTGATAAAATAGCAGTTGTCCCTCGAATGGGAAGACATTTTATAGCAAACGTCCAATGACAGGAACCGACATCTTTCCAAGGTCTCGACAAGAGACATGGCATACGTAATGAAAATTGCCTAGGTCCCCGTACTTATCATCTGAAAGTAGTCCACGCAAGTAGCTAAAGTTTTGGGTGTTGGCTTGTTCCCATAACTACTTTCTGGAAAATGGTCTCCGTGAGTAGCCAAAGTTAGTTATTGGCATGTCAAGAAAGGAAGTTACAAGCAAACAAACACTCTTTCTATTTTTAAAAAACCTGCCACAGAAGAAGTAGTTCTCACAAGAGGAGTGAGGAAACATAGACCCTACAAGTAGCAAGGGGCGCGCATGTGTGTTTTTTCAGTAGTGGCGGATCTAAGGGAGGGGCCCAACCCCGTTATATTTTTACACTTTTATTATATAACATTTTCACTCCGTGTTCCCCCTTATTCACTCCGGCTAACCCCTCCCCCCGCCTCCCCGCCCACTTACCATAGAGTGTGGATCCGCCACTGGATGTATTTTGTTTTGCGAAATCTGTGGATGAAGCCCCAAAATATTTGCTCAAATGAAGGCTACTGAGTCGTACTTTTCTATGGTACCGTAATTATTTGAAAAAAAGGCCCGTAACGTTGATTAAATGTTCACGTTTTCATGGGGGCGTTTATAAGAAGGGGGCATTTATAAGAGGGGGCGTTTATTAAAGGAGGCATTTATAAGAAGGGGGCATTTATAAGAGGGGGCGTTTATTAAAGGAGGCATTTATAAGAGGGGGCGTTTATTAAAGGGGGCGTTTATAAGAAGGGGGCGTTTATAAGAAGGGGGCATTTATAAGAAGGGGGCATTTATAAGAAGAGGGCATTTATAAGAAGGGGGCATTTATTAAAAGAGGCATTTATAAGAGGGGGCATTTATTAAAGGGGGCATTTATAAGAAGGGGCATTTATAAGAGGGGGCGTATCTTAGATTATTGTTTCTCTGCAAAGACTTCTGGTTGGAACACAACTTTGTAAAACGTAAAACTAGTTTCATTCATGCAATGCATCAAGTCTCTTGATAGAATAGATTTATTTGTGTTGCTCATATTTTTCAAGTTGGATTTGGTTTTGGGGGTGGACGGGCGTCTGTTAGAGTGACCATTCAAATGGGAATCTTCAACCGTACTTTCGTACTGTGATATTTGTTTTTCAGTATTTTTTCAAAATAAAGTTTAATATTTTTTATGAATTTTGATGTTTCGGTCCTGGCAGCGGAGCCATTGCGCATTAATAATAGGAGGAAATAACATTAAATAAATTTTATTAAAAGTGTCAATAAAATCATATAGCAGAATGAATCTATTGCGGACTTTATTTTAAAATATTTACAATCAATCGCAGAGTTGGGAGTCCAGCTATTTAATATATAGAGATCCTCTTTGACCATATGAAAACCAGCCTCCTATTTAACGATGAATTAACTATGAATACGCGCATAGGTAATGAACGGGTTATCGGTAACGGCGGCCAATTCACTAACTCACTCACTCGATCCATCACTCAGATGTAAACTTTTTCGTCATATCTACGTTGAAATAACAAAATTTGACCTCGGTAGTCAGTCAAATCCTTCGTAGCGCAGGCCCAGGTAAAAGGACAATAGAGCCGGAGACAAGTGAAGGACGTGAGGTCGAATCTCGCCCAGGACGTTTTTTTCTTTTTTTTTTCTTCGAACTGAAAGTTACTGTTTTTTTTTCGTTTGTTTGCATTTCATTTCCCAAAAAAACGGCAATATTGCGTTACCGTAAACATTTTGTATTCACGAGTTGTCTCGAAGAAGCCTTTGATTAGCTTTTGTGTGCATTTTTTAACGCGTGAATGCGCCAAGCGTAATGAACGAGTGCCACAAGCTTGCTCGCAGACCAGGCCTTTACCCTTTCCAAATGTAATACTCGACCTCCAAAAACGAGGACATTAAGAACACGCTGTACTGATGTTTTGCATTTGGAGTCCTCTGATGGAAAATTAAAACCGATCTGCAGTCTTCAAATGGATTTTAAAACAAAGACATAATTAAGACATTAAAATTTAACCTTTTCAGTTACTTGTGTGAGCGGTGGTCCAGTGGTGTAAGGCGCTGTATTGTTGAATCTGCTTTCCCGCGAGTTCGAATCCTGGAGAAGACATTGAGTAACTTTTTTTTTTTCTCTTTTTTTTCTTTTAAACGAAACTTTGAATCTTAAAGTTAGCATTTAGAGCGTTTTGTTGCAAAGGAGTCTTTAATTTTTTAAAGCGAACTGTTGCAGTGAAAACAAAATCATAAACACGTGTGATCATGAAGTCCTTTTTTGCGATTTAGGATTCGCTCACTGAAAAAGCGTGCACAATAGAATCGCGTCAAATCTGTAGCGTGCTTGTCAGTGATTGGCTTCTTAGTTCCTAATCCATATTCATGTATCTTGCAGAACGTGTCACCAACCAAGCAAGCTGCAGTTGAGCGAGGACGCCGAGATGTTCGGATATCGTTGTTGTCTTAAAGGAGCGGGGAGTCGCACGACGGATAAGACAGAGATGAAGCGAGGAAAGAAGTCTTCAAACTTGAAACGCGTGCGAGTATAACCGAAGGTTAGTACTGGTTTGAGAGAATATATTGATACAATTTTGTCCCGAAAACTAAAGTATTTTATATTTCTTCTCAAAAGGAGAATTTGAAGCCGCACGAGGGAAACCGAAGACATGGAGCAAAGAAAGAAAATTTTCAGCAAGTCCAACCAAAGGTGAGCAGTGGTTTCAAACTACATCATTTTTAAGTTTTTTCCAGCAAGCTAAAACAATTTTCAAAATGCTGTTCGTAGTACAAGTATGACCACGTGGATTTTGAGCGTCGCTTTCTTGGCCGTAAAACAGTGCATTTGCATTAGTCGTATTTGCTTCATACAGTGCAGTAAAATGTAGCAGTCTTGCTTCTAAGCTGTCACGAACGTTGAAATAAGTTTTGGCCCCTTAACATCCGTAAAATTCGTAAAGGCAGCCTCGCGCATCGGTAATTCGCGTGCGTCCTAAATTTATATGGGAAGCTTTACAACGCGTATATAAAATTTCGAATTTTGCTTGCGTCATTAACAATTATTTGCGGATATTTTTAAGATACATGGAAATTAGAAAGCAAATGAACATGTCCTCACCAATGAATCTGTTTATTTCTGTTTTCAGGATTACTAACACAGTGGTGTGGAAAAGAGGAGGAAAACAACAAAGAAGACAATGGAATCACTGAATCAGGAGAAAACGCTACAAAGATAAGAACTTTAACATTTTAATTATATTGCAGTATAAAATGGTGGCTGACAAAAATTTCTATTGAAACGCAGATTTATCAATTAAAGTGCTTGGTGCAAAAGGGGCTTATATCCCGGTTTTGGCCAAAATGTGAGAAGAACACTCCAAATTTGTCCATTTTTGCATGCACCGGGAATTTTAGGTGTTAAACGTTGATTTGATTTATCCATTTGCGTAAAGGCCAGGTTCTAAGCTTTTAGTCACAGCAATAGCAATTGTTTAAGACCGGCTGTTTGCTATGGCTAAATCCTGAGAATAAAGTCTTCAGGCAAAAATTACACGCAGATCTGCGTTTAACACACAAAATTCGCAGCGCAGGCAAATAAGGTCACGTCTGGAGCTTTTTTCTTATTTTTTTGACCAAATCCGTGATACATGCCTCCTTTGCGGCAAGCCATTCAGTCTTAAAAATACTGAATCAATGAAGGCACAAAGCTACAAATTACGAATTTTTTTTCCTCAGCCACTATTTCATAAAGATTAGTTTCCAAAGGACAATGAATCTTAAGATCTTAGAAAGAGTGGAAACGTTGAGCGATGTTCTGTAAATTATTTGATCTGATTTTTCGTATGGGTTTATCAAAAAGGAGGGAAGCAAATTCATATTGATGATGTATTAATTTACTTAAACTAGGCAACAAAAGCAAAGACAATTTTTTTAGTCTAGAATTGGTCATCATCGCTCAAGGTTTCTGCCATTAGCACACACATATAAAATCACAAAGCTCAGATCCTTTGGTTACCATAGTTACATCTTCAGGTGAAGATGCAAGGAGGTGATTCTTTTAAGGTGGCTCTATAAGGTTTAATACCCTTTTAGAAAAGCGCATAGTGCAAATAGCTGAGCATTTTTTCAATCAAGTATGATGGTAAAACGTTAACGACAGCTACATGAACCTGACAAATGACTTGTCAACATCATTAACAGAACAAACAAACAAACAATAGACTGAACGAAAAGGCAAATTTGACTTTAAATTCTTGGTGTTCGTTCATTGCTTCTTATTAATCAAAGATCCAAACACAAAGGCATTAAAAATAGGTAAACAGTAACTATTTTAAAAAAATCCAGCTGTGTAGTAGTCTTCACAACTATTAGGATGACACATTTACAATGCTATAGTTTCTGAACATTGAAACGAAACGCAAAAGTATTGCCGTTTTTGTGGCATTTAAGAATCTGGCCGTTTCGGACCGTCACAAATTTGATGAAACTTTAAAATGCTATATTTCTAAAATAAAGCATTCATTGAATATCAACATTTCCATGACGATTTATCTCACTGATTATTAAAATATATAAAACGAAGAGCTTTTATGGTGGTCTTACTTTAAGTTTTAGACCTTTTATAATGTCACATGAACAAAACCAACAAAAGACAAACAAAAATTACACCGACACATGGATCGCAAAGCTGAGGACCAATCACAACAACAAGAGACTTGATTAGCTTGGCATCAACTGATGATATACTATATATCCACATGACTCTCACTTCCGTTTAGGTTGTCGACTCGTCAGTCAACATCAACAACAACAGTTCTTTTCAGAACTACACTGATAAATACAACTACACATCAAACTCGACAGACTAAAACAACTTTGTTGACAAATATATAAGGTGAAACATTCTAACATATTATTTCGCAGCCTAGCGCCAAAATGCATTTACATAGCAGGACGAAATTGTTCCTGATGATGGTTTAGATTGTATACAATAAGTTTGACAGTGCCACCCTAATAGATTCAGCTTTGCATCACTGACTGATTGATTGATTAATTCTTAGTTTATCTTAGTTTATAAAACCCTCATGTCTGGTTCGGGGAAAGTTGGTATTTCTAGTTAATTGGGCCAGCTATACAGACCACAAAAACACAACAAAAATTTCGTTTTACAAATAATCTAGAAATGAACTGAGCAATATAGTTTGAAGATTTTGAGAACATTTCGAATGATTATAAATTCGGTCTATCCTGACTTAATTATTTTCTGTTTTAAATTAACGTTATTTCAAATTGGTAAAAGCATAAGATGGATCGTAATATTTATTGAAGAGGAGGTTCCATTTTATACAAGTCAATTGTTTCATGTTATAATTGAAATGTCTGTCGATCATGTTAAAATTAACTGAATAATATAGTTTAAAGATTTTGAGAATATTTCGAATGATTTTGAATTCGGTCTTTCCTGTCTCATAAGTTTCATTTTCAATTAGTGTTATTTCAAGTTGGTACAAACAATGCATAAGATAGCTCGCCACATTTACTGAAGCAGAGGTTCCATTTTTAAGTCTTAATTTTTTTGAATCTGTGAGCTTTAATTTTCATGTTATAATTGCAATGATGATCCAGAAAAATAAATGCTATAACGCGGAAAGTTTGAATAATTCACTGAACACGAGGGGATTTCAAAGCACCTAGAGGCTACACGCCTTAAACTAGGCAGTGTCTTTTGTATGTTTACTGCATTTTATATCTCACTGAGAAAGAAGGAAAAACAAAACTGCTTTTTTTTTCATTAGTCAAACAAATTGAACCAAGATCTATTAATTCAAAATAGAGAAATTAACATTGGGCTATGTGCAATTTCTGGTACAATGGATAAAGGAATTAAGAATTGGATTATATGGTCAATTTTAAGGTGGCCGAACACAGTTTTGATAGGTTGTGAGTACATGTCATTCGTTAGGGCATTATGTGAGAAAGGTTGTAGCTTAGAAGCTGAAACTTGGCAAAAGGAAAATATAGTGATGGAAGATTTTAATTAACGACTAAAATGTGCGCTTTGAACTGTTTTCATGACAACGTGGATGATTAAAAACAACCCTAAAATTTCACTTTTATAAGGTTTACGTACAATCGAGTTATTAGATGTTCTCGTGAACTTGCACGCAGCTTACAATAAATAATTTCTATCGTTTAAAATTGCCTACACCAAATTTTAACAAACTTTTTTTTTAAATATTCAAGAACATAGCTGCCCAGTCAATATTGATCGTGTCACAAAATTCCTTTGTTAGACTTCAGTTTTTAAGTTCTCATTATTTGAAATGCGACAAAAATAAGAATTATGACAAATTTCATGAAATTTTAATGAGTGGATTTTGAGAAATTGTCGTTTGTGTACATTGTTTACAAAACGTAGCTGTCGCACATTCTTTCCAAAAACCCGCGCCGTCACGCGAAACTGTGTTCGGCCACTTTTAGGTGGCTCGACTGGATTTTGGGGGGGGGCGATACCTCCGAAGTTTAAGCATCAACTACGACACCATTAACAACGCTTTGGAAAAACGATTACCACAGCTGTATTAGATAAAGATTAAAATTTGTTAAGAAAAGTACTATATTAACATCGGAGTTGTAGTGACGCCATGACGTTTTTTACTTGCCGTTGCATTTCTCGGCACCAGGAGGTTTTTTCGGTAATTGCTTAAGGGAGCTTGTTTCTCCTATAGCCGCCTCGGTTATGGCAAAGATTTAAGAAATTCTATAAGAGCGTTTTAGAAGTTTTTGGGGATGAAGTTTTAGGGATTATAAATACAGTGAAAAACATACTATCGACATAATTGGCTAATATCTAAAGAAAACGATGCGCTTTGAGGATGCAGTCTCATCTCACAGTAGTTTGATTCCATTTGAAATCATGTGTAAAAAAGTGAGGGGATTGCTTTGGCCAATTGCGAGAAAGAAGGATTTGATTAGTGTGCGTTCAGTTGCTCTTGTTGCCATTTTTTGATGTAATTTGGTCTCCGGCATTAAATGTGATGATGATTTGGAAACTGCTTGATAAATGTTTTTAAAAAAATTGACAATCTAGAGATTAATCATCAATTTATGACATTGAAAGGACATTGAAATTATGTAAGGCGATAAAATAGAGCCTCCAATGTATCAATTTTTTCCAACAGATTTTGTGTTTACAAGTGAGCGTCCTCATTATTCACGGGTATTGTTTTCAAGTTTCATATGCACGTGCACAACTTAAGCAAAAAAAAATCATTTGCATCGAACAGAACGCTCGATTGCTTTCCGAAGTATTTTCCGTAACATGCTAATAACTGGCTTGAGAATTGCAATAACATTACGCACAAGCTCCCTTAAGCGATTACCGAAAAAACCTCCTGGTGTCGAGAAATACGACGGCAGGTAAAAAACGTCATGGCGTCATTACGTTGCTATGGGAACTCCGAGGTTAATGTAACACTGGTTTTAACAAATTTTCATCTTTATCTAGTACAGCTGTGGTGACCGTTTTTCCATAGAATTGTTAATGATGTCGTAGTTAATGCTCAAACTTGGGGTGTATCGCCCCCTAAAATTCCAGTCGAGCCACCTTAACTCCTTTACTAAATTCCATTAGAAACGGTTACAAAAGATGCAAATAAATTTCACATTACCTCAGTGTTTACATTAAGACTTTGAAAAAGGCAGGAACTTACGCGCGACCGATAGGTTTTCGTGCCAAAAATTCGCCCTGATTATGCAATGTTTATATTTTTATTAATTAGCAAATCCATTCTATTTACCAAGAAAATAATACATCGTTCTCAATGGTTACTACTATGACGAAACGCCTTTTACAGTAAAAATACTCAGCGCGTTCCGCTTATCATTTGGGAATGACTTTCATTAATCGGGAACGGATTGCATTATTGAAATCTTTCAACGGTAGCCCATTCGAAATACGCAAGCGTTGGCCGCTATTGGCCGCTGTTGGTTTCAGTGTATTCAGTCGCTTGAACTTCATAGGAAATTTTCTTCACTTTCCGAAAAAAATTTCTCTTTCAGAGCCACCATGGTAGCATTTTAAGGATTCTTCTTCGGAGTTTTAAGGTGGTCAGACACGAGGGGTCATGTAGTAGGGACATGTCGCAGCGACATCTAGCAGCGACAAAAATTTGTGTAGTACACACTGAGGGACATGTAGCAGGGAGTGTAGCGGGGACCGATATAGCAAGGAAAAAATCATAGCGCTTGTACACCACATGAAAATGTCGCGGGGACTTGTCTCAGGGATAATATGATGCAGCGACACGTCCCCTCGTGTGAACTGATACTATCATAATTGTGCAACACCAATTTTGAGGACATTTTGTCCCCGTGACATGTCTCACGGACAAAATATCCCCAAAATTGGTGTTGCACAATTGTGAAAGTATTAGCTGCAACATGTCCCTGAGACAAGTCCCCGCGACATTTTCATGTGGTGTACAAGCGCTATGATTTTTTCCCTGCTACATGTCCCCGCCACACTCCCTGCTACACGTCCCTCAGTGTGTACTACACAAATTTTTGTCGCTGCTAAATGTCCCTGCGACATGTCTCTGCTACATGACCCCTTGTGTCTGACCACCTTAGGTTCAAAGCTTCTTTATGTCCAAAAAATACTCGGTGATGAATTTTTGTTGAGCGAACGGAAATACTGCGATGTGTCAAGCCACCTCCACCGCGGTCAAACGTCCGAGGCGTTTTTCGTTTTATTTAGTGGGATTTTATTTAACATTAAATGGAAATATGGGCAAGTATGTATAAAAAAAACTAGTTTTCGTTGAAAATGGACCAAAACTCTTTGTGCCTGATCAAAATTATGTTGGCAAATGGCGCCGACAATTCTGCAGTTCGCAGTTTTTAAACGCTTTAAACTTTCAAAACTTTTGTTAAAATTGATAGCATATTGGCAATATATTTGACTTTAAACAGTGAAAATGACAACCTTAACTTTTAAGAACTTTGCTTAACTTTTGCAAATTTCTCTCGTTTGACCGTGTTAACAATATTCAATTTTTAACTTTTAACCTGAATTTTGATTTCAATAATGCAATCCGTTCCCGATTAATGAAAGTCATTCTCAAATGATAAGCGGAACCCGCTCGAGTATTTTGACCGTAAAACGGTGCATTTCGCCAACCCTTTGTACAAACAGAAACGTAGTACCTAAAGATTTGTGTTACATTTATCCGCGACAAGAAATCATAAAGAAAAAACCTAGCGGTATTAACACGGTTTACTTGCAGAATGTAGAGTTTATAATAAGATAAAAATACTGCAAAAGGATCGAAAAGGCTCCTTTTTACGACAGGTAATACATGAACCCTTAGAAAAAAGTATCGGGATAATATTTCGTGTGTGAAATGTTGTGGAAAATTGCTTGCCATAAACATCGAAATGTTGCAAATTTGAAAAGTTGTATAATTTAAAGATTCAGAACAAAAATTACAGAAACGGTTAAAACGCTAACATGTTTAAATTAAATTGAATTATAACATGAAGTCTAGCTAGCCTCGAGCAAACTTATCATAATCTGATTAAATCATATTTTTCGCTATTTTTTAAAATAGGTCCATGATAACCGTCACGAATATAGCGCCTCCTACACACTATCATGACCATATTGTAGTATATTTAACATACTCGTAGTACCTGTAGTGTTTGTAGTACCCGTAGTACCTGTAGTACTCGTAGTACTCGTAGCACCTGTAGTACTCGTAGTACCTGTTGTACCTGTTGTACTCGTAGTACCTGTAGTATTCGTAGTACTTGTAGTACCTGTAGTATCTGTAGTACTCGTAGTATCTGTAGTACTCGTAGTACCTGTAGTACTTGTAGTACTCGTAGTACTTGTAGTACCTGTAGTACCTGTAGTACCTGTAGTACCTGTAGTACTCGTAGTACCTGTTGTACCTGTTGTACTCGTAGTACCTGTAGTATTCGTAGTACTTGTAGTACCTGTAGTATCTGTAGTACTCGTAGTACTCGTAGTACCTGTAGTACTCGTAGTACTCTTAGTACCTGTAGTACTCGTAGTACCTGTAGTACTCGTAGTACCTGTAGTACCTGTAGTTCTTGTAGTACCTGTATTACTCGTAGTACCTGTAGTACTTGTAGTATCTGTAGTGTTCGTAGTACTTGTAGTACTCGTAGTACCTGTAGTACTTGTAGTACTTGTAGTACTCTTAGTACCTGCAGTACCTGCAGTACCTGTAGTACTTGTAGTACCTGTAGTACCCGTTGTACCTGTAGTACCTGTAGTACCCGTTGTACCTGTAGTACCTGTAGTACTCGTAGTACTTGTAGTACCTGTAGTACTCGTAGTACTTGTAGTACCTGTAGTACTCGTAGTACCTGTAGTACTCGTAGTACTTGTAGTACTCGTAGTTATCATACTACAGGTACTGCGAGTACTACAGGTACTACGAGTACTACGAGTACTACAGGTACTACAGGTACTACGAGTACTACAGGTACTACAAGTACAACGAGTACTACAGGTACTACAAGTACTACAGATACTACGAGTACTACAGGTACTACGAGTACTACAGGTACTACAGGTACTACAAGTACAACGAGTACTACAGGTACTACAAGTACTACAGATACTACGAGTACTACAGGTACTACGAGTACTACGAGTACTACGAGTACTACAGGTACTACAAGTACTACAGGTACTACAGGTACTACGAGTACTACAGATACTACGAGTACTACGAGTACTACGAGTACTACAGGTACTACGAGTACGTTAAATATACTACAATATGGTCATGATAGTGTGTAGGAGGCGCTATATTCGTGACGGTTATCATGGACCTATTACCCTTTGTTTACCAAAATTGCGCTGCAAAACTAGAACTAGAGTTAATTGATTTCACCTGAAGCTCTTACTTATATGATGAAAATAGCGAACTAAGTTTCTCATCACTCATCACCAAATTGGCCCAAAACTCTTGAGCTCTTGGCACAAAGTTTTGTTTAGGTTTTCTAATTTGAATCAATAAATGGTGCGATGTTTTGGACATTTTACACAATGGAGATCTCAATTAAAATTAAAAAAAAATTATCATCAACGACTTAAGTTGTTTTTCTTCGACAACTGTCTTTATTGTCAATTGACGATTGAAAATTTATGGTAACGCACCGTTCCAGAAACAACGTAAAGGCGAGACTTAATTATTTGTTTGATTTTTTTTCCTTAAAAAATACTAAGAATGGCGAACCATATTAAAAAATCATTTATAAAAGATTTAGCAACGTTTCCATAGCTAAATTGTCATACAAAAGCTTGAGATCTTTTTCTCAAATTGGAATTTATAAGTGATAGGATGTCAGTGATGTTTTGGCCATTTTACCAAATGTGCAAAATTAGTCAGTGAAACAAAGCTAAGGACGTTTAATGTAGATAACATTTTCTCATACGAATCGATAACTATTGTGGTTTTTGGTTACTTTACAAATGAACAGATCTATAACAGTCGAATTGCTTGTGATTTCAAATTAGTAGTTCTATTTGTGGCTGAGAACGTTTCTGTTTTAAGAAAGACATTAAAGAACGCTTAACATGAACCTTCCTTCAGATGAGATTGAGGCAACTGTTTTTCTACTTGCATTTCTTTTGCCAAAGGGAATTGGTTTGGATAACGTTAAAGGGAACCTCCATTGTTACAACAAATTGACGTTAAATTGTTGGAAATAGAGTCTAAATGAAAATTTTTGAAAAACAGGTGCAAATATAATTTTAGTGTACAAAAAAAATGGATATAAATATCGCTTATTTTGCTTTTAAATTTCCCGCGCGCCGCCATTTTGAATATTTATGAAGTGTTACGGTTGTCTAATTGTTGCATACAAAAGAACTTCGATTCTTAACAATAGCGGCAACCGTAACACGTCATAAATGTTCAAAGTGGTGGCGCGCGGAAAATTTAAAAGCAAAATAAGCGATATTTATAACCATTTTATTTGTACACTAAAATTATATTTGCACCTATTCTTTTAAAAATCTTAACTTTCGACTTTAGTTCCAACAATTTAATGTCAATTTGTTCTGACAATGGAGGTTCCCTTTAACGGCCCAAAACCAGTTATTTTGACGTTTTACAATCTTAATGATTTTCACATTCACACCGACAAGGATAGTTAACGACCGTAAAAATTGTGTTGCGTCTGTGGATGAAACCCTAACGTTTGACCATTTAGACGGAAAGCTATTGAGCAGTACTTTCCTGTGGTGCTGTTTATTATGCTGTACAAGGTGATACTAACATTTGAGTCTGTTGATAAAACCGTGAAGTGTGACCAAATGAAAGCAAATGAAAGCTACTGAGCAGTACTTCAGTGTGGTACTGTTTATTGCTGTACAAGGTGGTTCTAACTTTTGAGTCTGTGGATGAAATCCTAAAGTGTGACAATTCAAATGGAAAGCTATTGAGCAGTACTTTCCTGTGGTGCTGTTTATTATGCTGTACAAGGTGGTTTAAACTTTCGAGCATTTAGATGAAAGTGTAAAGTGTAAAGTGTGACCATTCAGATAAAACCTACCGAGCAGTACTGAGCAGTACGTTCCTGTGGTGCTGTTTATCATACTGTACAAGGTGGTTCTAACTTTTGAGTCTGTGGATGAAATCCTAAAGTGTGACCATTTAATGAAAGCTACTGAACAGTACTTTCCTGTGGTGCTGTTTATTATGCTGTACAAGGTGGTTTTTCTGTGGATGAAATCCTAAAGTGTGGCCATTCAAATGAAAGCTACTGAGCAGTACTTTCCTGTGGTGCTGTTTATTATGCTGTACAAGGTGGTTCTACCTTTTGAGTCTGTGAATGAAATCCTAAAGTGTGACCATTCAAATGAAAGCTACTGAGCAGTACTTTCCTGTGGTGCTGTTTATTATGCTGTACAAGGTGGTTTTTCTGTGAATGAAATCCTAAAGTGTGACCATTCAAATGAAAGCTACTGAGCAGTACTTTCCTGTGGTACTGTTTATTATGCTGTACAAGGTGGTTCTAACTTTTGATTACGTGAGTAAAATCCTGAAGTGTGGCCATTGAAATGAAAGCCACTGAGCAGTACTTTCCTGTGGTGCTGTTTATTATGCTGTACAAGGTGATACTAACGTTTATTTTGACGTTTTACAATCTTAATGATTTTCACATTCACACCGACAAGGATAGTTAACGACCGTAAACATTGTGTTGCTTTGGCGATTTTTATAAAGTTTATTGCATCAAATGCTCAGGAAAGATTAGAAATTATTTCTCAGTTGATTTGTAATAAAATATTTTAGTTGTTCGTTTAATAAAGGGAATGTAATTTAAAAATATATACATTTTAAGACGTTGTGTTTTTGTGGTCTGTATAACGTTATTTTTATTTCATAAAACGTTGAAACTGGATTCAGTAGTGGGGACAAAAGCTCGTTTTATATTTGAAACCAGACATAGAGTTTTATTCTGGGCTGTAATTTATATTTAAGTGTTTATAGACGTTTTTCTGCCAACACATATGTAGCACAAGCCAGATCCAAAAAAGGAAATTGATTTTTAAATTAACTATTAGTCGAGAAATTGCCGTTAAACTCGACAAAAACATTTGTCACAAGTAGGAGCATGGAGTGAAGCAATTATTTCTTGTACTCCAAATTGTTGAATTTCTTTACGACTTGCTCCAATCATGATGAAAAATTAGAATTAAAGTCTGTAGGCAACGCGTTTGTAAAAAAAATTGGCGCTATTTTTTTGTCGCAACAAACAAGAATTGTGTTGGCTGAAGAAGGTCTAGTTGTAGGCAACATGGCAAGGTATAAAACTGTTTAAGGAAAGATTGAATTGAACATGGAATAAAAACGTTCCAAAATCGAATCGCTTGAAATCAGTGATATAAATCTTTTTAATTCCGTGCTAAAAATTGTTCACAGTGATTTTTAACTTGCCATGTTGCTTTTAACGTTATTTCGAATACTATGTAAACACCGACTCGTGCAAGAATTTGAAAAGACAAAAAGGTTATTGGATGGGATATTTTTGAATCAAAATTTAGTTGGAACAAGACATCGGGCACTTTGCGATTCTTGGCTTAAAGTTTATTTGTGAAGGAAGTTTGGAATATTTTTTTCACATTTTTTGCACGAGGTGGTGTATTCAAGTTTTTTGGCGGAAATTTTATTAAGGAAAACCTTTTTCAATTTTTTGTCGAAATAGTTGTTAGGGGAAACGCTGTGCAAATTTCTCTAGATTTTCCCGCCAAAAGACTTAGTATATAGAGCAAGAATTTTTTTTGACACCTTGTTAATGATTTAATTGATCGATTAAGATAGTTAGAAAGAGAAGGTAAATAAAAACATTTGTTTATACACTAATCATATTGCAAGTGAAATAAATAAAATAAGATTACAACTTGAAGACTTGTTTTATTATTTATACTTAATAACAGCAAGGTCAAAAAACTTTATTAAAAAAATCGGCGCATGCGTATTTTGAGCGCCCGTATTTTTCTAAGTCTTTTGGCGGGAAAATTTAAACCCTTCAAACAAATGTTAACTAAGACAAGAAAAAGAATATACAGATAAAACAAGGTTGTAAATCAATATTTTTTTTAAAAAAACGGCGCATGCGTATTTTGGGCGCCTGTATTTTTCTAAGTCTTTTGGCGGGAAAACTAAGCAATTTTGAACAGCTGTTACCATGGAAATAAAAATATCCACAACAAAATTGACAGTAGTAGTTATGAAAATCGTATCTTTATTTTTGCAAAAACAAAACTTTCTTGAAAATAAGTTAATACTCTTTCGTTTTAACTCAACGTGTGTATAGTTTCAATTCCCAAAATCGATTTGCACTCTAAAATGTTTGGATTTCTCTACGCCCTTTACGTCGCTTTGACTCGCTGGAAAACTAGGCTTTTTGCTTACACTGAACTGCTAAGTGAGTTCCAAACTTAGAACGTTCACTCCTAACCCTCCTACCAATCTTCTCACTGGTTTTCAGATTTTCGAAAAATCTTGATCTAAAATCTATTTTCTCTACCTCTTGTTCTTGCTTGTTGTTGTTCTTTGATTCTTTCTTGGGGAATTGAGGCATCAGACATCGATGGACAGCAGGCGTTGTCCTGTAGAATAATAAAATAAGGTCATATATGTTTTATTTCATATATATCATTTCACAATAGAAGGTAAATAGACCTACACTAAAACGGTGTCACTCCGGGTATTCGAGATTGTTTTTTATCCGCAAGCAGTTGAAAGGATCAAAACAAGCTTTGCTCATTTTCTCACTGAAACGCGTGTTACGTTAAAGAGAATAGCTACTTTTTAGATCCGTTTTCTTTGCTTTGGGTGTTCGCTAAACCAATCAAATTGCTTGCTTGCTTGCTTGCTTCCGTTCAATTTACATTTTATGATATGTCAATACATCTTGATTAGTTTTTCCACGCTGCTATCAGCTTTTTCCACTGCCATCATAGAACTTGGGAATCACGTAAGATTAGAATTTAAAATCTATGGACAAAATCCTAAAATGTGATTATTCAAGTAAAAACAGAAGAGCAGTACTTTCCTGTTGTGTTGTTTGTTTGTTCTGCTGTACAAGGTGGTTTAAACTTTCGAGTCTGTGGATAAAATCTTAAAGTGTGACCATTCAAATGAAAGCTACTGAGCAGTACTTTCCTGTGGTACTGTTTGTTTACTGCACAAGGTGATACTAACGTTTGAGCCTGTTGATAAAACCGTGAAGATTGACCATTCAGATGAAAGCCGCTGGGCAGTACTTCCCTGTGGTACTGTTTATTATGTTGTACAAGGTGCTTCTAACTTTTGAGTCTGTGAATGAAATCCTAAAGTGTGACCATTCATGCAAATGAAAGCTACTGAACAGTACTTTCCTGTGGTGCTGTTTATTATGCTGTTCAACGTGATACTAACGTTTGAGTGACTGTTGATAAAACCGTGAAGTGTGAGCAAATGAAAGCAACTGAAAGCTGCTGAGCGGTACTTTCCTGTGGTACTGTTTATTATGCTGTACAAGGTGGTACTGCTTATTATGCTGTACAAGGTGGTTCTAACTTGGAAGTCTGTGGATGAAATCCTAAAGTGTGACCATTCAAATGAAAGCTACTGAGCAGTACTTTCCTGAGGTACTGTTTATTATGCTGTACAAGGTGGTTCTAACTTTTGAATATGCGAATGAAATCCTAAAGTGTGACCATTCAAATAAAAGCTATTGAGCAGTACTTTGCTGTGGTGCTGTTTATTATGCTGTACAAGGTGGTTCTAACTTTTGAATATATGAATGACATCCTAAAGTGTGACCATTCAAATGAAAGCTATTGAGCAGTATTTTCCTGTGGTACTGTTTATTACGCTGTACAAGGTGGTTCTAACTTTTGAGTCTGTGGATGAAATCCTAAAGTGTGACCATTCAAATGGAAAGCTATTGAGCAGTACTTTCCTGTGGTGCTGTTTATTATGCTGTGCAAGGTGATTTAAACTTTTGAGCATTTAGATGAAAGTGTAAAGTGTGACCATTCAGATAAAACCTACCGAGCAGTACTTCCTTGTGGTACTGTTTGTGGTACTGTTTGTGGTACTGTTTGTTATACTGTACATGGTGGTTCTAACTTTTGAGTATGTGAATGAAATCCTACAGTGTGGCCATTTAAATGAAAGCTACTGAACAGTACTTTCCTGTGGTGCTGTTTGTGGTGCTGTTTGTGGTGCTGTTTGTGGTGCTGTTTATTATGCTGTACAAGGTGGTTTTTCTGTGGATGAAATCCTAAAGTGTGACCATTCAAATGAAAGCTACTGAGCAGTACTTTCCTGTGGTGCTGTTTATTAAGCTGTACAAGGTGATACTAACGTTTGAGTCTGTTGATAAAACCGTGAAGTGTGACCAAATGAAAGCAAATGAAAGCAAATGAAAGCTACTGAGCAGTACTTCAGTATGGTACTATTTATTGCTGTACAAGGTGGTGCTAACTTTCGAGTCTTTGAATGAAATCCTAGTTTGACCATTCAGATGAAAGCTACTAACCAGTACTTTATCGTGGTGCTGTTTATTATGCAGTTCAAGGTGGCTCTAACTTTGAGTTTGTAAATGAAATCCAGCATTGTGATTATTCAAATGAAAGCTACTGAGTAGTACTCTCCTGTGGTGCTGTTTAGTTTGGTTCTACTGAACAGGAAGATGAATGAGAAGGGGAGACCTTTTTGTTGTTAATTGGCAGAATGTCTATAAAAAAATCCGTTTTAAAACTACATGTAGGAATAGACCATTTTGTTGCTTGTTAGGAGATCATGGCGAATCAAGGCAATGTGGTGGAAAATTAAAATGTTTCTATGGAAATTGAAAGCTAAAAATCTTTATGGGAATGAACATTTTTGTGACTTTCTTTATTCAAAACCTGGCATACGAGTTCAAATAAGTCACAGAATAAATTTGATACCCTAGCCTTTTCTTTAAATTGTATTCCCATACGTGTTTTTCTCCGTAATTATCTGTAATTCAGCAAAGAGCTATTGTTCTGATTTACCGTGATCCCCCAACAAGCACGAAGTGGTCTATAATTCTTTCAATAGATATAAACTGTAACACTAACCTGAAGTATGAGGAATTGTCGTCGAGCTGTCCATGTCCAATGTAATCACCGTCTTTTTCACCCATGAATACCGTATGGTCATTTCACGTCTGTTTTTACATGTAAAAACCAGAACAGTTAGATATAAAGAATGACAAGGGTCTATGTTTGCAATGCACACATACGGACCTTGAGAACAGCTGAATGACAGCAGGTGGTCTGTCAGGGCTTACTGATTTCCTTTAAACCAGTGGGGGATCTATTAGGGGAGCCCGCCTCACCCCGCCCTCCTTATTCACTTCGTTCCCACCCCCCCCCCCCCCCCCCCTCCATCAGACCTTGAGAACAGCTGAATGACTTGCGGTGGTTTGTAAGGGCTTACTGATCTCCTTACAACCAGTGGGGGATCTATTGCAGGAGCCCGCCTCACCTCACCCCCGTTATTCACTTCGTCCCCCCCCCCATCAGACCTCAATAACAGCTGAATAACATGCGGTGGTCTGTCAGAGCTTACTGATCTCCTTAAAACCAGTGGGGGAGCCCGCCTCACCCCACCCTCCTTATTCATCCCCTCCCTTTCTAACGATGGAGTCTGCAACTGTGTTTGTGTCAATGCAACTCCGATAATATTGATCTCGCTCTGTTCAAAAATGCTCTGCAAATTAATGCACTGATATGATAAATAAGTGTCTTTGGCTGCAAATGTTCAGGATGGACATAATTGAAACTTGAAAAACTTGACCGTTCATTGGCTCATGTCTTGGAAAACTCGCTAGCAACTGATTACGGTTCGTTCTCCATTTGCTAATTCACTTGATACTGTTGATATATTCCCTTCGATATTCTAGACTGAGCATTTCTCCATTTGTTAATCCACTTGATACTGTTGATATATTCCTTTCGATATTCTAGGCTGAGTATTTCTCCATTTGCTAATTCACTTGATACTGTTAATATATTCCTTTCGATATTCTAGGCTGAGTATTTCTCCATTTGCTAATTCACTTGATACTATTGATATATTCCTTTCGATATTCTAGGCTGAGTATTTCTCCATTTGCTAATTCACTTGATACTGTTGAAATATTCCTTTCGATATTCTAGGCCGAGTATTTCTCCATTTGCTAATTCACTCGATACTCTTGATATATTCCTGTCGATATTCTAGGCCGAGTATTTCTCCATTTGCTAATTCACTCGATACTGTTGATATATTCCTGTCGATATTCTAGGCTGGGTATTTCGTGTGTGACAATTAAAAAAGGTACTTAGTTTCAGTTTAAAGCATTTTTCGCCTACAAACGTCAAAATTATTCCCATGACAAAGCTCCTTTAAAAAATTACGAATAACTGGTATAGGTTACAACGTTTACAAAAACAACGAACCTAACATAACGAACGCGAAACCTGTTACCACAGCCACAGATACAATACCTTACATCAAGAGCACTTCGGAGACTATTGCGCGGATCTTGATCCTTATAACATCCGTGTCGCTCACAAACCGATTACTACTTGACGACAACTTCTAACAAATGTTAAAGACCGGGACGAACCTAACGGCAGACAAGGAGCACTATACAAGATCAGATGCTGCGATTGCCTGGCCTCTTACATCGGTGAGACTGGCAAAAATTTGAACATACGACTGACTGAACACAAACAGGTGACGAGAAATGGTGATGTCAACAGTCACATTGCTGAACACCATTTACACACGAATCACAGAATTGACTGGGACTCTGCCGAATGCGTTAATACAGTATTTACAGTACAGACTTCTACAACCGATTCAATCTAGAAAGTTAGTTTACAAACTTAGAACAGACACCACTGAACCGATGCCAACAGCTACCTTCGGCCTACAAACGACTTTTCAACAAAACGGACAGACCGAACTCACACTAACAATACACGGATCGAAACGCACCAATCACTTGAGTCTGAACAGCCAATAACATCATGGCTAAACTGATCAATGACAGCAACAGCCAGACATTCTACCATCAACTGACCAATGACAGCAACAGCCAGACATTATACCATCAACTGACGATTCACAATTCACTTGACTCTGAAGATGACTTCCGCTCAGGTTGTCGAAACGTCAGTCAATGTCAACAACAACAGTTCTTTTCAGAACTACACTCACCCGGACGATCACACTCGACAGACTACTGATACTCCTGGGTTCAAACCATTTACAGGGGTACTCCCCTATGTAACTATAAGCTATATATAGGTACACTACACTCACCCGGACAATCATACTCGACAGACTACTGATACTCCTGGGCTCAAACCATTTACAGGTGTACTCCCCTATGTAACCTGTGTAACTATAAGCTATATGGGTAAACTACACTCACCCGGACGATCACACTCGACAGACTACTGATACTCCTGGGTTCAAAGCATTTACAATAGTAAAGTAAGTGATACTAACCTTGGGTACGAGGAATATCATCCTCCTTCTGTCTGTTTCCAAGGCAACCACATAAACTTTCTGAATCCAGCATTGTATGGTCATTTTATACCTGTTGTTATGAAAAAACAGCACGATGTTAGACAACGCAGACAATTGTCGGTCTAAAAATGGCTATGTAAAGATGGCTGATGGAGGATCACGTGATATGAGCTTCTGTTTAGACATAATTATGGCTTTCTTATACACAAGGAAGGGACTACACAAATATAAAGTTGTTCCGTTGTTGAACCAGCAGCAAGCACCTTTTCCTCTTAAGTAAATAAGAACTTATTTAAGAACCTAAATAACCTAAATTCTCAGTGGACACCTAATATATAAGAATCAGTTTCAGACTAACTTTGAAAATATCTAGGTTCTTTTACGTGGGTTTACACTATAATTGGAGGTCTATCAAGTCCCTTCTAGAATGCATTTGTGTGGGAATAATTTCAAGATTCAAAATTATGCCTTGAACAGCTATAAATTGCAACACAAACCTGAGCTATGCTGCTGTAATGAAAAAGAGATATCATCATTGTGTCCAAGGCAATCACAACAGTCTTTTCTGCCTTGATAATTGTATGGTCATTTCCATGTCTGTTATAATGAAAAACAGCAAAACATAAGAAAGACATATTGATAACAAAGGTTAATGTTTATAACTCGCAGTTAGATTAGCGACCTTGAGATCAGATACGAGTATGTAACAGTAAACAAGTACTACAATACACCATTTTGAGAATGGGACAAACAGGTCCCAAATACAGTGTTTGTTTGCGAGAAATCGGAATCAGATGTCAAATATATAGACTAATTTCCCAGATTTCCGTCAAATTATCTGGAAAGTTTATTAATGGAAAACTTTTTAAAGATACTAGGTGAAAGAATTTGGGGCTACACCTGGGCGACAAAGCGTGTAATCGCGTAATTTTGCATTTGTCTATAAACGTTTTCCCCGGTAATCAAACGTATGATTGACTATATACCACAGGATTACCAATCCCGTTTCTCCAGAATTTGGAGATCAACGGTACCATCGCTTAGTTTCCTCCCTTATAAATTCCTCTTACACTTTCTACTGTTCCACTGAAACACTTTTAAACTTGTAACATGAGCTCCTTTCTTAATTCAAACTTACTGCCATTAGTTTCTCAGTAATATTGTCGGTTTATATACATACCGTACACACTGACCGAGAAAATCCCCCCTCCCTCCCCACCACTACTCGATGCAAAATAAATCTTCATTATTTCAAACAAAATTAATCAGTAATATATAATATTAAGGTTTTGGAAAGATTTCCGTACAACCCATACATTAGTTATGCATACTGTTCTAAAAAATGAAACAAAAGCCAAAACAATAGAACTCCAAAAAACAAAACAATAGCATATACATACATAATTAATGTATGGAGCATACGGAAATCTTACTGTCTTTGCTAAATATCTCTTTCAAAGTACAAATGTGCACTTTTTGTAACGCTTTCAGTCTAAAGAGCAACTTAAAATAAAGGTCGATGTGATCTTCCTTACCTCTTACCTCTTCCAGCGAATTGAATCTTCCTGAATCTTTAAGCGTTGAATGTCCGCGTGTTAAGAACCATCGATCGTTCCAAAGCAATTTTCTGTGAGCCACGTCCCGCATGTAAGGTCTTGTAACAGTTTTAAAGTCGTG
This sequence comes from Cladopsammia gracilis, assembly GCA_022457155.1. Lineage (NCBI taxonomy): Eukaryota > Metazoa > Cnidaria > Anthozoa > Scleractinia > Dendrophylliidae > Cladopsammia > Cladopsammia gracilis. The sequence goes on along the minus strand of JAJGOT010000456.1, from coordinate 57,029 downwards.
GACAATTTCCAGTTGTAACCATAGTAGTTTCTTTGCTTCAACACAACTGCAGAATAGCGTTTAGGTGAAGTGTCGTCCGCCATGTTCTTTGCTTGCAGTAAAGGTGACAGAATAACAAGAATAATTGAATATTAATTTTAACGTTTATTTGCAATTCAAATGAAATTTTGGTCTTAGGGCGGGCTATCGGGTTTTGTAATTGCGGTACCGGATATTTCCCATTTTTAAATCGTGCATGTTAAGTAATGTCGTTGTATAGTGATGAGGTTAAGGGGTTACATTCTAAAAAAATGTGGTGCTGCGTCGTTGGGGAAGTTAAACACGAAAATATGGTTTTATCCATCGAGTTGATAAGGTAAAGAGATTCGCTCTGACACAAGGCTAGTGCTTGAAGCGTCAGCTTTATTGAATCTCTTTTTGGTGCCCATTTATCTTGTCAACTCAGGTCCCATTTATATGGTCTCTGGTACCCGAGACATATGGAATTGTAGAGTTTAAACCTACACACCTGGGCCAGATTTTGAAGCGCCAGAGCATTTCGTTCAAGACTTACAGTCGAACGAGTATTGGACATTTTTTGTAAAAATGTGTGGAGCGGCCATCTTGGTGAACCACTTCATAACACCAACATGGCGGCCAAAACTTCAAAGTCATAATTACGCACAAAATCTCATCACAAAAGATTGTATTCACTATAAGTTACAATTAACTCGGCTTTTTAGCATCTATAATGCAAAAATAACTTTCAACTGGTTCAATTTTGTCTATTTTTACGGCTTATCTGAAATAGCGTGACGAATTGCGTGACGCAAAATCTGAAGCAAAACATCGTTAGAACCTGAAACTGTTTGTAAAGGAGTGTAACACTGGTATCTACATACCATGTATGGGTCTGTTATTTTTAATCAACAGGCTCAAAAGATGTGGAAGGGAAAAAAGTTTACACCAGTATGGCACAACAAATTCCTTGACAAAAGTTGTAACTGGACAAGTATTTTAATGTATGTCAACAAGAAATAAACTTTTGTACAAGACCAGTACACTCGCACTATTTACAGCAAACATAAATAAAAGTAATCACCTTGACAAACACTGACTTTTTAAATTAATGAGGGCGATTCCTAACGGGCAAACGGCGTGACAAACACTTTTAAGTATTTGTCACGCAGTTTAAGTCACGCTATTTTAGGGCATTGTGTGAGTCGCTGACAGATAAACTAATATCACAATTCAATAAAAACTCTGAAAGCCTTAAAACGTCAGAAGGGCATAATAGAAATATTAAGAAAACAAAGAGAAGGATGGATGGTCAAAGATTAGGACAACATTGATTGTAAATTTCGGTTAATTTGCATTAAATATTGATCTGTTTTGACCCAAAATACTGCTTGATTTTTTCTTTTGAAAGGATCATTTTTTTATACTACAAACCATACATACTACAAATTAATAGAACCTTAAAGTAATCCCGCTTGATCTTTACAATTCAATCTTCCAGTTTTGACCATTTGCGGGTTCTTTTTTATCTGTAGCGTGATCTAGCTATTTTGCATTCTGATTTGAAAAGAACACTGTTGCTAAACTAAAAGGTTTGGAAATAAATACTTTATGTTTTATGTTCTGGTTCATATCATAAATCCTTGTTTGTGTAAGTTTCCTTTTGTATCTTTTGTGGTCGGACGGTAAAGTTAATAAATAGCAGATGATTTGTGTCCTCAGTTGAACGAATAAGAAGGGTTCTGAGGAGCTCCACACCAGTTCTTTTGTGGTCGGACGGTAAAGTTAATAAATAGCAGATGATTTGTGTCCTCAGTTGAACGAATAAGAAGGGTTCTGAGGAGCTCCACACCAGTTCCCAAGAAAACGCAAAACATCCTGGCACTCAGGGCTGTGGGAGACCTGGAAACGAAATAAGGAGCGCACTTAACATTATGAAAGAAGTACATTTTTTACGAGCTTACTGTCCGACAGACACACGTTTATCTCAATTCGTTTCCATTGCACTAAGCGACTGGGAACTAGAAAGTATTACCACTTTCCGTGGATGAAAGCACGGCGGTTAACTTTTAAGCCCAGATCGGGGCTGAAGATCGGGGGTCAAGTCTTGGTGTCTGTCTTCGTGGTTTTTCCATGCACAAGAAATCTTGCTCCACATAGTCTCCCTCTCCCTCTCCACTCAGATGTATAAATTCGTACCGGCATCATAATGCTGGGGATAACCCTGTAATAGACCAACAACCCATCCAGGGGGGGGGGGGGATAGTAATACTCCCAGTTGCTTAAAGCAACCTTGAGCCTCGCTCAAACAGGGATACACTCCGGCAGTGTGGGTTTCCTGTGGCCCATGCTAGTCCATCGGAGGCTTCCCGCCAACATTTTGGCAAATTATATCAATAATGCAGAAGCAGAACCAGTTGTATGCACTAAGTTTGAGAAAGGCACTGTGAGACGTAATGTGTTTTTCCTTGTGAGACACGAGAACAACAACGACCATCTGCATCTCCAATTTAACGCACTTACATGATTTGAATGCACTATTCTTCGCAGACATTCTCTCTTTTCTCATGTTTCTCTCGATACCATTCATATCGGAATTCTTCAACCGTACTTTCGTATTGTGATATTTGTTTTTCAGTATTTTTCAAAGTAAAGTTTAACTGTTAACTGTAAAATCCACCACCGCATTGAGACCCTCTAATAATACTAAATAAACTTTATTTAAGTGTCAATAAAATTACATAGCAGAATAAATCCATTGGGGACACTATTTAGAAAGAATTTACAAGCAATCGCAGAGTAGGGAGTCCAGCTATTTTATATATAGAGATCGTCTTTGACCACAGGAAAACCAGCCTCCTTTTTAACTCGTGAATACGCGAAGCGTAATGAGCGAGTGGCACCAGTGACCAGTGACCAGTAATGAACGAGTGCCACCAGTGACCAGTGACCAGTAATGAACGAGTGCCATCAGTGACCAGTGACCAGTAATGAACGAGTGCCACCAGTGACCAGTAATGAACGAGTGCCACCAGTGGCCAGTAACCAGTAATGAACGAGTGCCACCAGTGACCAGTGACCAGTAATGAAAGAGTGCCACCAGTGACCAGTGACCAGTAATGAACGAGTGCCACCAGTGATCAGTGACCAGTAATGAACGAGTGCCACCAGTGACCAGTGACCAGTAATGAACGAGTGCCACCAAATTCCAGTGACCAGTAATGAACGAGTGGCACCAGTTTCCAGTGACCAGTAATGAACGAGTGCCACTAGTGACCAGTGACCAGTAATGAACGAGTGCCACCAGTGACCAGTGACCAGTAATGAACGAGTGCCACCAGTGACCAGTGATGAACGAGTGCCACCAGTGACCAGTGACCAGTAATGAACGAGTGCCACCAGTGACCAGTGACCAGTAATGAACGAGTGCCACCAGTGACCAGTAATGAACGAGTGCCACCGGTTTCCAGTGACCAGTAATGAACGAGTGGCACCAGTGACCAGTGACCAGTAATGAACGAGTGCCACCAGTGACCAGTGACCAGTAATGAACGAGTGCCACCAGTGACCAGTAATGAACGAGTGCCACCAGTGACAGGTGACCAGTAATGAACGAGTGCCACCAGTGACCAGTAACCAGTAATGAACGAGTGCCACCAGTGACCAGTGACCAGAAATGAACGAGTGCCACCAGTGACCAGGGACCAGTAATGAACGAGTGCCACCTGTGACCAGTAATGAACGAGTGCCACCAGTTTCCAGTGACCAGTTATGAACGAGTGCCACCAGTGATCAGTGACCAGTAATGAACGAGTGCCACCAGTGACCAGTGACCAGTAATAAACGAGTGCCATCAGTGACCAGTGACCAGTAATGAACGAGTGCCACCAGTGATCAGTGACCAGTAATGAACGAGTGCCACCAGTGACCAGTGACCAGTAATGAACGAGTGCCACCAGTGACCAGTAATGAACGAGTGCCACCAGTGACCAGTGACCAGTAATGAACGAGTGCCACCAGTGACCAGTAATGAACGAGTGCCACCTGTGACCAGTAATGAACGAGTGCCACCAGTGACCAGTGACCAGTAATGAACGAGTGCCACCAGTGACCAGTGACCAGTAATAAACGAGTGCCACCAGTGACCAGTGACCAGTAATGAACGAGTGCCACCAGTGACTAGTGCGGCTTTTACTTGCCTACGAGCAAGCTCTCGGCCCCACACCCGAGTGCCACCAGTAACCAGTGCAGCCTTTAATAAAAATAAACGACAAACTGCAAGGCTGATCTGACTACGTAAAAAGGTAGATTTTGCGAGACACCAATGCGACAGAAACCGATAAAGCAGGGTAGCAACCGCGGACAGCTGTTTCGCCCTTGTATTGGGGCTCGTCAGCGCGGTGTAGCTTGTAACAAACTAAGAACAACCACAAGAAAGCAGTCGTAAATAGATTGCACAATGACCCGTACACAATATCAAGTTCCGTACCTTGGAACCAACTTGTCACCCGCATCACGCGTGCCACATCACGTGTTGCGGGGAACAAGCCGTCCCAAGATCAGAGATCAGAGGTCAGCCTTGCAGTTTGTCGTTTATTTTTGTTCATTTTTTGGCTGATTAGGTCTTTCGTAGATCCTACGTATCGTTTACAGCATTATCGTTTGCGGTCCTTTGCAGATTTTAGTTCTATTTTCAGCCTTTAATAGCCTACGAGCAAGCTCTCGGCCCCATGCCCGAGCGCGAGAGCTTGCTCGCAGGCCAGACCTTTACCCATTCCAAATGCAATTTTCGACCTCCGAAAACGAGGACATTATGAACACTTTGTACTAATGTTTCGCGTTTGGAGTACTTTGATGGAAAATTAAAACCGATCTGCAGTCTTCAAATGGATTTTTCAACAAAGACATGGGTTAGATATTAAAATGTAACATTTCCAGTTGCTTGTGTGAGCGGTGGTCAAGTGGTGTAAGGCGCTGTATTGTTGAACTTGCTTTCTCGCGAGTTCGACTCGTGGAGACGACATTGAGTAAGTTTTTTTCTCACTTTCTTTTCTTTTTAAACGGAAATTTGAAATTTGAAGTTGGCATTTAGAGCGTTTCGTACCATAGGAGTCTTTAAATTTTCTAAAGCGAACTGTTGCAGTCAAAACAAAATGAAGTAAACACGTGTGAAGTTTTTTTTTTTTTTGCGATTTAGGATTCGCTCACTGAAAAAGTGTGTGCAATAGAATCGCGTCAAATCTGTAGCGTGCTTGTCAGTGATTGGCTTCTTAGTTCCTAATCCATATTCATGTAACTTGCAGAACGTGTCACAAACCAAGCAAGTTGTAGTTGAGCGAGGACGCAGAGATGTTCGGATATCGTTGTTGTCTTAAAAGAGCGGGGTGTCGCACGAGGGATAAGACTGATATGAAGCGAGGAAAGAAGTGTTCAAACTTGAAAAGCGTACGAGTAAAACCGAAGGTGAGTACTGGTTTAGAAAATATATTGTTTTAATTTTGTCCCGAAAACTACAATAATTTTTATTTCTTCTCAAAAGGAGAATTTGAAGCCGCACGATGGAAACTGAAGACATGAAGCAAAGAAAGAAAACATTCAACAAGTTCAACCAAAGGTGAGCAGTGGTTTCAAACTATATTATTTTTAAATTTTTTTCCAGCAAGCTAAAACTATTTTCAAAATGCTTCTCGTAGTACAAGTATAACCATGTGCATTTTGAGCGTCGCTTTCTTGGCCGTAAAACAGTGCGTTTGCATTAGTCGTATTTGCTTCATATAGTGCAGTAAAATGTAGCAGCCTTGCTTCTAAGCTGTAACGAACGTTGAAATAAGTTTTGGCCGCTAAAAGTTTGACTACGTTGTAAAATTCGTAAAAGCAGCCTCGCGCATAGGTCATTCATATTCGAGTGCATCCTAAATTTATACGGGAAGCTTTACAACACGTATAAAGTTTTTAATTTTGCTTGCGTCATTAACAATTAACGGATATTTTTAACATGAATAGAAATTAGAAAGCAAATGAGCATTTTTCTCACCAATGAATCTGTTTATTTCTGTTTTCAGAATTACTAACACAGTGGTGTGGAAAAGAGGAGGAAAACAACAAAGAAGACAATGGAATCACTGAATCAGGAGAAAACGCTACAAAGATAAGAACTTTAACATTTCAATTATATTGCACTATAAATTGTTGGCTGACAAAAATTTCTACTTAGACGCAGATTTATCAACTAAATTGCTTGGTGCAAAGTGCGCTTATATCCCGGTTTTGGCCAAAATGTGAGAAGAACACTCCAAATTTGTCCATTTTTGCGTGCACTGGGAATTTTGACTGTTAAACGTTGATTTGATTTATCTGTTTGCGTAAAGGCTAAGTTTTAAGCTTTCAGTCACAGCAATAGCAATTGTTTAAGTACCGGCCATTTGCTGTGGCTAAATCCTGAGAAATAAAGTCTTCAGGCAAAAACTAAACGAAGATCTGCGTTTAACAGAAAATTCGTAGCGCATGCAAATAAGGTCTCGTCTGGAGCTTTTTTCTTATTTTTTGACCAAAACAGTGTTACATGCCTCCTTTGCGACAAGCCATTCAGTCATAAAAATACTGAATCAATGAAGGCACAAAGGTACAAATTACATATATATATATATATATTTTTTTTTCATCAGCCACTATTTTATGAAGACTATTTTCTAAAGGAAAATGAATCTTAAGATCTTAGAAAGAGTGGAAACGTTGAGCGATGTTCTGTAAATTATTGATCTGATCCAACATATGGGTTTTTCTTTTTATGTATTTATTTTATCAAAAAGCAGCGAAGCAAATTCATATTGATGTATTAATTTACTTAAACTAGGGAACAAAGGCAAATACGATTTTTTTAGTCTTGAATTGGTCGTGATTGCTCAAGGTTTCTGCCATTAGCACACGCATATGAAATCGCAAAGCTCACAAAGTAGTTCTTTTAAGGTGGCTCTGTAAGGTTTTAATACCCTTGAAAGCGCATGGTGCAAATAGCTGAGCATTTTTCCAATCAAGTATGATGGTAAAAAGGTTAACGACAGCTGCATGAACCTGACAAATGACTTATCAACATCATTAACAAAACAAACAAATAAAGAATATACAGAACAAAAAGGAAAATTTGACTTACAATTCTTGGTTTTCATTGCTTCCCATTAATCAAAGATCCAAACACAAAGGCGTTAAAGATAGGTAAACAGAAACCTTTTTTAAAGAATCCAGCTCTACAGTAGACTTCAAAACTATTAAAATGACGCATTTATAATGCTGAGTTTCTGAACATTGAAAAGAAACGCATAAATATTGCCGTTTTTAAAATATGCTTTATGTCTAAAAGGAAGCACTGATTGAATGTGAACATTTTCCACGACTATTTATCTCACTTATGATTAAAAATATATAAAACGAAGAGCCTTTAAGTTTCAGAATTTTTAAGTGACACGAAAACCAGCAATAGACAGAAGAAAATTACACTGACACACGGATCGCAAAGGGACAATCACAACAACAAGAGAATTGATAACCTTGGCATCAACTGACGATATAGCATCCACATGACTCTTACTTCCGTTCAGGTTGTGGACTCATCAGTCAATATCAACTCGTCAGTCAATATCAACAACAACAATTCTTTTCAGAACTGCACTGATATATACAACAACAGCTAGATCGAACTCGACAGACTAAAACAACTTTGTTGACAAATGCGTAAGGTGAAACATTATAAAATTAGATTTTTTTCGTATGCAGGCGTCAAAATGCACGAAAGTCATAGCAAGACGAAATAAATTGTTCCTGATATTTTAAATTGTATACGATGAAGCTTGACAGTGCCGCCTTAATAGATTCAGCTTTGCATCACTGACTGATTGGTTAATTGATTAATAAATAAATTAATTAATTAGTTGTTCAACAAGAGAACAGATTTTTTCAAGACAAACAACATTTTCAAGTTGAATTTGCTCTTTTAAATCCAAAAAAGATTGTTCATCGTTTATTTGATTTTAACAAAAATGTTTTTCTCGGCTTCGGGTTATTTGGGGTGGAAAGGATCTCAGTGAAGATTTAAGTTTTAAAGGGTCTCTATTCTCTTGTCGTCTTGGTATCTTAGTTTATAAAACCCTCATGTCTGGTTCGGGGAAAGTTGGTATTTCTAGTTAATTGGGCCAGCTATACAGACCACAAAAACACAACGATTTCGTTTTAAAAATAATCTAGAAATGAACTGAGCAATATAGTTTGAAGATTTTTGAACATTTCTAATGATTATGAATTCGATCTATCCTGTTAAGTATTTTTCCGTTTTAAATTAGCGTTTTTTCAAATTGGTTAAAGCATAAGATGGCTCGTAATATTTATTGAACGGAGGTTACATTTCATATAAGTCAATTTTTTCATGTTATAATTGAAGTCTGTCGATCATGTTAAAATTAACTGAATGATATAGTTTGAAGATTTTTAGAACATTTCGAATGATTATAAATTCGTTCTTTCTTTCATTTTAAATATGACTTATTTCAAGTTGGTACAAACAATACATAAGATAGCTCGCCACATTTACTGAAGCAGACGTTCCATTTTTTAACTCAATATTTTTTTTAATCTGTAAGCTTCCATTTTTATATTATAATTGATGTGATAATCCAGAAAAAAGTACTATAACGCGTAAAGTTTGAATAATTCACGGAACACGAGGCGATTTTAAAGCACCTCAAGCCTACACACCTGAAACTAGGCAGTGTCTTTTGTATATTTACTTCATTTTTTATCACACCGAAAAGACGGAAAACAAATTAATTAGAACATTTTTCATAAGTCAAACAACTTGGACCAAGATATTAAAATTCAAAATAGAAAAGTTGGCATTCGACTATGTGCAATTTCTGGCACACTGGATAAAATAATTGAAGATTGGATTGAATAGTGACTTTTAAATCCTTTACTAAATCCCATTAGAAACGGTAACATAAGAGGCAAATAAGTTTCACAATACCTCAGTGTTAGGACCATGAAAAAGGCGGGAACGTACGCGCGACCGATAGGTTTTCGCGCCAAAAATTGATCTTGCAATGTTTATATTTTTATTTATTGGCAAATGGATTCTTTTTACGAAGAATATAATATATCTTTTTCAATGGTTACAACAATGACGAAAAGCCTTTTAAAACGGTAGATTTAAACAATTCTTTCTACAAACAGAAACGAAGTTCTAAAAGATTTGTTATAAACAGGAAACATTTATCCGGGACAAGATGATATCATGAAGAAAAAACGTTCTTGAAAGTAGCAAAGCTGATGCAGCGGTACTAACGCGGTTTACTTGCAGAAATTAGAGTTTATAATAGGATAAAAATACTGCAAAAGGATAGAAAAAGGCTCTATTTTTACGACAGGTAATACACGAACGTACCCTTTGAAAAAGTTATCGGGAGAATACACCATGTGTGAAATTTTCTCGTCTCTTGTGTTTCGTTATTCAATGTAATTTAGCTAAAGCATTTACAAGTTATTGTCATTTAATCCAGTCGTCGATTGTTTTGTACAATGGAGTCGACTTTGTGGAAAGTTGCTTGCCATAAACCTGGAAATGTTGCAAATTTGAAAAGTGGTATAATTTAAAGGCCACTGCGATCAAATTTTTGACTTTCATTTTTTTTACATCTTCGTGTACAATTAGACTTTCTCACTTATCTTGCCAAATTTCAATCCATTACGAACATCAGAAGTCATTTTATTTTACATTTATGTCCGAGAATTTACGGCCGCCGTTAATCATCCTTGTTAATTCCAAGGCTTGGTTGCGAATGGGATAAAGTGACGTCAAAGGCTCAAACATACCTCACGGGTTGAAATTATAATAACAATAAGTATTGAAAATCACCCGAAAAGCAACAAAAACATTGGACTTGTTCTTCGTGCAATTTTCTATGCTGATTGTTATTATAATTTTAACCCGTGAGGTATGTTTTAGCACTTTATCCCATTTGCAGCCAAGCCTTGGAACAAGGTTGATTAATGGCGGCCGTAAATTCATGGACATAAATGTTAAAATAAAATGACTTCTGATGTTCGTAATGGATTGAAATTTGACAAGACGAGTAAGAAAGGCTAAATGTACACGAAGATGTAAAAAAATGAAAATGGAAAATTTGATTGCAATGGCACAAGATTCAGAACAAAAATTACACAAATCGTTTTAGGTGGTTCCCAACAGTTTCCAGCACTTTCCAATACTTAGATTTTGATGGGTCATTATAACCACTCTTTATCAGTTGGTGCTACAATCATGATATCAAACGAATGCCCAGTGATTGGTGAACACGTTGTTATCATTTTTGTGACACAATATGTTAATTTTAGCTTTAAGTGTTAATTACTCAAAAATGACTCGGTGAACCCCATTTTTTTATTGTCGAAATTTGATCAGTAAGATAAGATGCAACTTTTAGCAAAGTTTAAAAAACTTCTGTAGGTGGGGTTCAGAGCCACCTTAAATTTTCGAAAATTTAAGGTGGCATTGAACCCCACATAAGGAATTTTTTTAAACTTTGCCAAAAGTTGCATCTTATCCTACTGATCAAATTTCGACAATAAAAAATGGGGTTCACCGAGTCATTTTTGAGTAATAAACACTTAAAGCTAAAATTAAGGGTGTTTTTAGCACGTTATACTGTTCCTTTAGTAACATATTGTCACAAAAATGATAACAACGTGTTCACCAATCATTGGGCATTCGTTTGATATCATGATTGTAACATCAACTGATAAAGAGTGGTTATAAGTAATATATCAAACACAAGGAACAGTGTTTCATCAGATTTCCAAACACCAAGAAGTGGATTGGAAAAACGAGGCGCAGCCGAGTTTTTTTAAACCACTTCAAAGTGTTTGGAAATCTGATGAAACACTGTTTCGAGTGTTTGATATAGCTTCTCAAACTGATCGTTAAATGCGGAGAAAACGAAGGAATAAAATCGCCAAAATCTATGCAAAATAAGAAACGATTTCAAAACCTCCTTCACGGTAGTGATTTCCTTTGTGTTATCGTCATGAATTATTAATGAGTTTGAGAATGACCTATCAAATTCTAAGTCTTAAAAAGTGCTGGAAACTGTTGGGAGCCACCTTAAAACGCTAACATGTCTAAAATTTGAATTATATAAGGAAGCCTAGCCTCGAGCCAACTTATCCTAGTCGGATCGGATCATATTTTTGCTAGTTTTTGAAAACCTTTGTTTACCGAAATTACAGCGCAAAAAATAGAACTAGAGTTAATTGATTTCACTTGAAGTTCTTATTTATATGATGAAAATAGCAAACCATTTTTAAAAATTCTTTTTAAAAGATTTAGCAAAGTTTCTATTACCAAACTGGCCTACAACTCGTTTCGTTTAGGTTTTCTAATTTGAATCAATAAATGATGTGACGTTTTGGCCATTTCACACAATGGAGATCTCAATTATTGAAACAAATTTATTATTAAACACTTGAATTGTTTCTTCGACAACTGTCTTTCTTGTCAATTTATGATTTAAAATTTACAGTAACGTACCTTTCCAGAAACAACTTAAAAACGAGACTGATTTGTTTGAATGTTTTCCTTAAAGGGAACCTCCATTGTCAATTAACGTTAAATTGTTGAAAATAAAGTCGAAATTTCGATTATTTTATACCAAATGGAAGTATTTTTCTGTGTACAAAAAATTGGATAACAATATCGGCTATTTTCGCCTTTAAATTTCCCGTGCGCCGCCATTAAGAATCGACGTTGTTTTGAATGCAACAATTTGACAACTGTATGACGTCATAAATATTCAAAATGGCGGCGCGCGGGAAATGTCAAAGTGAAAATCTGCGATATTCATATCCATTTTTTTGTACACTAAAATTATACTTGCATCTTGTTTTTTTAAAAAATAATTTTGACTTCATTTCCAACAATTTAACGTCAATTTGTTATAACAATGGCGGTTTCCTTTGAAAACGACTAAGGATGGCGAACCATCACTAGATTGTCCTACAAAAACTTGAGATCTTGACACAAAGAATATATAGTTATTTGCTTTTTTCGTTCAGGTTTTCTAATTTGAATTGATAAGTGATTGGATGTCTGTGATGTTTTGGCCATTTAATACATTGAAGATCTGAATGAGATAAAATTACATTTATAGTTTAAACAAATTTACCAAAGGCTTGACTTTTTTCCTCGATTGCCGACTATATTTTGAATATTTTTCTTGAAACAAGGAAAAAGACGTTTAACACAAATAACATCGATAACTATTGTGTTTTTTGGTTACTTAACAAATAAACGGATCTGTAATAGTCGAATTGCTTGCGATTTAAAATTAGTAGTTATATCTGTGGCTAAGAACGTTTCTGTTTTAAGAAAGACGCTAAAGAACGCTAAACATGAACCTTCAGATCAGATTGAGGCAATCGTTTTTTCTTAATTTGTTTGTTTTTGCCAAAGGGAAATAGTTTGTATGGAAGGTTGTAAGTGCCATCCGACATCCAACTTATGAGACATCCCAGACAGGTGACTCTATTCCGTGGAAGTGATAGAATGCAACGGTGGAATGGCGGAATATCCTAAAACACGGAATAAGAGATACATATAAAACTTCAAGGCTTGAAATTATTTCCGTAGAGTCCCAGTCACGATGATATGATCGTTTCTGGCCAGTCAAATATATATATGAACAAGAGGCTCCAAGCAGCCTTTACTCATGCGCATGCGTAAGAAAATTTTATGATGTATTTTAACATAAGATGTCCGACATGGAGAAGAGTTACTCCTTTCATTCAGTCATCGTTCCTGAAAACCACGTTGTTTACTATTGAATGTTGTGGACGTGAAAGCTGTACCACAATGAAGCCAGTGATTTTTCTAAGTCTTATATATACCAAACGTGAACACAGTAAGTATTTAGGGTTATAGGAGATTCTTTCGTGACACCTAAGTAACGCTCTTTCACCGGAAGTGAGAATAGCCGGAAGTCACTAAACAGGAAGTGTAAATGGCAAAGACGTCAACCGGAAGTGCACAATTTAAAATATGCGTGCATAAATTTGCATGCAAAATCGTGACAAAAAATAAAAACAAGAGGCTCCAAGCAGCCTTTACTCATGCGCATACGTAAAAAAATTTTATGATATATTTCAAACATGATAAGAAGTCCGACATAGAGAAGAGTTACTCTTTTCATTCAGTCATCGTTCCTGCAAATATTGAATGTTGTGGACATGAAGGCTGTACCACAATGAAGCCAGTGATTCTTCTAAGTCATATATATATATACCAAACGTGAACATAGTAATGTATGTAGGGTTCTAAGTAACGCTCTTTTACCGGAAGTGAGAATAGCCGGAAGTCACTAAACAGGAAGTGTAACTGGCAAAGACGTCAACCGGAAGTGCACAATTATAAATATGCGTGCATAAATTTGTATGCAAAATCGTGACACAAAAAATAAAAATAATAATAATAAAAATAATAACAAGAAAAACGGAGCCGAAACCTTACCTCATGCCGCTTCGCGCATGAGTAATAATAAAAATAATAACAAGAAAAACGGAGCCAAAACCTTACCTCATGCCGCTTCGCGCATGAGTAATAAATAACTCTTAAAATGGGGACCATGAAACCAAAATGGCGTAAGGTCATTGCTCAAAGCCTGTAGAAGACTTTGATTACATCACTCGGGAACACAACGATGCATTGAAGGGAAGTTGACGATTACCAGCGTATGGTGCGGTTGCTGTCACGTATCCATATAAGCGGAATGTATTTTCTCTTTTTTATGTAACGCGTTTCATCCTGTTTTTCATTAAAATAGAAAATAAGTGGCAAACGCGAGAACGCTCACACATTTGATTTTTATTGTTCAGCTGTATAAAATTTCGTGTCAGTTTATATTACGCAAGTCGTAGGGGAAAAAACTGCAAAATTGTAACAGTAAATAGGCAAATAGTAAACAAAGTATAGAAGCGTGTGTTTAGCAAAATTATTCATTCCACCGTTCCATCATTCCGTGGAATGGGGTCAACTGTCTGGGATGTTTCACAAGTCGGATTTCGGATGGCACTTACAAGCTTCCGTAGGGTTTATTTTGTTTAATGTTAACTGCTCACTGCTCAGAACCAGTTATTTTGACGTTTTACAATCTTAATGTTTTTCACATTCCACCAACAAGAATAGTTCACGACCGTAAAAATTGTGTTATTTTGGCATTTTTTATAAAGTTTATTGCATCAAAATGCTCAGGAAAGATTAGAAATTATTTCTTTGATTTGTAATTTTAAATGAGTTGTGAAAAACATATTTTAGTTGTTCGTTTAATAAAAGGGTTATAAATTTAAAAAGCAAAAATATTTGAGACTTTGTGTTTTGTAGTCTGTGTAACGTTCTTTTCATTTCGTAAAAAAAACGTCGAAACTGGATTCAGTCGTCAGGGGCCAAAAACGCGGTCAGTTCTATTTGAAACCAGACATGGGATTTTATTCTGGGTTGTAATTACTTATTTAAGTGTTTATAGACTTTTTTCTGCCAACACATGATGTAGCATAAGCCAGAACCATAAAAAGGAAATTGATTTTTAATTTACTAACAGTCGAAAAATTGCTGTTAAGGTGGCTCCCAACAGTTTTCAGCACTTTTCAAGACTTAGATTTTGATGGGTCATTAAACAACTCTTTATCAGCTGACGCCACAATCATGATATCAAACGAATGCCCAATGATTGGTAAACACGTTATCATTTTTGTGACACGATATGTTACTTTTCGAAACAGCAAGGTGGCTCTGAACCCCACCTACAAAATTTTTGTAAACTTTGTCAAAAGTTGCATCTTATCCTACTGATCAAAATTGGACAATAAAAAATGGGGTTCGTCGAGTCATTTTTGAGTCAACAAAAAGTTAAAATTAATGGTGTATTCAGCACGTTATACTGTTACTATAGTGACATATTGTGTCACAAAAATGATAACGTATTCACCAATCATTGGGCATTCGTTTGATATTATGATTGTAGCATCAACTGATAAAGAATGGTTATAATGACCCATCAAATTCTAAGTCTAGAAAAGTGCTGGAAACTTTTGGGAGCCACCTTGTTAGAGCATGAAGTGATGCAATTATTTCTTGCACTCCAAATTGTTGAATTTCTTTGACTTGCTCCAATCATAATGAAAAATTAGAATTGAAGTCTGGGCAACTAGTTTATAAAAAGAAAACTGGCGATATTTTATTTGTCGGTACAAACAAGAATTGTGTTGGCTGAAGAAGGTATTGTTAGAGGTAACATGGCAAGGTGCAAAACTGTTTAAGGGAAGATTGAATTGGACATGAAATAAAAAACGGTCCAAAAAAGACATCGGGCACTATACTTCGCCTAAAGTTTGGAACAATTTTTTGACAAGGTGGTGTATGCAAGTTTTTTGGCGGAAATATTCTCAAGGACACCCTTTTTAAATTTTTTGTCGACACTGTTGTCAGGGGAAACGCTGTGCAAATTTCTCTAGATTTTCCCGCCAAAAGACTTAGTGTATATATAGCAAGAATTTTTCTTGACACCCTTTTAATGATTTAATTGAATTCTATTAACTAAGATAGTTAAAAAGAAAACGTAAATGAAAACATTTGTTTATACCCTACCATATTGCAAGTGAAATAAATAAAATAAGATTAAAACTTGAAGACTTGTTTTATTGACATTAATTTCAGAATAATAAGATTTATTTATACTTAACATTATTAGCAAGGTTAAAATTTTTTTTAAAAAAGTCGGCGCATGCGTATTTTTTGCGCTCGTATTTTTGTAAGTCTTTTGGCGGGAAAATTTAAACCCTTCAAAGAAATGTTAACTACGACAAGAAAATACAAGGTTGCAAATCAATAATTTTTTTAAAAACAAAACGGCGCATGCGTATTTTTGGCGCCCGTATTTTTAAGTCTTTTGGCGGGAAAATTAAGCAATTTTGAACAGCTGTTACCATGGAAATAAATATCAAGAACAAAATTGACAGTGGTAGTCATGAAAATCATATCTTCATTTTTGCAAAAACAAGCGTTTCTTGAAAATACGTCTTGGTACTCTTTCGTTTTCAGAAAAGAATTTCTAAATGCAGTATAATACTTAGTTTACAGGACAGAAAGTGGCAATTTCAGTCCTTTTAACAGTGCAAATCGCTTTTGTTGGAGTCACATTGAATGAACAAAGCGTCCGCTACGCTTTGTTACTCAACGTTTATAGTTTTACTTCCCCAAAATCGATTTGCACTCTTAAAATGTTTGGATTTCTCTACGCCCTTTACGTCGATTTGACTCGCTGAAAAACTAGTCTTTTTGCTTAGATCTAATTCCCAAGTGAGTTCCAAACTTAGGACGTTCACCCCTAACCCTCCTAGCAACCTTCTTAGTGGTTTACAGATTTTCGAAAAATCTTGATCTAAAATCTAGTTTCTCTACCTCTTGTTATTGCCTGTTATTGTTCTTTGATTCTTTGGGCAGCAGGCGTTGTCCTGTAAAATAATCAAAGGTAAATAAGTAACTTCACCAACATGATATACACATTTTTATCCCATTTAGCTACAGTTTTATTTATCTATTCCTGTGTATTGTATATATTGTATGTGTTGATAACAGCATTTTTTTAGGTTTTAGTACATATGGTGTGATATCTGCAATGATTTTACCGACTAAATAGATGTAGACATTAAATTCACTATCATACAGACACAAGTTACGATACTTTGTGATGACAAAGGCAAGTGAACTTTTAGAGCGATTTTGGTATGACCTAAAATGATGCCACTCCGGGTATTCGAGATTTTTTTATCCGCCAGCAGTTGAAAGGATCAAAACAAGCTTATTTGCTCTTTTTCTCGCTGAAAAGCGTGTTACGTTAAAGAGAATAGCTACTTTTTAGCTCGCAATCCGTTCACTTTGCTTTGGGTGTTCCCTAAACCAATCAAATTGCTTGCTTGCTTCCGTTCAATCATTTCAAGCACTCTATTTACATTTTATTAAATTTCAATACATGTTGATTAGTTTGTCATGCCGCTCTCAGCTTTCGCCACTCATAACTTTTTTGTTACTGCCATACTAGTACTTGGGAATCACGTAAGATTAGAATTTAAAATCAGTCATTCTATTCAGATAAACGCTATTGAGCAGTACTTTCCTGTGGACGGTGCTGTTTGTTTAGCCGTAGAAGGTGGTTCTAACTTTTGAGTCTGTGGATGAAATCCTAAAGTGTGACTATTCAAATGAAAGCTACTGAGCAGTACTTTCCTGTGGTGCTGTTTATTATGCTGCACAAGGTCGTTCTAACTTAACTTTTGAGTCTGTGGATGAAATCCTTAAGTGTAACCATTCAGATGAAAGATATTGAGCAGTACTTTTCTGTGGAACTGTTTTTTATGCCGTACAAGGTCATTCTAACTTTTAAGTCTGTGAATGAAATCCTAGAGTGTGGCCATTCAAATAAAAGCTACTGAGCAGTACTTCCGTGTGGCGCTGTTTATTTTGCGGTACAAGGTCGTTCCAACTTTTGAGTCTGTTGATGAAATCCTAATATGTGACCATTCAAATGAAAGCTATTGAGCAGTAATTCCGTGTGGTACTATTTATTATGTTGTACAAGGTGGTTCTAACTTTTGAGTCTGTGGGTGAACCTCTACAATGTGACTATTCAAATGAAAGCTACTGAGCAGTACTTCCATGTGGTACTTTTTATTATGCTTTACAAGGTGGCTCTAACTTTTGAGTTTATGAATGAAATCTGGCATTGTGATTTTTCAAATGAAAGCTACTGAGCAGTACTTCCGTGTGGTACTGTTTATTATGCTGTACGAGGTGGTTCTAACTTTTGAGTCTGTTGATGAAATCCTAATATGTGACCATTCAAATGAAAGCTATTGAGCAGAACTTCCGTGTGGCACTGTTTATTATGTTGTACAAAGTGGTTCTAACTTTTGAATCTGTGGTTGAACCTCTACAGTGTGATTATTCAAATGAAAGCTACTGAGCAGTACTTTCGTGTGGTACTGTTTATTATGCTGTACAAGGTGGTTCTAACTTTTAAGTCTGTGGTTGAAATCCTAGTGTGACCATTCAAATGAAAGCTACTGAACAGTACTTCCCTGTGGTACTTTTTATTATGCTGTACAAGGTGGCTCGAACTTTTGAGTTTGTGAATGAAATCTAGCATTGTGATAACTCAAATAAAAGCTACTGAACATTACTTTCCTGTGGTGGTGTTTAATTTGCTACACAGGGTGGTTCTACTGAACAGGAAGTCGAATGAGAAGGGGAGACCTTTTTTGTTGTAAATTGGCAGGATGTCTCTCTAAAACAAACCTGTTTTAAAACTAGGAATAGACCATTTTGTTGCTTGTTAGGAGATCATGGGGAATCAAGGCAAAGTGGTGGAAATTTAAAAGGTTTGTGTGGAAATTAAATGCTTAAAATCTGTATGCAAATGAACATTTTTGTAACTTTCTTCATTCAAAACCTAACATACTAGTTCAAAGAATTCACAGAATAAATTTGGTAGCTTAGCCTTTCCTTTGAATTGTATTTCCAAACGTGTTTTTCTCCGTAATTCTTTGTAATTCAACAACAAACAGTAGTAGGAACGATGCCCGCACGGGCTCACCAAAAATAAGCCTCCCCACGAACTTCCTTTCAGTCGGTTCGTGCGGGAGGCTCTGTTGGAGGGGGCAGCAACGATTCCAGGAAGCTTCCATGGGGGTGAGTTAACCCTTATTTTTGGTGAGCCCGTGGCGGGCATCGTTCCTACTACTCGTTTGATTAGTCTTTTAACCCTGTTTTAAATGTCCCCGGATGCCTCATCACACTACAATGGAGATGGTTATTATCAATTGAAGAAATCTAAACCCTTTGTATATATACCACTATTGGACACCTCGGTCTTATACAACAGAATCGCGGTTTTCGAAATTGGTTACACAGTTACAAGATTATCCTTCCAGCTAACTACCATGTGCGGAATCTAGCTTTGTTTAACAAAATAATCGAGCCTGAGCTTCTTAGAGTAATTAGATTAGAAGCTGATAGTTTAGGCCCATTAAAGGTTAGCTACACTATGATGGTTAAGTTTAGAAAAGAAACTAATAATGGCGTAGAATATACTGACTCCTTTTTAAGACAGGATGTGCCAATACTTATTAACGCCTTTGATCAAGGGTCAGTTATGAAAAAACTTAATGACGAAATAAATAGAAAAATAGAAAAAGAGAGTTAATCGCTCTTTGGGTAGAAAGAGGCTCTGGATGGGTTGTTGACGGTGTTTCTATCGTTTTTCTCGACTTTTCGAGAAATGTGCCAATGAGAGGCGGTTCGTATATCCCTCTTCCCCTAAGGCTTAAAGAAAAACAAGCCATTATAAACATCAAAAATGGAGATCATGAATGTTTGCGGTGGGCTTTGAGAGCTGCACGTTTCCCCGTTGCGGTAAACTCAACTTAAAGTTAATAACGATGACCTTGTCTGTACGGACGAAGAGATTTTAAACGAATGCGAGTAATTTTATCAAAATCTTTACACCTCCAAAATAGACAAAAGCAATTCAGAAGCTGACTGCTTTTTCACACAGCAGCCGGATGAAAAGAGCTTGAACAAAGATGAACAATTGCTCTGTGAAGGACTTTTTAACAGGACAGAATACTTGGACGTTCTCAAAAGTATGAATTCTGATAAATCTCCTGGAACTGATGGTCTACCTTGTGGATTTTACAAAGTCTTTTGGAAATGATCTGGCAGAAATATTGATAAACTCTCTAAATTAATCTTATGAAATAGGAAAGCTTTCGATATCTCAAAGACGAGGAATCATAAAGCTTATATCAAAAAGGATGCTGAGCTTAATTTAATTAAGAATTGGCGACCGTTAACATTGTTAAATTGCGATTATAAGATTGCAACGAAAGCCATAGCAAACTGCATCAAAATTGTTATTCCGAAGCTTATTTCAGATGATCAAACAGGTTTCATTAAAGGCAGATTCATCGGAGAAAACATTCGTTTTATAGACAGCTTCGTTAAATATACTGCAGAGAAAAATATACCGGGACTACTTCTTTTTCTCGACTTTGAAAAAGCTTTTGATACGCTGGAATGGTCCTTCATGCGGAAAACTTTCCTACATTTCGGTTTCGGTAAATCCTTACTGAACTGGATAAAAGTATTCTATTGCAATATTGAAAGCTGTATTTTGAACAATGGATGGGCAAGTAACTTTTTTAAACTTGGCAGAGGTGTCAGACAAGGGTGACCCTTGTCACCTTATTTGTTTATTCTCTCATTAGAAATACTAGCTGACGCTATTCGCCAAAAGAAGGACATTTGTGGTATAATGTTAAATGGTAAAGAGATTAAATTGAGCCAATTTGCTGACGACACAACCCTTATTTTAGACGGTTCTAAAAATCATTCCTAGAAGCCTTGAAGATGACAGACAGTTTTGGTACTGTATCTGGCCTTAATAACAGCAAGACCGTTGTTTAATCCTTCTCCACTCAAAGCGAGACCCGTTTGTATTTGATCTCTATAATAATGAGAGATATTGTTCATAGCTATTTTCCTCTTGAATGGGCATTTAAATTCTAACAAAGCTATAGTGTTATCTCTACTAATAAAATACCCATCTGGACTACAGGTAACCTTTCGATAAAGCGGATGATCGCTCGAAGATTAAGAGAAATAATATACCCAAAAACGGAAACAGAGTGTTTTTGTTCAAAATACTTGCGTACTAGCGATTCAAATAGATTACCCCAAGTACATGCAGCATTATTAAAAGTATCTACGGGTTGTATTTTCTTTAAGAGCAAGCTTTTTCGTGATTCAAACGGTGAAGACCCTGTCAAGGAAGAAATCTCTGATGCACCGATAGTATTTTGTCTGGCTTGTACCCAGTCGGCGCTCTTTTGTATCAAACCAGTCTTCCTCGATTTAGGAAAGTTTATGAACACTTGAGCAGTCGTCATCACTGATATACAAAGGATAAATATTTCTTCATTTGGTAATAACCACCCAACGAGCGGTATGTCTGTTGATCTGGTGTATAATCTTGATCCAGAAAAACAAGAAAGACAAGCCCTCCCGACACCAACTGTTCCAAAAATCGATCTCTGTGGGGGGTTTCATGATCTACAGATTCAGAACATAGTTCGGTTGGTGGTTCTCTTGGAACGCGAACATTCCTCCTTAAAGCATGACGACCTTTTCCAACACGATGTCTATAAAGAGTTTTTCTTTCGAGACCCATCGTGATATATAAAGGGTATACATTTCTTCAACTGGCAATACCCAACTCCATTGTACTGTGTGGGCGCATCCGGGGAAGTTTAAAACCGGGTTAAAAGACTTTTACTAATCCAACAGAGCAGGGAGTAGTAATTGCGATGCCCAACAGAGTAGGGAGTAGCAGGGACGATGCTTGCCACGGGCTCACCCCCACAGAGCCTATGTAAAGGATCAAAAGCCTCTACAATTTCGTTTCTAGGTGAAGCTCTCAAAAAGGGTTTTTGTTCTTGGTTGTCAAGCCAAGCGATCAGCTCACGCTGAGTGATGTTTGAGTTTTGCAAAAACACCTCTCATTGGGCGCCATAAACAGCGAGTAGTAGGAACGATGCCCGTCACGGGCTCACCAAAAATAAGGGTTAACTCACCCCCATGGAAGCTTCCTGGAATAGTTGCCGCCCCTCCAACAGAGCCTCCCCACGGGCCGACAGAAAGGAGGTTCGTGGGGAGGCTTTGTTGGAGGGGGCAGCAACTATTCCAGGAAGCTTCCATGGGGGTGAGTTAACCCTTATTTTAGGTGAGCCCGTGGCGGCCATCGTTCCTACTACTCAAACTATTATTCTGATTTCCCGTGATCCCCAGAAAGCGCGAAGTGGTCTATTATTCATTCAATATATATAAACTGTAACACGAACCTGAGGTATGAGGAATATCGTTGTCGTGCTGTCCGTGTCCCATGCAATCACAATTTTTTTTCCATAAATACCGCATTGTCATTTCATGTCTGTTATTAAAAACCCACAGAACATTTAGATAAGAATAACATGGGTTTATATTTGCAATGCACACACAGACCTTGAGAACAGCTGAATGACAGGACTGGTCTGTCAGGGCTTACTGATCTCCATAAAGCCCAGTGGGGAATCTATTGGAGGAGCTTGCCTCACCCCACCCTCCTTATTCCCCCTTCCCCCTCCCCACCCTCCCTTCCTCCCTAACGATGGAGTCTGCAACTGTCACTGTAAACAAATTTTAAAAAACATGTTTGTGTCAATCCAAATCCAGTAATATTGACTCGCTCTGTTAAAAAATGCTCTGCAAATTAATGCACTGATATGCTGTGACTACCAGGCCTCTTACATCGGTGAGGCTGGCAAAAATTTGAACATACGACTGCCGACTGAACACAAACGGGTGACGAAGGCGATGTCAACAGTCACATTGCTGAACAACATTTGCACACAAACCACAGAATTGACTGGGACTCTGCCGAATGCGTTAATATTTACAGTACGGACGTCTACAAACGATTCAATCTAGAAAGTTGGTTTACAAACTTAGAACAAACACCGTTGAACCGATGCCAACAGCTAGATGCGGCCTACAAACAACTTTTCAACAAAACGGACAGACTACTTCACACTAACCGTCACGGATCGAAACGCACCAATCACTGACTTGAGTCTCAACAGCCAATAACATGGTTAAACTGACCAATGACAGCAACAACCAGACATACATACCATCAACTGACGGTTCACAATTCACATGACTCTGAAGATGATTTCCGCTCACGTTGTCGAAACGTCAGTCAATGTCAACAGCAACAGTTCTTTTCAGAACTACACTCACCCGGACGATCACAGTCGACAGACTACTGATACTCCTGGGTTCAAAGCATTTACAATAGTAAAGTAAGTGATACTAACCTTAGGTATGAGCAATATCATCCTCTTTCTGTCTGTTTCCAAGGCAACCACATAAACTTTCTGACTCCAGCATTGTATGGTCATTGTATGGTCATTGTATGGTCATTGTATGGTCTGATGGATGAAAGGCGACGGGGAAGGTAGAAATCACCCGCGTATCATTATTATTTCAGCGAAATAAATGATAGATATCAAAATTTTAATAATCTAGACAATAATTTTAAAATCTTGTTTCTCTTTAACTATACTGATCCTTTTGTCTGCAGGACTACCGCTGCTAATATTTATAATTCAATGTAAAATCGACAATCTATGTTAGTTTAAGGTGGCTCGACTGGGTTTTTGGGTAACGATGCCTTTTAACTTTGAGAAACTTGTGTACCACCACAAACGATCCAACGGAAAATCGATTGCCACAGCTGTACTAGAGAAAGATTAAAGTTTCAGATGAGTTAAGTTTTATGGAAATCGGAGTTCCCGAGGCAACGTTAAGACATCATTCCCTGTTTTACATACTACCGATTTACTTGTCATCAAGAGATAATTTTGGAAAACGCTCTCTGTATCTTCGACCTGACGTACTTGTCCTAAGGTCTACAAAATTTTACAAATTTCTATGGAAGCGTTTTCGAGAAAATTTCGAGTGAAGTTTTAAGGTGTTAAAATACAACAAAAACAAAACAATTTAGAAATGTTATTAAAACGTATGTATACAAGGCTTGAAGAAATAATATTTTGATCTTAAATGAATTTTATATCATCCAAATACCTTGAGTGAAAATCTCTGCGAAATCGCTCCATTTTAATTTTATAAACGTTGGCTTAAATATGAACTGGTCTCTAGTGTTATTTCGCGTTTTTATCAAAAATGGACCCTACATTTATTAAAATGGTCGCGAATTTAAAAGCGATTGATGAATTTTGTTAAAACTTAGTCCTCATAAAGGTTAATTAATATTCAATACAACTGCCAAGTTTCAAATTCATTGAAACGTTCTAAGGCTGTCAATTTACAGCCTGAAGGTAGGAAAATATTGAGCTGATTTTCACGAAAGTGGTTGGTTGCTCTCATTATGCGTCTCCATTGTCTCGAATCGCCATGCAATTGTAAATTTCAGTACATAATTAATTCATAAACACTTCATTGCTTTGTTTAAAGTGTTACATGAATTCATGATGTACTGAAAGCTACAATTCCACGGCGATTTCATACAATGGAGATGCATAATGAAACAACAAGCCACGAGCGCGAAAATCAGCTCAATATTTCCCTGAGTTGGCGCTAAAAATTGACAGCCTTCCCTACCCATCACTTTCAAAATTAATCATTTAATTGCGAAGGCCCCACTGAAAATCGCCTTGGCGAGTTGAGTTCCCTCAATATATATTGTTATTATTATTGTTATTGGGAATTTTTCACAGGGTTTTTTTCCCTGGGGCAATAATATTGTTATTGTTATTATTATTATTATTATTATTATTATTATTATTATTACTAATCTACCGTATGCACGAGAACGGGAAAAAGCGCCAATACTCTAGTAGAGTCCTCGACGTCGAACACGGGACATTTACACCTCTCGTATTCACGACAACCGGTGGAATGAGTAAGGAATGCTTGATGTATCACAGTCGCCAAGCTGAGATGATCGCGATAAAGAAGGGAGAAGATTATGCGAAAACAATTTCATGGATCCGTGCAAGAATATCTTTTGCACTTCTAAGATCTGCACTGATTTGTCTGAGAGGGTCACGGACTGCAAAGAGAGCATCTTGGGACTTTAGAAGTGTAGACAAAGATATAGAGACTGCCGAAGGAGCTATTAATTAGTTCATTTATTTTTAAATTATTATTTTTGACCTTGTGAAAAGAATTGGGTACGTTTTTCAATCGATATGTATATAGATATATTTTAATTACGTATAGTTAATATTTTGTATTTGTTTTACTCCATAAGTTTTTTAAATTATATATTTTTGAATATCTATTTGCTTTAACTTGTCAAGCGTTATGAAATGAAAATTTATATGAATGAACTTTATAGTTTTTTCCGGCAAGTGTAGATAAGATTGATGATAAGGCTTAATCGATTTTTAAGAAATTTGTTAATAAAGTATACTTTTATTTAATTATTATTATTATTTTTATTATTATTATTATTATTATTATTATTATTATTATTATTATTATTATTAGGTATTCTCCACTGTTAATGGTCAACAGGTTTCTTTGGTGAAAAGTTACGACCGAACCCCTTCCAGGGGTCTAAGGTCCAAACTAAAGTCAAGTCCATTTCCATTTCCATTTCCATTTCTTAGATAAAACCTTTCTGAGAATGTAAGCTGTTCCGAGTAGGCTTGCTTTTTGGATTGTTTCAAAACATACATCAATCCCCAAATCCGTCAACAACTTTCTATGCCTGTTACTGTTCCTAACGCTCCAATCACTATTATTATCATCATCATCATCATTATTATTATTATTATTATTATTATTATTATTATTATTATTATTATTATTATTATTATTGGGCATTTTCACAGGTTTTTTTCCCCTGGAGCAATATTTCCAGTCAGGTCTCCTCCCGAGACCCTAGACTTCCATCAGTTTCCTTAGGATAGGTGCCGATCCAAGGAGAGCCGATTTTGCACTGTTCCTATTTTGTTCTTTACTGCTATTTGCTTTAAATGGCTCGCCAACTTCTTTGATACTGATCCTAAGGCTCCTACAACCACAGGTACCACTTTTGTCCTCGTTTTCCATATCCTTCTGATCTCTCTTCCCAAGTCTTGGTATTTTTCATACTTTTCAGTTTCTTTCTGCAATACATTAATATCTCCGGGAACAGCAATATCTACAATGGTTGTTTCCTTTGTCTTCTTTTTCAGGATTACAATGTCTGGCCTCCTGTGATGGATTTCACGGTCGGTTTGTATGGTAAAGTCCCACAACAGTTTTACTTCCTCATTCTCCTCTACGCTTTTTGGGGAATGCTCATACCACATGTTATTATTATTATTATTATTACTATTATTATTATTATTATTATTATTACATAATATTAACGTTTTGGAAAGATTTCCGTACAACCCCATACATTGCTAAGAGGCTTTGCTAGTTATGCATACTGTTCTGAAAACTGCAACAAAAGCCAAAACAATAGAACTCCAAAAGCAAAAAAATAGCACAACACATACATAATAAATGTATGGGTTTATATACGGAAATCTTACCGTTTTGCTAAATATCTCTTTCAAAGTACAAATGTGCATTTTTTGTAACGCTGTAACTCTAAAGAGCAACTTAAAATAAAGGCTGATATGATCTTCCTTACCTCTTGTGAAAACTGAGACGTTCTAGCGAATTGAATCTTTAAGCGTTGAATGTCTTCGTCTTTTGAACCATTGATCGTTCCAAAGCAACGTTCTGTGAACCACAGTTCCGCAAGTAAGGTCTTGTAACAGTTTTAAAGTCGTGGACGATTTCCAGTGGTAACCATAGTAAATGGAGGTTTCTTTGCTCCAATACAACTACAGAACGGCTTTTAGGCAAGCGTCGTTCGCCATGTTCTTTGCTTGCAGTAAAGGTGACAGAAAAACAAGAATAATTGAATATTAATTTTAACGTTTATTTGCAATTCAAATGAAATTTTGGTCTCAGGGCGATCAGAGGTGAATTCATTAAAACTTTTACAAGTGTAACTTACAAGTGTAGCTATTGTTTTCAACCTCTGAAACAATGGCTACACTTGTAAATTACATTTGTAAAAGTTTTAAAAAATTGACCCCAGGTCTTGTATTTCCCAGTGCCGAATCGCGGTACCGGATATCTCCATTTTTAAATCGTGCATGTTAAGTAGCAGAGTTGATAAGGTAACGAGATTCGCTCTAACGCAGGCCTAGCGCTGGAACCTTCAGCTTTTGAATCTCTTTCCGGTGGCCATTCACCTTATCAATTCCGTTGATAAAATCAAATTTCAGTGAAGGGCTGGAATGAACAATTGCTTGTTTTTTTTCTCGATGGGAATGAATGGGTGTAGGTATATTTGGGGTCCTTTTAGTAAAAGGATAATTCTCCCTGTTTGGGATACTTGAACATATATAGTGTACCAAACAGAATAGGGAGTCTGTATATAGTGTACCAAACAGAATAGGGAGTCTGTATATAGTGTATACCAAACAGAAAGGCTATGCTATTCCAAAAACGCGCAAGAAAGTCCAATAATTGTACCTTTTACCTAAATAATGAAACTATTGAAACTGCTCAGAATTATACCTATTTAGGAACCCGAATATCATCAACAGGAAATTTCACATTGGCAACTGATCACTTGAAAGAAAAGGCCATGCATGCTCTTTACAGTATTAGAAGACACACAGATTTTAGTAGATTAAAACCAAATCTTGCATCAAACATCTTTGACACAATATTACTCCAATCCTCACTTATAATAGTGAAGCTTGAGGCTTATATACCAAACAAGACTTTAAGACTTGGGATAGATCCTCAATACAAATAGTTCAATTACAATTCTGCAAACGCTATTTAGAAATAAATAATAAGACCTCGAATTTAGCATGTAGAGCGGAACTAGGTCGATTCCCTCTCATTCTTACCATAAATCAGAAAATTCTTAATTATATTCTATATCTTAAAAGCAAAAATGACGACTCTATAATGAAACAAATTTTCTTAATATCATGAGATCTCCATTCAATTAAAAAAACTAATTTTTACTCTAATTTATTAAACATGGTTGAATACTATGATCTACAAAATTTTAATCTTGACACACTGGATGAAAATAAGATCATGCATTATGTCAATCTTATGAAGCAAAAGTATATTTCCTACTGGAAACATGCTTTACAGAACTCAATGAAATTAGAATTTTACAATAGTTTTAAGGATCAATACATAATCTCCCATTATCTAGATCACACAAGGAAATCAAATGAAAGGAAAACTCTAGTCAAATTTAGGACAGGTAATCCAAAACTCATGATCGAGCTTGGTCGATATAATCAAATCCCTAGAGAAAATAGATTATGCCCTTTATGCGAATCAAATAATATCGAAAACGAAATTCATTTTCTCTTTCAATGCCCAAGATATTCAACTTTAAGAGATAAATACTTTAATCAAATCTACCAACACTTGCCGAATATTCAAAATACATCCTCAACAGAAAGTATCAAAGAATTGATGAACTCTTCCAATTATTTTGTTTATTTACTTTTAATGAAAATGATATCTGCATGCTTTGAATTACGTGATAGCTTAATATTGTCAAATCAAAATGAAGTTTTGTAATTATTTAATATTGTTTTACTGTCTTTTGTTATTGTTAAAAGTATGCTTTTGCAATACTGTAACTCAATATAGTCATGCAAATAAAGCTATTATTTACTTTAATAGGGGGTCTGTATATAGTGTACCAAACAGAATAGGGGGTCTGTATATAGTGTACCAAACAGAATAGGGGGTCTGTGTATAGTGTACCAAACAGAATAGGGGGTCTGTATATAGTGTACCAAACAGAATAGAGGGTCTGTATATAGTGTACCAAACAGAATAGGGGGTCTGTATGTAGTGTACCAAACAGAATAGGGGGTCTGTATATAGTGTACCAAACAGAATAGAGGGTCTGTATACAGTGTACCAAACAGAATAGGGGGTCTGTATATAGTGTACCAAACAGAATAGGGGGTCTGTATATAGTGTACCAAACAGAATAGAGGGTCTGTATACAGTGTACCAAACAGAATAGGGAGTCTGTATATAGTGTACCAAACAGAATAGGGGGTCTGTATATAGTGTACCAAACAGAATAGGGGGTCTGTATATAGTGTACCAAACAGAATAGGGGGTCTGTATATAGTGTACCAAACAGAATAGGGGGTTTGTATATAGTGTACCAAACAGAATAGGGGGTCTGTTTATAGTGTACCAAACAGAATAGGGGGTTTGTATAAAGTGTACCAAACAGAATAGGGGGTCTGTGTATAGTGTACCAAACAGAATAGGGGGTTTGTATATAGTGTACCAAACAGAATAGGGGGTCTGTATATAGTGTACCAAACAGAATAGGGGGTCTGTATATAGTGTACCAAACAGAATAGGGGGTCTGTATATAGTGTACCAAACAGAATAGGGGGTCTGTATATAGTGTACCAAACAGAATAGGGGGTCTGTTTATAGTGTACCAAACAGAATAGGGGGTTTGTATAAAGTGTACCAAACAGAATAGGGGGTCTGTGTATAGTGTACCAAACAGAATAGGGGGTTTGTATATAGTGTACCAAACAGAATAGGGGGTCTGTTTATAGTGTACCAAACAGAATAGGGGGTCTGTATACAGTGTACCAAACAGAATAGTGGGTCTGTGTATATATTCCGAAATAAAAAGTCTGACAGAAAGATTCTTATCGAAAATAACAAGGCAATGTATAAAAAAGTCGAGAATCGCGGCAATTGACACCAAAAATATAAATTTTCCAAGGCAAAAGCATCACGTTTTGATCAAGTTTGATGGGTCAAAATCATTGACAAAACATTTCCTACTGTGAATATGGCCGGGTAGGTTATTTAAAAGAAATGTAGCTGAGGCCGCGGTTTAGGGCAATATCTGTTTTTAGTATCACCCAACTAGTGGACTAATGCAAATCCTGCATTTTGATTGGCTACGCTACTAGGAGTCTAATAGTAATAGTCATCGAGTAGCGAAATTCGCCGGTTTTATTTTTCGTTTTATTCCCAAATAAATATTTCTTCAACTTGCAATTGCTTTTTTTTTATTATTGCCTTTTTCTGTCCGACTAGTTGGGTGATACTAAAACAATTAGACCCTTCGCCCTCAAGGGCTACGGGTCAATAGCCCATTCGGCTTCGCCTCATGGGCTATTGACCCGTAGCCCTTTCGGGCTACGGGTCTAATTGTTAAATAAGCGGGTAAAGATATTGTATGGTGTCCCCCAAGGCTCTGTCCTGGGACCATTATTATTTTTATTATACATTAATGACATTTACCGCTCATCTCGTAAATTTAATTTCTATTTATTCGCCGATGATACAAATCTATTTTATGCAGACAAAAACTTAAAAAGGCTTGAATGTGTAGTTAATACTGAACTAGTAAACATATCTGACTGGTTAAATGCAAACAAATTATCACTTAATTCCAGTAAATCTAATTTCGTTATCTTCAATCCTTACCAAAGAAAAGTCAATTATGAAATAAATTTAAACATATTCGACAACAACTCTATGAAATTAATTCCACTCGTGCGTAAAGACTACGTGAAGTATTTAGGTGTTCTAACTGACAGTAATCTTACCTGGAGAAACCACATTGACTACATTTAGTCTAAGACAAGTAAAGGTGTTGGCATCATCGCTTGGCTCAGACATCTTGTACCCACTATTACCCTTATGAGTATTTATCGATCCCTGATTGAACCGTATATATCTTATGGCTTAAGTGTATGGGGCCAAGCTGCTCATTCACAATTGAACAAAATTTTCCTTTTACAAAAACGAGCCCTCCGCTTAATGCATTTCTCAAATAATCGAGCACATGCTATTCCTTTATTTATTTTCTCTAATATTCTGCCACTGAATATGGTAGATTCTGCATGTACCGGTCATATATTACGTAAAACAAAAGGAACAAAGAACGACAATAATACAAATGCAAAACAAGACCAAAAATACAATACCTCACAAACAATAGAAGACAATGAGTGGTTCATGGGTACCGGTACATGCAGAAAGACCCCTGAATATGCTCTACTTTAAATCGATTTCTGTACTAATGCATGATGTTGCAAACCATTCTGTTCCATCTAATATTTCTGACCTTTTTATCCGCTCAGACCAGATTCACACTCACGACACCAGATTCTCAGCCGCTGGCAACTTTTATGTCAAAAATTCTAGAATTAACCAACAATTACACTCCTTTTCTAGAACTGGAACTAGAATTTGGAATAACATACCTATCAATTTACGTAACCAAAGCAAAACATGCTTTAAGTCCAAATTAAACAGATTACTAATGGAGGTTTTGGAGAGTGAGGATATCTATGTTGATGTCGAATTTCTTTGTACCAGTCTTCGTAATCTTAAAACACTTAATTGACTTTAAACTGCATTTTATTACCCCTTCTCCTTAATTTGTATATATATATATATATATATATATATATATATATATATATATATATAATAATTATTTGTGGTTGTCGTCACTTACAAATAGTAGAGCAGGAATATATTTATAAATATATATATATATATATATATATATATATATATATATATATATATATATATATATTATATATATATATATAAAGTGTAGAACTGGATATTCGTAAAACAGTGCTCAATACATTAATGTAGAGCGAAGTATATGTTTATACCCGCTCCAAGTTTAGGCTTGTCGAGCACTGTAAGATAATTCGCAATGGAAAAATTCAACCTCATCTACTCGACGAAGAATATTCCTCTACCATCACGCAACGACTACCTACAACGACTCATCGAAAAGACCGAACAGTTTCTCCGTAGAATGCGCTGGAAAGCCCACTTCTTTCTCAACCCCGACACAACTCCGTGCTCAAAAGAAACCTACGGCTTCAAATCTACCAAGAACCCACCTCCCATTGAAGAGCTTAAAGATTTCGAAGACGACATGCTAAAGATGATCCAGTCCGTAAAATTCAAGCAAGTTAACAACCCCTTCCTTAACAAGCTAAAAGAAGACACCGACTCCATCAAAACTGAGCCCAAGCTACTTATCGCCGCCGACAAAACTACGAACTTTTACAAACTAGAGCCCTCCAAGTACAACGACCTACTAGAAAAGAACATCACAAAGTCTTACAAGAAAGCGCCGGCAACCTGAGACATCCATAAACAAAACAAAGACATCGCGACAAAACTAGGAATCGACGACAGAGTGGACGCTACAGCTAACAAAGACGCATTCATAACACTTAAAGACCACAAGCCAAACTTCGCAAACAAACCGACCTGTAGACTAATCAACCCCACGAAATCCGAGATAGGCAAAGTCAGCAAAGACATCCTCGACCGTATTAACAGCAACATCACAAAAACATGCAACTTCAACCAATAGAAAAACACCGCATCCGTAATTAACTGGTTCAAATCTGTTCAAAACCAACAACGCTCCAGCTTCATCTGCTTCGACATTGAAGAGTTCTACCCCTCCATCAGCCAAGACCTCCTTAACAAAGCACTCGACTTCGCCTCTAACTACGATAACATCACCGCCGACGAAAGAAACATCATAATCCACGCTAAAAGCTCCATCCTAATCCACAAGAACCAACTCTGGCAAAAGAAAGGCAACACGACATTCGACGTCACCATGGGAAGCTTCGACGGCGCCGAAACATGCGAACTCGTGGGAAGCTTCCTCCTATCTCAACTCCAGCACCTAAATATTAACGTAGGACTTTACCGAGACGACGGACTAGCCATTACTAACGCTTCACCCAGAGACACAGAGAACACCAAGAAAGAAATATGCCGCATCTTTAATAACAACGGACTACGCATTACCATAGAAGCTAACAAACAAATCATTAACTTCCTAGACGTCACATTTAACCTCAACCAAAGCACCTATCAGCCCTTCACTAAACCGAACACTAAACTTCAATACGTCCACCGCGAGAGCAATCACCCGCCCATCACTGCAAAGAACATTCCCGCCGGCATCAACAAACGCCTTTCATCCCTATCTTCCGACAAAGCATCCTTTGACAAAGCCGTCCATCCATACCAGAAAGCACTCGACGAAAGCGGCTACCAATACACTCTACAGTATGAACCTCCAACAACAAACAGACGGAAAAACAGACAACGCAACAACATCATCTGGTATAACCCTCCATTTAGCAAAAACACCAGCACCAACATCGGATACAAGTTCCTCGCCCTAATAGACAAGCACTTCCCTAAAGATCACAAGCTCCGAAAAATCTTCAACCGCAACACCATAAAAATAAGTTACAGCTGCATGAATAACGCCAAACAGATAATTGATAACCATAATAAGCAGATTCTAAAGTCATCCACGCAAGCCAACGACGCCGCCACAGCTAACTCTAATACCACTCAAGACAAGAAGACATGCAACTGCCGACAAAAGAACACATGCCCACTCGACGGAAACTGCCTACAATCATCAGTCATCTACCAAGCTACAGTCACGCGCAACGACAACAACACAACAGAAACATACATCGGACTCACGGAAAACGACTTCAAAACAAGATACCGAAACCACACCGCATCATTCCGCCACTCTAAACACAGAAACTCAACTGAACTAAGCAAGTACATCTGGACTCTCAAAGACAGCAACATCGAACACTATATTTCGTGGCGCATCCTGTCTTCGCATTCACCGTACAACAGCTCAAGCAAAAGATGCAACCTCTGCCTAAAGGAAAAATTTCTAATCATTTGCCGACCAAAACTTTCTACACTTAACAAACGTAATGAACTCGTGTCTTCTTGCCGCCATAGAAACAAAGCCCTTCTACGCAACAGCTGAACTGTTAAACTTCGCGCCGCATTTCCTCCATAAACATATATATATATATATATATATATATATATATATATATTTTTTTTTTTTTCATATTTATTTCTATTATTAATTGATTTATTTGTTGTTGTTACAGTAACTAATCATAAATTATCCATTCCTTATTTTCGTATTTATTGTTATCTGTCGATTATTTTATAGTGAGCTCCTGTAATTGTTTAGTGTGCAGCAAGCCGCCACGATTAACTTTAGTTATTTGCGGGTTGCTAATATAATTTGTTTTATTATTTGTAAATAAATTGTTGTTGTTGTTTGTTGTTGTTGTTGTTGTACGAGTACTGATCATTTAGCTTTATTTCATCTTTTTTTTTACCGTGACCGAATCGAATCGGACCGCAAATGCAAATAAATCTTGTCACAAACGACACGCCGCTTGGAGTTTACCGGACTAGTCAACGCCGATAAAAACCGACAGCCCCCGAATACCGTAGATCAGTTCACCTTCAAAATTTGGGATGAAATCGTGGAGAGGTTTTCGAGAAAGATTAAGCCTTGAATGACTGGATTTGGGTATTATTTGACTTTTGACTCCATTTTTTGTATCGATCCAAGCAATTTAAAATACGCCTCAGCGAAGACTGCACACGGACATGGCCGGCAATAGTCAAACAATGCCACGATTATTTTTTTCAACGGGCCGGCTACTCCAGTATAAGAATAAAATTTCCTGGACCATTGCTTTATAGAGTAATAAGGTACTTATTGTTTTCTTGCCATGCCTTTAATTTAAGGCGAGGAAATCCATATGTAAGTTTGACTAAAATACGTGAATACATAATTTCGTTGTTTAATATCTCTCTATACATATAACCTAATTTTAGCCATTAATTCGATTTGAAGACATTGGCCGTTTTCACACTAGAGACGAACAAATCGTCTAGACGGACAAGTCGTCTCACACGGACAAGTCGTCTTAGTGTGAAAACGGGACGAACAAAATTTTGGACGTAAAAGTCGTCTGATTTTGTCCGTCGATTTTGCCGTCTGTTAAGACGATTTTTCGAGGACGATTTGTTCGTCTAGACGGATAAGTCGTCCAAAGTCCGACTTAAATTCACACCTGACGAACAAATGGTTGTATCTCGGTCCCAGTAGTCGCTAAGGGGAATGGAACTAGTAAAGGGAGTGATGGTTTATGGGAAAATCAAAATGGCAGCCATTTTTTTCTTAAAGCAAGGTAACCAAGCCTGTTAGTGCCAGGCCCCTTGCTTTCAAAATCGTCTGTTTGTTCGTTCAGAATTTACGATGACCAACACATGGTGAGTTGTCCGTCTAGAATTCACATTACACGAACAAATCGTCGGACGACTTGTCCGTCCAGACGATTTGTCCGTCTTCTAGTGTGAAATGGGCCATTAACTATTCTTATATACTACTGTTCCAATTTTAGCCGTTAAGTAACGGCTAAAACTCGGATCAGTATATACATTGAAAGCAGGTTTGTGGCTAAAAAAGGTTTATACCTACAATTACAATGAAATGAAATTATTATTATTATTATTATTATTATTAAATGCAAAATTAGCCGTTATCCTTACTATATACTGATCCGAGTTTTAGCCGTTACTTAACGGCTAAAATTGGACTAGTATTATACTGAAAGCAGGTTTGTGGCTAAAAACGTTTATTCTTGGCTTTCACTTACGTCATATCAAAATTCAGAAGCATTAAAAATAGATTTCGAATCTAAAATGTTTATGGAATTGTAAAGAGTTTAAAACTACACATCTTGGCCAAATTTTGAAGCGCAAAAGCATTTCGTTTAAGAGTTATAGGCGAACGAGTATTAGATATTTTTAGTAAGAAATGTATGTTGCGGCCATCTTTGTGCCCCTGAGAGGGGCACAAAGATGGCGGCCAAAAATTCAAAGTCTTAATTACACCAAAAATCACATCCAAAAATATTGTATTTGCTATAAGCTCAATTAACTCGGCTTATAAGCACTTATAATGCAAACAATAACTTTCAGCTGATTCAATTTTGTTTATTTTCGCGGCTTATCTGAAATAGCGTGACGCATTGCGTGACACATCTAAAACCTTTGTAAATCAGAAGCAAAACATCGTTAAAACCTGAAACTTTTTGTGAAAGATTATAACACTTGTATCCACATACCATGTTAGAAACAGCTTTGTAGGACGTTTTCTTTAGATTTTTTAATTTTTTATGATGTCATGTGAAAGCCAAGAACACCTACAATTAAAATGAAATGCAAAATTACCCATTATAAAAACTCCGAACCACTTGAACATCCGAACGTACTTTTCTGCTTGCCACCGAATTTATAAGTCGTGCGCTTGGCTTGTAGCCAAGAGCACGACTAATTTTTTGAACCAGTCCGCCATCCACTAAGTGTAAAAACTGGGACCAAAGGTCCGCTTGTAAAGCTGTAAGCGGCTTCTTGTTCTTTCATATGTATTTTAATTCGAGCCATATTGGCCTTATTTTGGAGTAAAGATTATTTTGAATTTTGCATGTGCCAACGAGGCTAATTAGCATAATTTGAATCGTGATTTATATTTCTTACATGGAAAGAAACAGAATACATGAATGTCATGGATGTCGAGTGGTAATTACGAAAATCTTATTACTGTCTCCAGTTTACAGGGCATTCTAGATTTTCTTTAGAGTTTTTCGCTTACTCCTTTGCAGTCGATACAGTGGGACCTGAGCTTGAACATGTACGGCATAATAACCGGGGGAACCAGGAGTATA
The DNA here is from genome assembly GCA_022457155.1 of Cladopsammia gracilis. Taxonomy (NCBI): domain Eukaryota; kingdom Metazoa; phylum Cnidaria; class Anthozoa; order Scleractinia; family Dendrophylliidae; genus Cladopsammia; species Cladopsammia gracilis. The sequence goes on along the minus strand of JAJGOT010000456.1, from coordinate 20,669 downwards.
GGACTGGCTATGGCCGAAGATCTCGCAAAGAACGCGGGCTACACTCATTTGATCCTCACTTACAACTCAAACACGCAACGCGCAGAAGAGGCGAAGAAGAGCCTTGAAGACAAGTATGGAATCTCTGTTTTCCTTTTTAAGGGAGACCTGGTCAAGCCCGAAACCGTTGATGCAATATTCGAGTGCGTGCAGATAAATTTTGGAAACAAGCTCAACGCCCTGGTACACAATGCCGGAGCTGTTGCTGGCTTGACTTCGAAAGCGGAGAGTGAAGAAGCGAAAAAAGCCGCTGAGAGTTCCAAGAAGACGATCGGCACTGGCGAGTTTGATGACTTTTCCGGCTATGATTACTACCAGAATATATATCCTAAATGCTTCATCCGCATGGTGGAGAAGGCCATCAAAATCATGGAGGATGGTAAAGGGTATATAGTGGCTTCTGGGGCCAACTCTTCACGAACAGTACAACGCGGGCTCACTATCCCAACCCATGCCAAAGGAGGTTTGGAGTATTTGGTAAGTTTACGTTACGTTGATCCTCCCAGTGATGTTAAGGTGTTTTTGACCTGACTTTAGGTCAAAACATGTCGAAAAATATTGATAATGAAAGGAAAGGTACCATAAGACTAACAACAACTAATTATTTAATAAAAAGAAGCAATATTAACCGCAAACTACCTAAAAGAGTTATTCGAGGCCGGCGGGGGCAAATCCAATACTTTCGGGTAATTCAGTGTTTAATAGTAACAAAACATGAAGAATTTTCTCAAAGTATAAGCGGAAAAAACGAAGGCCAAAGTTGCCAGAGCGCCCCGTAATTATGATGCAATTATTCACATCCGGACTCGCGATCTCACGTCAACAGTTTCAGCAAAATTAAAGAAAATTGGAGCGCAATCCTTTCACATTTTATTTTCTAACGGTGATTCGCGATTATTTTCATGGCATTTGTTATGCTTTCTAAGGCCTCCGGAAAACCTAGAAACATTTTAGATGTACGATTCTTGCGAGTCGATGACAAACAAACACAGCTGACGGATTATGCAAATTTTCGCACAATTGGAAGCATTGTTTTCGATGCCTTATCAATCGACCATGACGTGTTAAGTGCACTCAGCAGCCTAATAGGCTCCTGGTGCACTGAAGAGAACGCGGAAAATGTCCGAGCGAATATCACACGATTTCTTCTTCTTTGGGAGCCCCTCTCCCCCGCCCTTCCCGGGTTAAATATTTTCATTTTAAATTCTTACACAGGCGCAAATCAAAGACTCCTGTGAGCCAACTCGTGAATACAAAACCTTCGGACCCTCCCCTCTCCTAGACGTTTTCCTTCACCAACCCATAATCCCCACCCGTTACATCCAACCCCCACCCTCCCCTCCCTTCAACTCCGTTCCCATGGGTAAGGCAGATGACCATTACATATCGCGGGCTCAATGTTCACCGATCCTCCGGCGACTTACATGCACCCTGATTTGAAATCAGAAAACGGCAAACTGATCCTTACGGCAAGGCGATGAAAGAGTAAATAAAAGAATAAAACAAAATTTATATTTATATTTATATTTATATATATATTTATAAATTAATTAATAATTATTTATTTATATATATTTATTTATTTATATTTATTTATTTATATATATACTCTCGTGACTCCACAATGCAATCCAACAATGTGTAACCGTACATCCTGTGCCCAAGTTCAGGAGTTGCCATAAAGCCATTATGGTGACAACCGGGAGGGCACATTGTATACAATTGTATGTTACGCTCACTGTTCATTCAGTTTGAGCACTCTCTGGATTGGGTGGAGAGCCTCATAAGAGGTGTTCACTATTGGCATATTGCTTCGCTCACTGCTTGCAGTTTGAGCACTCTCGTGACTCCACAATGCAATCCAACAATGTGTAACCGTACATCCTGTGCCCAAGTTCAGGAGTTGCCATAAAGCCATTATGGTGACAACCGGGAGGGCACATTGTATACAATTGTATGTTACGCTCACTGTTCATTCAGTTTGAGCACTCTCTGGATTGGGTGTAGAGCCTCATAAGAGGTGTTCACTATTGGCATATTGCTTCGCTCACTGCTTGCAGTTTGAGCACTCTCGTGACTCCACAATGCAATCCAACAATGTGTAACCGTACATCCTGTGCCCAAGTTCAGGAGTTGCCATAAAGCCATTATGGTGACAACCGGGAGGGCACATTGTATACAATTGTATGTTACGCTCACTGTTCATTCAGTTTGAGCACTCTCTGGATTGGGTGGAGAGCCTCATAAGAGGTGTTCACTATTGGCATATTGCTTCGCTCACTGCTTGCAGTTTGTGCACTCTCGTGACTCCACAATGCAATCCAACAATGTGTAACCGTACATCCTGTGCCCAAGTTCAGGAGTTGCCATAAAGCCATTATGGTGACAACAGGGAGGGCACATTGTATACAATTGTATATATATATATTAAAACGAATTTGCCCAATATTTCGGTTTGAAAACAAACCTTCTTCAGGGGCTAACAGAAAAATGAAAAATGAAGTTAAAACTAAAAGTTCGTTACAAATAAGAAATTGAAATTATGAAAATAAAAACAATAGATTATTATTGATGCAGGAGACTAGGTGTCGTATGTCAATGAGCTTCGTCACGTCTATTTATTCCTAGAGGAGATAACGTTTTCCCTTTGTGTATCAAATGAGCCTCTCTCACCTTTCTCACTGCGTCACGATTGCTGCGTATGAGTTCAAGTGGGATTAGAAGAACATCATTGATTGAATGTCCAGCTTGATTGAAATGTAGGGAGACAGGAGTGGGATCGTTCAGTTGATGATGGTTTATGATGGAACGGCGGTGTTCTCCAAATCGTTCATTAAGTTGCCGTATTGAACCATTCAATAAGGGTGTTCTAACCGAGGGGATGGTGTTGTGTGCTGTTTGCAGTTATAGTTTGCTCTAATGCTTACGTTTCCTTCACAGGTACGATTTTATGCCCACACCTTGGCCCCACGGCAAATCACAGTGAACGCCATAATTCCTGGTCTGATCATGTCGGACGGGTGGCATCACCTCAGTGCAAGTTTTGGCGGTGTTGAAGGCGAGGCGATGAAGGCACAGATCCAGGCAACTCCCATGAAGCGTTTCGGGGAGGGTCGTGAGATTGGGAGCGTGGTTTCTTTTCTCTGTTCACCAAAGGCTTCATTCATCACTGGGGTAGCTTTGCCAGTGGATGGAGGCCTTCATTTGCAATAGCTGGATTAGTTAGCCGGCAAGCTTTGTAGATTCTTTTAAAAAAAGTTTCAGTGTGCGCGTTCCCTTTGCATAAACTAGCCTGTTCAAAAGCCGAAATGGGTGATATTGGTGACTATATTGGTGACTATATTAGTGACTATACTGGCGACTATATTTTTATCTTTTAAAACACGTTTCGACACAGTTATCGAGAGTTTACTGTATTCATTGATTTTATTTCTTTGAGATAAGGGGGTAGACTGATAGCAGTCCCTTTTTGGATGGTCGAGCGGGCGAGTAAATACACGATCGACTATCGAGCGAGCGAAAGTAATGCGAGCCGAGGGGGCGCTGGGGAGGAGGCGGGAAGAGTTCCCCTCGGTTCGTTCGCTCGCTCCAGTCTCACCGAGCGTGTTTTCGTGATAAGCTCGCCCTCGCTCAACTGACTTAAGGGACAGCCACACAGTCTAATAAAAGTGTAACCACAAGAAAATTAGCAAATTAATTTAAGGAATCACTATAACGTAGAGTACATTGCGGCTTTGTTCAGAAAGTAGGGTGTGTGTGAGTGCTTTGAACATGTTTTATTATACGCTCTGTAGTCAGATGTTATCACAAAACGGTAGCGTGAAGCAGAATTAACAGGGATTGAAATTCAAAATGAAATATATTTTAAACATGAACATCGTAACCAACCGATGATACTTTAGAAACGAGATTGGTCTCACAAGTTGTTATCTTTTAAAGAAGGTGAACTTGGTTTGAAAAGTCTAGTTTTTGCTCATTTGCATTAGATTTGGTACATTGAAGTTCGACGCTTAAACTGGGCATAAAACACAAACCAGTTACAAAACGACATTCTTGCTGAGCACCCAACAATTCGTTATAAACTTGGGAGAAAGCCTAGAAAGTGTACAGCCCCCCAAATGCCCTGCGTTAAGGCCACAAGATTTTTTTGTCTGTTCAAAGACATTTAAAATTGCTGGAAACTACTCTCAGAAGGCTGGAAATGCTATTTCAGAGACCCTACATTTCAAAAAATCCCCGGAGCCCCCTGAAACTAGCGCCTTCGGCGTGAGTGCTGGACCCTCCCCCCCCCCAATAATTTTACCGAGCTTAACGGCCCTGTTCCTTCCTTGCTAAATTTACATGTATATGAACCACGCACTTTTCAGCGCCAGTTTCCGTTGTACCCTCAAACAGGAGAACTCTTTCCAAATATATTGCAAAGCTTCAATCTGGCTCGAGGATCAACGCTTTGAAGATTTGTAGAGTTTCTAGAGTGAATGCCCAGCTATTTTAGTTTTGTCTTTACAGGATTTTAATTTTCAGGATCCAAGCTTTATAGTAGAGAGAGTTGAAGTTTGTCTCAGTCAAGGCTGTAATTTTAGCTTCCGTTCGCTACGCCTTATAGTGGCGTGGAGTTCCCTTTGAAATTTTGACAGTCTAGCGACTGCTTCATTCATGCATGGTTCATGCCACTATTTCATTCAGGCCAGACCATGGTTTTGGTTCTTCTATCTCTCGAACCTCCTCAGTTGCCGGGTTTGTATTTGGACGCTCGCGTTCGCAGATGTTTGTGCCATGCTATACACTTGATAAATTAAACCTTTCCCAAATCTGGATGAAAGTATCGCAAGAACATCTTTCCCCGCCAACAGTGCCTCCACCGCTTGAGTCTGTTTCGGTTTCAGCGATGTTATATTTGGAATTTTTTCCAGACATGCCTGAAGTTTGGCAACCATTGACAGAAACTAAGTGTTGATAGCGGCCGGCGCGTTTTTGACAGATGTTGACAGATTGCCATGGAAGAGCCAATCAGAGTTTTGAGTTGTGAGAGCAACGCATAAGTTCAAAAGTTTGGGCTTTGTCTGTAGTCTCTCCTTTTTCTCTCTCCCTCTCGCCTTTCTCGTCTCGCCTTTCTCGCGTGGAGTGATTTTCACGCGCGCTCGCGTTTCGCTCGCTCTACTATCCCTGAGGAAAAAGGAGGGACTACTCGTAGTCTAGTCTCAATCAGGTGTCCAACGTCCTTCTGGACGGTATGATTTAGGCTCAACCATTACCCTACTCTTGGTTTGCACGTGACGTCAAACGAAACATCAAGTAAAAAGGAAGTGAGTATTGCCGGATTTGGCGAGAGTTCCAATCGATAACGATTTCCTTTTCTTTCTTTTTGAAAAACAGATCAGAATGGACCTTGCATGCACTAGTGATTGCGAAAGAATGATTAAAGGTCTCAAATGACGTAGTAACGTGCATCACGGATCACCTTGTGTGACCGGAAAAACGACTGTGAAACAAATCAAAACAATTTTATTAATTCCCGTGCTTAAGGGTACCTACAAGACACTAAAGCCCGACTTTGCTACTCGTATGGTTCTTGTTTAGTGTACCAATGAAAGCTGTAACAATGATGCTCCCATTTCAAAAGAAAGAAATCTAATTTGGTAAAGGTGAATGTCACACAACGACCTTTCCACACTTTCTTGAGACTAAATTCTGTAAAATCTGAGACTGCGAACATAACATCTCTGAACCTTTAAATATATTTTGTTCTGTTAGACATGAAATTGATGGAAAATTGGGTGAAAAACATCAATACCACCCACCAGGTGACCTAGAAGAGTTAGCGATCATTTCAATATCTTGAACGGTTTCATTTCAGAAAACTGAAAACTTTAAAAGAAGAAAGGTTGACGAGAAGCATTTGTTTGTCAATCATGTGACTCTAGTGTCAATCTTTTCTCGGTCTGCTCAACCGCGTTCGTTTCCAGGTTTTTTTAGCCGAAAAACATACCTCTTAGCCCGAGAACGTACTACTGTTCAACAAGTGTGCAAGAACAGGCCACGGAAGTGCAGCACAGTCCAAAAACATGTATGTTAACGAGAAATCGAATTTAATTTTAGCCCAAAATAAATATGACACGATTCAATGCCATTTTTTTTTTGTTTTTATTGTTATTCAATCACTCTCCATACTAGTCACAAATCTCCATACAAAACTAATCAACTTGAACACTAAAGGCGACATTGGTTATGCGGTAAGGAAATGAAAATCTAGCGAAACCAATCAAATTATCCACTCGACAACTTGAGAACTTTATGTTACATTGGTTATGTGGCAAGAAAAGTACATCGTGTTTTTGGCCAAAAGCTCCTTCTGCTTATGAGAAAATCAAACAAGATTGCAATATGTTCAATTTTTTAACAGAGTCACTAGGCGTTGATTTTGTACATTTTTCCTTTGTAGACCGAAGCAAAAATCTTGATATCTTTGATGCCGATTGGCTCAATTGCAAGGGGGTTCTGCTCCAGAATTGTAAAATTAGCCAGCTTTCCTCCTTCAATGGTTCCCATGATGTCATCAGTGCCCATTATGATAGCTGCATTTTTAGTTACGGCCTGCATACCTTGATACGGCGTCACCTTGAGATCATCTCTGTAGCTGTTATCGTCTGCAGTGACTCGGTTGATAGCGCTCCAGGCCAGCAGAAGAGGTTGCGAAGGCGCCATGGTGAAGTCGGAGTGGAAAGCTGTTACCACGCCTCTGTCGAAGAGCCATTTTATTGGAACCATGGCGTGGGAACGGGCAGTACCCAGTCCCTCTGTGGAGTACTTGTCAGCCAAAGCGTAGAAGTAGAATGGGGCTGCTGACACCATTAAACCCAACTTGGCAATTCTATCGGCTTGATCTTCGGTGAAGTAGCCAGCATGCTCGATTGTGGTTCGGTGGTTTTCTCTTGGGGATTCCTTGCCGAGTTTTTCAACAATATCCAGCAACGTCTGCATGCCAAGGTCGCCATTGGTGTGCACATGGATCTGAAAGCCATTCCTCCAGTACACTCTCATCATCTCTTCCAGCTCGGTCGGTGGAAAGATCCACTCACCATCGTGACCATCCATGTAGCCATCTTTCATCTGCATGGCCAACGAATAGAACGCTCCGTCACAGAGAGCTTTGACATGGTTGCTGTAGACCATCACTTGATCGTCGCTGAAGTTCTTTGCGAGGTCTTGAATGTGCTCCACGGCTTTTTGGTGGTCTCCCCCGTACGGCTTAGCGCAGTTTCGTCCGCTGGCGACACAGTAGGTAGAGAAATGGGCGATGTCCTTGTTCTTTAGAATCTCTTCCGTTCTTTGTTTCTCCATCTTCTCATCAATTAAGGGAAACTCAAGATCGGCGACTGCGGTGAGCCCACTTTGGTGAACGCACTAAAAAAGGAACAACAAACAAGTCAACTGATAACAAAAATGTGAAATATCTTCACACATAGACCGATAATACACAGTCTCCTGTGCCATTATTTGGCTTGTCACGCAACGCTTCTTCCACCATCTGAGAGAAGTGTTGCGTGACAACCAAAATAACTGTTGCTAAGGCAACGAAAGGGTGTTCGGATTATAAAATTGTGAACGTAATACGAACATTTCGATAATAGTTCGATAATAGTCCGAGAAATACTGACATTTCTGACGATCCGAGGATACTTCGATTACAGATCAACACTTTTTAGTCCGCCTGACATTTTTTAACCTTTAAACTCCCTAGTGCTCAAAATTCTCCATTCCCTTAACCTTTTTTGCGACAGTCACAAAGACAACGCCCAAACGAGTGCTCTTATTGTGGTCACAGTATAGGACGGAAGGAAAACAGTTGGTCTTCTTCAAGTGAATACGACAGATATTTTTGGAATCAACATGGCGTTCTGATAAGAAAGTCGGAAAAAGTTTTTCGATATCGATTTTCTTTTCCGTGTTGTAGCCGTCTAAAAACGTGAAATTTCACCTCCGGTGGGTTACAAAACCGCGCAAGAAGAAAGACTGGAAATAGTCCGCTGTGACGTCAATACAAGAATGCCGGTGTCGCGGTTTCACGGTTCCTCACATTTTGTGGTGCGCCCTGAGGAAGAAACATGGTTCTACTGAAGTGTGTTGTCTATGGTTGTAGCAACACGCACCAAAAAACGGAGAACTGAGAAACCGCGACACTGACATTCTTGTATTGAAGTCACAGTGGACTACTTCCAGTCTTTCTGCTTGCGCGGTTTTGTAACTCACCGGAAGTGAAATTTCACGTTTTTAGACGGCTAAATTACGGACAAGAAAAATCGATATCGAAAACCTTTTTTCGACTTTCTTATCAGAACGCCATGTAGATTCCATCAAGCAAATAAAAAAAATCTGTTATGTACACTTTTAGGGTCGCTAAGATACACTGAAGTAGAAGGGACGGCAAATAAATGTGTAAGTATTAAAAAGGATCACAATTTGGCACAGGTGTATTGCACAAAATTTACGAGAGCTTGCTGTTGGACGCTAACCATGGCGTTTAAAAGTTAACTGTTTTTAGGTGCAATGGGAAATTTTCTTTTCGATAACGAATTTGTGAATGAACGGGTAAGGAACGAAGGTTCTCCATGCGAATGTATATGCTGAGTACTCCTCCGAAATGGAGGATTTTATAATTGTACTTAATTCTATTTATTTCATACCTTCACCAAATCCTCGTAGCCAGCCATCATCATCGGCATGACAACGCTGTTGAAGTACTTGGTCGCCATTACCGCGTCTAAACCCATCTCAAAGAAGTGGCCGCGATCCCAGTCCACTTGGGGGTTATTCTTCAACTCTTCTTGTTTGTCTGCGTCGAGATTGTCGCGCGCGTAAGTGTTGAGGTAGACTTCGTGAAAGCTTCTATGCCATACCGCGATAGGTGTCTTTTTGGCAATGTCGTTTAGCCCGTCGATTACCGTCCTGCTCATCTCGCCATGGAAGTACTGATGATAACCCCAGGTTATCAGAAATTTGTCGGCTTGTTGGTTGGTTAGGATCAGGTCGTTCAGGCGATTTCGATACTCCTCTTCGGTTCTCACACCTTTGTAAGTGCCGCTTGGAAGAACCCAATCAAAGGGTGTGATGAAGTGCATTTGTAAAATCAGGGCCGCCATGGACGGATGAAGATGAGGGTCAATATGTCCCGGCATCATGGTTTTGCCTTCAAGGTTTACTTCGCTCACGCCAGGGAACAAACCTTTTGCGTCAGTCAAGCTTCCAGTAAAGGCGATTTTTCCACCTTTTTCCACCACAGCCTCGACGTACTGCGCCGTCTCTCCAACCATGGTAAGGATGCGACCACCGAAGTACAGCGTCATTTTGCTTTCGATCTGAGAACGTTATTTGCTTGCAGCGAAACCGAGCACAGAGACCTTCAATGACAACTATGCAACACCGTTTGGTTTACCCTGGTATAAATAGCTGTGTACTAATATAAGTCCGCCCATTAATCCAACCACTTTTAAAACAGCCAATCGTCGCGGAGTGCTGAATTGCTATTTCACGAACAATTCTTTCAGTCAAAAGCTTCAGTGCGTTCGCTTATCATTTGGGAATAACTTTCATTAAGGCCCGGATCGCACTTGGGGCAATTTTGTACATTTTTATCGGATTTCAATTTATTTAAGTGCCTGACTTTGCAAAGACAAGTGCGACCTACACTTTTCAGAGAAACTAACTGGGCAGACAAATAAAACGGTAGTTTCTTGGTGTTGCGGATGGTGTGATCACCAAATGACGTAAAACAAAAGATTCAAAAGACACTGAACAATACGCACACCACAACACAAAAGCTAACCAACAATGGCTTCCGCAACACCAAGAAACACCCAATAAAACTTTAAAAACACCGCCGTCCTCTGATTGCTCCGCGTTGCACGTGCAATTCGTTCGTCTTTATAACTGAAAATCACCGCAAAGACAAGTGCGACCTACTTTCGCCAAGTCCAGAAAGTTCCGACAAAACAGGCGAAACTTCAAAGGAGCCGAAGTCCTGCCTTCTGACAGGACAACACGATCGTCCGGTCCATTCCAACGCACAGGGTGAATCCAGATAACAATGCCTTCTTGACTAATCATTGTGCTCTTCCTTGAGAAAAACAAATCCATATGCACCACGTTCCTTTTTATTCGAATTTATCACTGCAGAAAAATATTAATTTTGAAAAGAATGTGCAAAGAATTCCTTATTGTCTTTCAAATGTTTTTTTTTTTTCTGTCTTGCAAATGTTTAGCTCAGAATTTGACAAGTTGTCTCAGAAAATTTTGTACGTCGTCAATTTCTGTCCAAATTGTCGTGGACAATTCAAAAGTTGTCCGCAATTGTTTGTTTTCGCTTCTGTGTTTATTTCACCTTCCAAACATGTATATGTTGTGGTGCAATTTTATCCTCGGTGTAAATTTTATTTTCCTTTGTTTAAATCTCATTATCATACATTATCAAACATTACCATACCCCTAAACAAAGGAAAATAAAATTGCACCACAACATATATATTTGCACTCATGTGCTGCCCACAAGGATTATGTAATAGTTTCCCTGGAGCATTATGAGCTCTTTTTTCACACGTTGTGTTATGTGTTTGTAATGTGTTTTTTGACACTTCGAAATATATAATTATATATGTTTATAAATGCACTCAAATGTTTGTGCATAATCCATATGTTTGCTGGGAGGTCTTGGTGCACTCCAAAAGGTAATTTCGATCTTCGAAGCAATCTATCTTAATTTGTCGTTTGCAGAGACAGACTGACTGAAACAACGTACAAGGTATGTATTTTTAAGGCGTATTATATAATCAGCAAGATAAGGAATGCGTATATTTCGAGAATCTTTTTGAAGCGTGTTTTCCTTTCGCTTAGAGTTTGCCGTATTTTTGAACTCTTTTAACACGTTTAGGAAGGTGCTTTACGCATAAAGCTCAGTATAAATATACATTGCTTTACGTATATACAATAACTTGCCTTTCACTACATAAATATAACCATTAAGCTAAAAAAGCTTTTATCAACAAATAACCTTATCCGATAAAAGGTTTCCATGTACACATATCTTATACATCACCAACACAAACCAGTTACAAAACGACATTCTTGCTGACAACCAACAATTCGTCATAAATTTGAGAGAAAGCCAGAAGGTCTACATCCCCTCAAATGCCCTGCGTTTAGGCCACAAAATTTTTGTTCAGTGTCAGTTCAAACCGTTTCAACTTGCTGGAAACTAAACTCAGAAGGCTGAAAATGTTATTTCAGAGACCCTACATTTAAAAAAATCCCTAGAAACTTGCGCCTTCGGCGCTCGTGATGGACCCCCAATAATTTTTGCCGTGCTACGGCCCTGAAGTGTGACCATTTAATTATTTAAAATGAAAGCTATTGAGCAGTACTTTCCTGTGGTGCTGTTTATTATGCTGGACAAGGTGGATCTAATTTTTGATTCTGTAGATGAAATCCTGAAGTGTGACCATTTAAATGATAGCATTTAAGCAGGATTTTCCGCGTTGATACAAGGTGGTTCGAATAAATGTAGAACAGAGTCCATTCTACCCAACTACCCGTATGCCGAAAGATAATTACATATCGACGTTGGTGCCCCGTTGTGTGGAAGCATTCAACACTTTCTTTTATTCTCCTGAACACTATGACCTGCAACAGAGATTTCTTAGAAAATAACTGAACCCGGGAACCAACCATCGATATTGACTACAGTTTAATTGTGTACTGATGGCGATTCAAGTTGTCGTGACATCGGCCGTGAAGTCGCGCGAAAAACAAAGCCTCGCTTTGGTTTCAAAATTGCTAAGATCCCGGATGTTACGCGACGCCATACGTGCCCGCGAGCTAGCCCTTTCCAACGTTAGGACACACAGGTACGGACGTGCCCGCGAAACATGCATTACGCAAGCCATGACCATGAAAACTGACAGGTATAGGTTCTTTGAGTTTGGAGGTCCGCGAGTGGGCCTTCGGCCCGCGAGAGCTCCGCTGTAATTCAAAATATAGGATTTATTTAACGTGCCTATGAAATGAAATTTTGGACCGGTTTTTTATATCAAAAATAGAAGTCTATGTTCCACCGATTTATAATTTTCCAATTTAAGTTATGGTTAAGCAACGAAAAGTATTTTTTTAGACGTCCAAAGTTGCTCAAAAATGAACTTTTCGTGTTCTGGGGCCTGGAACTAGTATAAAAAGAAACACAGAATGCACGATCACTTTAATGAACCGTTGAGAATGGCCGGACCTAGATCAGTATTAATACTTCAAGTGAAACAAAAGAAACACGGAAGAAAAACGGAAGCAGAAGCAAATAAGAAATAAAACACAACATAACAGCGGTGATAAACATGATAAACGTTTCGTATGCTCACAGGTGAATCAAGCACAGTATGCGAGTAGGAAAACTGGGTACTACAATTGAGCTTTGTTTAGGTTTGTTTTGCTTTGCAACATTTGCGAAAATTTCTGCACAAAATTAATAACGTTACTCTTAAAAAGTACAAAATGAAGTTCGTAATAAAGTGTTAACATGTAACCTGGTGTCTTTGTTTGTTCATTGGGTCCCTCCATGGCCTGTATTTGAGTATTTTCTTCAATGCGCACCATCATGGATAAATATAAGACAAGGTTGGAAAGTATTTTGGTCGAGTGGACGAGACCGCGCAAGAAAACACACATTGTCCCTCTATCCCCGTATTAAACAAGATCGATGGTTGTGCCAACTTTTTCCGTAATTTTATTGCCAAGAACTCACATTTTCGAGACGCAACCAAACGCCGAACTTCACCATCTCGCTCGATGATGGCGGCCATTAGTCGTGAGGACGAAAAGTGGCTACAACCTCGATCCCGCGAGAAGATTTTCTCCCCCACTACTGGTACGCACCGCCGACCATTTCAGCACGCGCCTCCACCGGGTAAGTAAACTTTTCGCAGCAGTGAAAACCCCTTGAAATGGCGAAGTTAATAGACCCTTCCACGGTTTTTTCCAACTTTTGATATTGGCCATGTAGCGGGAATCTAACGACACTCCTCGAAAGAGCACCTCAAAATTAGTAAAATAGCCAAGTTTGTGAGTTGTATCTTGTAAAATCGCAAAGTTATAGCTTCGCGAAATCGGGAAATTTAACAGAAGTTTGTATGCTGGGGGGCACAAACTTGCCCCCCAGCATACAAACGTCTGTAAAATTTCCTGACTTCGCGAAGCTATAACTTTGCGATTTTACAAGATACGACTCACAAACTTGGCTATTTTACTAATTTTGAGGTGCTCTTTCCAGCAGTGTCGTTAGATTCTCGCTACATGGCCAATATCAAAAGTTGAAAAAACCGTGGAAAGGTCTATTCGTCAATCTTGCGACGATAATTTTTGCAACTCAGCCTTGTGTATTTTTTTTTCCGGTTGTCAGGCCGAAGGTTTTTTGATAAAGCAGAGTTGGATCAAAACAAAGGTTATGTTGTGTGGTTTTTAACAGTACAGCGTTTTCTTTACTTCAGTTCCTTCCTTCGAAGAGATCGATGTGGCGAGGTAAAAACTTAAGTTACGTGCTCAACAGAGTTGTTATAATTTAATAGCTCATCCTATTTATTATTAACTGATAAGGCCGTACACTGTTCACGAAAACATTGACTGTTTTGAATAAGCTATGTTAAGCAAAATAGTGCATCACTGATATTGGGGCAAAACATGGCGAAAATTCAAAGTTTTCAGAGGGAACTCAATGTCAGAAATCGCTTGTTTATATTTCTTTCAAGAATTATAGTCGATAGCCGACCTTTCGAAACATCAAAAGATGAAGATGTTGAGATTTAGGGGCTTCAAATTTGCGGTAGAGGCTGAAAATAATTTTGTTTTCATGCAAACATCTGCATCTGTAATTTAGCGGCGATCGATCGCATAGATGCTAAGATAAAATGGCCAGAACATTATTTTTTTACAGCCCCCCTGAGATGTCTGCCGGCTTCCCATTTCTTCCAGAACAGGTTTAAGACAATATCTTACTTACCCAGAGAGGATTGTTTCGGTAAACGAAAGCAACGGATCAAACTTCAACTTAGCATTCTCTGTGTAAACCTTTGAAGTCATTTGAAGACCCGCCATTTTTATTCAAGGGATTTTCACTGCTGCGAAAAGTTTACTTACCCGGTGGAGGCGCGTGCTGAAATGGTCGGCGGTGCGTACCATTAATGCGGGAGAAAATCTTCTCGCGGGATCGAGGTTGTAGCCACTTTCCGTCCTCGCGGCTAATGGCCGCCATCATCGAGCGAGATGGTGAAGTTCGGCGTTGGGTTGCGTCTCGAAAATGTGAGTTCTTGGCAATAAAATTACGGAAAAAGTTGGCACAACTATCGATCTTGTTTAATACGGGGATAGAGGGACAATGTGTGTTTTTCTTGAATTTCATCGACCGCGTTTTCTTGCGCGGCCTCGTCGACTCGGCCAAAATACTTTCCAACCTTGTCTTATATTTATCCATGATGGTGCGCATGGAAGAAAATACCCAAATACAGGCCATGGAGGGACCCAATGAACAAACAAAGATACCAGGTTACATGTTAACACTTCATTTCGAACTTCATTTTGTACTTTTTAAGAGAAAAGTTATTAATTTTGTGCAGAATGTTTCGCAAATGTTGCAAAGCAAACAAAGCTCAATTCTAGTACCCAGTTTTCCTACTCGCATATTCTGCTTGGTTCACCTGTGGTATGCTAAGCATTTTCAAAAGCAACCGTTACAGTTTGAAAACTGTTTATTTATCAAAAGTAGGGGTCTGGAACCGAGATTAAGAAAAACAATCTTAACAGTAATTTAATAGTACGGACAATAAACAGTTTTCAAACTGTAACGGTTACTTTTGAAAATGTATGTCGCTTAACATGCGAAACGTCAAGTTTTTTATAAAAATGCGTTGGTTTATCATGTTTATCACCGCTGTTTGTGTTCTATAAATCAAGTTACGATGGCCTAAGAACAAGAGTTTATAGAAGCAAATAACATAGTGACGTCATAAACGCAAAACTGCGGTGTCGCTTTCAGACGCTTCAGTTTTCCTCCTGAACAAACCACTTTTTTAGCTATATTTTTAGCCGTTTTGCACAGTTGGAAATGCCCTCTAACAATGAATTTTGACTTCCATGTTGATTACGAAAGTCTACACAGTAGTTGACGTCACAACCACCATTTCAAGAAATACATCGAACAAAAGTAAACACGAAGGAAAGCAACAACACGATTACCAATTTTATATAATCTGCATAACCGTGAAGGGGTGGGACTTTTTAATTCTTCAGTTCAATTTTGGCGATTTTATTCTATCATTTTAGTGTTAAATATTTATACCTCTAATAATTACAGGAAAGCCTGCTACGACTAAATTATTGTACACTGCTTATTGGTGCCTCCAAAACAGTGTTGCATTTTGATTCAAGTGACTGCTCTATGGTAGTAGCCAACTCGAAAGCTTTGCTCCTTTGGCTGCTACACACTTTTTCCTTTGTTATGTTTAATTCAATGTATAGTTAGCTCTGTTCTTACTTCTTCTTTTTTTTTCCTTATTGTTGTATTGTAATTGAATAAGTGTGAATAATAAACTTGAACTTGAACTTAATCCGAGAAGGAACTCAGATTACTGAAGCATTACATACATATGCATACATACATTATTGTAACTCCCTGCAAGGGTTTTTCAGTTACAAAATTATCTAATTATTATGCTAAAATAACAAATAAATAACTAAATGACCAAGGTAATAACTACATTCATCTCAGATTGCAAAGCCTTTTCAGCATTAATGTTATTTACATGTATGTTAACCACCAACTTTTCAGCGCCAGTTTCCGTTATACCGTCAAATATGACAACTCTTTCCAAATATATTGCAAAGCTTCAATCTGGCTTGAGGATCAACTATTTAAAGAATTCTAGAATTGTAATTATTGTTCTTTTGAAACTCTCAGATTAGTAAAAGCTGAATCAGTGTTTTACAGAGTTTTCAAAAAAACTCTATAAAACCCTTGAAAAATTTAACAGTATTTTATCCGAAAACGGAAAACGTATTGGCCAATTTAACAGTTAACACTAAAACTTATAGGTAAATAACACTAAACACTAAACCCCATTCAGACCCTTTTGTATGGGAGTCTCTTCCCCCAGGGGCGGATCCAGGAATTTCTGAAAGGGGGGGGGGGGGGGGTCCGGGTGTATGTGCCCCGAAAAATGTTTCCGATTTTACCCTCTAAAACGCCATTTCCGGCATTCCTGAGAGTCGAAAAGCGTTTGTTAAGTCAAAAACTTGACAATCAGACAATTGGTGAAAGTGAAACAACTACGTGTAAATCAATTTTCTATTATTTTTATGAACCACACGGCAGACACAGCTCTGATAGGGGGGTCCGGAACCCCCCCCCGACCTTCCCCCCTGGATCCGCTACTGTCCCCGGGCCCGAAGTTTTCCGGACCCGAGAAACAGTTCTGATGTTCATGCCATGTTGAATGTTGAAATTGGCCTTTCAACATGTAGAGCGTTGTTGAACAGAAATAGAGACAGGCTCTATTCCGTTCAATAACCTGCGACCCCAAAATTGAATGACGACAGTAAATCGTTTCAAAATCAGTTGAACATTCAACATGTTGCAGCACCGTTCAACATTTTTTAAGCAAAAATGGTTGAACGATGTTAAAGTGTATCATTCGCTAAGGAAAGTGTATTTTTATTTCTATCGTCGACAGTCGGGCCAATGAAGTTCCTTGTGGTGGTTCATCTGCTGTCCCATCTCTTTCTTGCCACGAAAGCCTGTACGGAAATCCGAGTGACGTCCGAAGATGACACGGTAGTCGTCGGACGAAGCATGGAGTTTATGATCGATCTCAAGTCGAACATCATAACGGAACCCAAAGGACATCCCCATACTGCAGTCCTATCAGACAATTGCACTGACTATCCCCAGCCAATCACGTGGCAAAATAAATATGGCATCATCTACCTTGACGCTTTGAACCTGTCCGCTGTTGCTTCTGACGGGATGAATACCGCTGGATTGTCAGTGGGCGCCCTTCTGTTCCCTGGCTTTGCCAAATACCAGGTAATAACGCCAGGCTCCGGAGGGGTGACGGGGGGTACTCTGTGTATTTTGGGGGTGGTGTGCCCCTGGGATTCTGAACCCCTTACCCTGTAACACACCGCGTTCAGCTGTATTTTACAACCCTATTCTGGACTAAATACCCAAAATCCCTACTCTATCCCAGACTCGCTATTTTCTATCTTCATACCACTGATAATTTTCCCAGTATGATACCCTAGGCCAAAACTCTGTTTTCTATACCCTATCCAGAACTAAACTGTTTGTAAACCACACCTTCACAGCAGCACATACCTTATATAGGATAATACCCCCCTGGAGGTAGGTTCGGGTAAAATAAATGAAACAGGTCGCATTCGGCAAATAACTGAACTTTGGTGCGACATTTTACCAGATAGTTTGCCATTTAAAACATGTCAACGTACAAGTTATTAGCCGTCGAAGAAAGAAAAGGGATTATTATGCAAATGTATCACCTTTCCCCAGGGTTAGACCCTCAAGCTGACAAGACCGGGAGGCGTTAAAATGCCCGATAGCAATGCATGTTCCCCCCACCCCCCCCCCCCCCCCCACGGGTACGATGTCCCTTAACAATACCATATTTCTAAGAACATTTCTTTATTCATAACACAGGAAGTTACAAAGAAGATGTGTGCAACTCCGGCCATATCCTCGTTACAGTTTCCACTTTGGATTTTGGGTAACTTCGCGACCGTCGCAGAAGTACAAGAGTCCCTGGGAAAGGAATCGTTCCCGCTGGTGTTTGAACAAAAGCTGAAATCGGACGACAAGGAGTATTCCTTTGAACTGCACTACTCCATCATCGACAAAACTGGCGCCGGCATTATCATCGAGTTTACTAACCAGGGGAGGAAAGTTCACATTAATACTATCGGCGTGATGACCAACTCTCCGACATACGACTTCCACATGATGAATCTTCGTAATTACGTTCATCTGTCCAAATTCGCACGCGACCCTTTAGTGTTGGGTCAAGAAGAGTTTAAACCTCTTGGTGAGGGTAGCGGTTTGCTCGGTACCCCAGGGGATTTGACGCCAACCTCGAGATTTGTGCGTGCCGCGATCCTGACTCATTTTGCCGCTCCAGTCAAGACAAGCGAGGAGGCAGTCAACTTGGCTGTTCATATCATGAATACCGGTGATATTCCACATGGAATTCTTTCCGACCATAGCCACCCAGAGTTCGCAGACTACACCAACTGGATCGTCGTCAAGGACCTCAAAAACAACGCGCTTTACTACCGCACCTACGAGGATCTGACTGTCCGTGTAGTGTACCTTGACAAGGTGCAGCCGGGAAAAATGCTCAAGCTCACACTGGCATCACCTGTTGGGGGCTTCAAGGATACAACTGATGAGATGAAACCTTTCGAAGGACACACTGAACTGTAAGGAACTCTTAAGTGATTCAGCAGAAAGTCATAACCAGTCAAAGGCTAAAAATGCACCTTTTTGCTGTCTATTGTTTATCAGTGTTAGGATATCGAGTAACAAATCACAAAATCAAAAGTAGAACGCGAGTAGCCCATCTTTACTCTCAGGAAAATTAAATTCGCATGAGCAAAACACGCGCCATCTGATTTCTCGATCGTTTTTCTTTCTTCTCTCTGCCGCGTGTCGCGTGCACTTGCGTGTTTCCCTCGCGCGACTAGCTCTGCGAGAAGAGAGGGGCAACTCAAAGAATCATAAAGCACAGTTCAAAATTGCTGAATACACTGTAGTTCTGATCTTCATTGGGTAAACTGAGTTAAATGATTTGTATAATTTAGAACACAGGTAAAATTAAACGTTGAAGCATTTATAAGTTGTCATTCAGTCCGTGTAAGTAACACCCGCACTATGAAATAAAAACCCGGGAGAACTTCAAAACTTTCGTCGCCCCGAGTTTTGCCAGTTTTTTCTTCTTAAATCCCCCCCCCCCCCCCTCTCCCCCGCCCCGCCCTCATCAGACTAACTGCCCTTGGGTCTTGGAAAATGGTTATTCTGAACCATGCAGCTGAAATATAGTAGAAAAAACCGTTTGCACATGACGTCACAAAAATTAAAAAAAATAAAGTATACATCCTACAAAGCCTGTTTCTAACAGGGTATGTGGATACCAGTGTTATAATCTTCCGCAAAAAGTTTAAGTTCTTAACGATGTTTTGCTTCCGATTTATAAAGGTTTTAAATTTGTCACGCAATCCGTCTCGCTATTTCAAATAGGACGTGAAAATAAACAAAATTGAACCAGTGGAAGTTATTTTTGAATAACGTTTACAAGGCGATTTACGGCACTTACAGTGAATACAATATTTTATGATGAGATTTTTGGTGTAGTGAAGACTTTGAATTTTTGGCCGCCATGTTGGTGTTTCTACGTGGGATACCAAGATGGCCGCTCCATACATTTCTTACTAAAAATGTCGAATACTCTTCGCCAAAAATTCTTGAACGAAATGCTCTTGCGCTTTAAACTTTGGCCCACATCAGTAAATTTAAGTAATGCTCCACATAAAAACTATAGTAAACTTCATAATTCTGTAGCATTGGCTCTTTCCCACATACAATATCTTTGGTTTCAAGAATAGAGGAGGATCTGATGGTTCATAATTATATTTCATTGTAAAAATAAAGAAAATCCATTTGCGTCAAATAAATTTTAGGAAATGTTCGTCCTTAACCAATCAGAATAGCAGAAGACAATAGCTAATAATTTTGCTTCTTTGAAGAAGTTCCCCAAATACAATATCTTTTAAAACTTGCATGTTGTGCGATTGGGTCTCAAATTACTTGAAACCTTAAAAGACTTAACGCACCTTGAACCTTAACTTTTTAGCGGTTTTTGACTCTAGGCCAATGAGATCACTAGTTGAAACAATAAAAAAGTTTACATTCCATTGTGCATTGCCGTTGAGCACTATCCCTCTAATGCGGATCTCTTTACAATTCCATAAACGTTTTGGAATCGAATTGCTTCACAATTTTGATGACGTCAGTGAAAACATTCTACACCAATTCGTAGATTTGACTGTTCTTTTCCACAAATTCCCCATGCGCTTCCAAAACACTTTAAAAGAGAGTCTGACTTAGTCACCTGTTTTTGCAACTTTTGGAAAGCATAAGTCATTTCTCATTTCTAATCGGACTATTATTGGTTTTACACTACAAGCTTGAGATTCTCAAGTTAGTACAGGTCAAAAAATTTGGGTCCACACCTGATGAGAAAGTATATTATTTGAAACATAAGCTGTCAATCAATATCAATTTTTTGCGCCGCTGCGCATGTCTTTCAGTTAGCTTCTGTTTTCTCATTCAAGTGCCTTCACAAATGTGGTGTACATGTAAATCACTAGGCGGCGTACTCCCGCTCCTTTCATGACACATGATTGGCACGTTTCCATGGTCACTAAGTGGGGTTCAAGTTTGTTCATTTTACCTGTTCACATTCAAAGTTGGTTTCAAGTCCACTTACGATGTACATAGAAGCCCTAGTGTGGAACCACTAATTAAGAATCGGAAG
>JAJGOT010000454.1:690000-705850 GCA_022457155.1 Cladopsammia gracilis | reverse complement strand
CACGCAAAGTTTTCAAAGATAAAACGGAGTTGATGACTCAAAAGGGAGTTTATCCATATGATTGGATGAATGCCTTGAGCAAATTTCAGGAAACATCACTTCCTCCTAAAGAAGATTTCTATTCTGAATTGAATGATGAACACATAAAAGATGCAGACTATGAACATGCTAAGAAAGTTTGGGAGGAATTTGATATGAAGAATATGGGAGATTATCACGATGTTTATTTGAAAACTGATGTGTGTTTGCTGGCAGATATTTTCGAGGAATTCAGAAAAGTTTGTTTGGAACATTATAAATTGGATCCTGCATGGTATTATACAGCACCGGGTTTGGCATGGGACGCAGCTTTGAAAGATGGTGTTGAGCTGGATCTTTTGACGGATGCTGATATGCTGCTGTTTTTTCAGAAAGGAATTCGAGGTGGCATTTCAACCATCACGCATCGACTTGGGAGAGCAAATAATAAATATATGGGCGATGGGTTTGATCCTGCTAAGAAATCCACCTTCATTCCCTATCTGGATGCAAACATGTGTTATTGAGGTGGATTTGAAATATCCCAAAGAGTTGCATGATTTGCATAACGATTATCCTTTGGCACTAGAAAGAGTTGTCAAGAATGGTGTTGAAAAACTCATTCCCAGTCTGTTTGACAAGAAAAAATACGTGTTGCATAAAAGAAATCTGGTGTTATACGAAAGCCTGGGGATGGTCGTGGAGAAAATTCATCGAGGGGTGAAATTCAGCGAAAAACCTTGGTTGAAAAGCTATATCATGAAAAACACTGAGCTACGCATGAAGGGGAAAAATGCATTTGAGAAAGATTTCTTCAAGTTGATGAATAATTCGGTGTTTGGCAAAACGATGGAAAACATCCGAAAGCTTGTGGACATTCGCTTGGTGAATAATAAAGCAGTTGCTTAGAAGTTGGCAGCTAAACCCAACTTCCAACATTTGTCAATCTTCGATGAAAATCTGATTGCCGTGCATATGAAACGAACAAAGTTGACTTTCAATATACCTGTCTAATGCGGCATGGCAATCTTGGATCTCTCCAAGGTTTTAATGGTTGACTTTCACTATAACTATGTGAAAAAGAAGTGGAAGAATTGCTAACTTTTGTTTACAGATACAGACAGTTTGGCATATGTCATTGAGACAGAAGATTTCTTCAAGGACATCAGCGATGACGTTGAAACGATGTTTGACACCAGTGACGTTCCTCGAGACCATCCATCAGGAATTCCCACCGGGAAAAATAAGAAAAAAAATTGGCTTGATGAAAGATGAAGCTGGTGGAAAGATAATTAAAGAGTTTGTGGGATTGCGATCCAAACTTTATAGCTATGAAATGTTTTCGGGAGACACCACAATGAAATGCAAAGGAATTAAGAAAGCAGTCATAAAGAAGAAGATAACACACAGAGATTATCTCGACTGCCTACGGAGCCAGACAAATGAAATGCGGAAAATGAATGTCATCAGAAGCTGTAAACACGAAATGTATTCGCAGACAGTAAACAAGATTGCTTTGAGTGCAAACGACGATAAAAGATTCGTATGCGAAGACGGAATACACACTCTCGCTTGGGGGCACTGGAGAATTCAGTGAGCCATTTTGTCGAACACATGATTTTTTGACTGTCAACCGCAATCAAAAAACTTTGTTGTGATTTTTTCAAGTCAATTCTGTGCAATTTTTAGCGGATGGATTGACCGCTAGATTTTGAGGGGTTACAAAATAATGACCCGCTGAAGTTGAGGGGATAATATGATTTTTGCTGTTAAAAATGGGCGATAGATTTCGGCGGTAAGTTTAAGGAAGCAAAAAGACTGCTGAAAGTTGGCGGATGAATTTGATGAAACTGTGGAAGTTGAGGGGATGGATTTTGAGGGGATTTCGAGGGGTTGAGCCAGAATCGGCCTTTCACTTCTACTTTTTTGTTCGCCGCCGTCACAACCACGATTTCTGTAGTATCCTGAATTGCAAGACTGAATTCTCCTTGTGTTAAGCTAGTTGATGATGAAAGTTCCTTTCTAGTGTGGAATTCAAACTGTACAGTAAACAGTAAAATATATTAAATGCAGGCTAATTTATTCAGATTTTTTCCTGTGTTTTGTTTTTCTTTGTTTGAGGAATGGATAGCTTATTTTCGTAAAAGATCGGCGTTAAATGCTCCAATTTCTTTAAATATTTCTCGGTTGTCTTTGTGCTGCTCTTAAGACTTGTCCTTCAGTTAAATGACGTAGACAAGCAATTAAGGCCAAAATGAATTAAACCACAGAAAAATAAAGATTAAGAACAAACAAACAAACAAACAAACAATATCCAGCTAAGACTTCCTGTGGTCATGAATACAACTGTTCTGATACGAAACTGAACGAATCCTGTTTCACGGTGTAGTTATTAATCTTAGTTTAAGCAAACCGTGTAGGCAAAATGAATCAACAGGAAATCTTAATTAAATTAATAATTAACAATATAATATCGTATGAAAGAGATTCCACTGTCAAGCAACGCCTAAAAAGAAAGAATTGACCATAATTTGAGTTGTAGCGAATTTTCCCAGACACAAGGCGACATTAACTGAAAAAAAATAGCCCAATTTTTTTCAAGTTGCAATCCATTGCCATCCTGGTCATCTGCAGCCCAAGACACTTATCGCTATTCTTAGCTAGAGCACTAGTAGAATAACTTGAAACTAAACTGAACCATTCTTTTTTGGGTTTGCGCTTATTTAAATATGTCTTTTTGGCCTTTCTGAAGAAACACTTAAAATTGTGACATGGTACTTTTAACTCGTAAATTGTAAAGTATTTCAGTAAATCATAATTTTAAATGAAAAAAAAAATTAAAAAAGGGCTATTTTCTAATTCTGGTCAGACGTTTCTCGTCGTTTTACAATTTGTCAATAAGAAACCCACGTTGTACACGCTGTTTTATGTGATCTAGCATTTCAGGCATTATCGATCATGCAGTTACATTTTGAATTATTTTATTCTTATGTATATTAGCTCGTTGCACGGAATAAGAGAATAAAATAAAGGTGTTCTTATTAATTTTATAAAATCCTAGCAACAGTCACGTTCTTAGCACGTTCTTCAATTTTGGACAATTTCAACTTTCTTATGAAAAAATCTTATCACAAAATAAACGACTGTTATTACTAGTGGTTCCTGAATGGAAGTTAGAGTACTGCGGGCGGATGGTCTAGTTATAAAGCATCATATTTCTTAATTGCCCTAAAAAATATTGGGAGGTATTCGGTTGATTTTAGTAAAGAGGAAGGAATGTGTTCATTAGCAGATGCACTATTATAAAGTCTTCGGTGTCTTTTGATTTAGGCATTAGGAGTCGAAATATGTAGGCCAAATAAACTAACGCGTACAAGAAGGAGAACAATTACAACAAAGCTAAGCGTGAAAAATATTTCTTAATGTATATGTGTTTGCGACCACAATGGGTCGTTTGGCACATTGGCCACCGAGCGTATTCACTCAGTTCGTTTTTCTGCGACCCCAATGGGTCGTTTGACAAACTGGCCACCGAGCACATTCGCTGGCAGTTCAGTTTGTTTGTCACAGATCAGAGCAAATCGGCTCAACTCGTGATTCGGTTTGTAGGTCATTTTAAACCGCTCCTTTTTAACCCGTGAATATACGCGCATGCGTAATGAACGGGTTATCGGTAACGGCGACTGATATGCAAATGAGTCACTCGCTCACTCCTACTTAGTGACGTAATGCTTTGTTACGAAAGCGTTTTGTAACAAGAACAGCGTGAATCCAGCGATAACAATTACTAAATTGGTGTAAACGAATATAAACAACAATAAGCTTAAAGATGTTTCGCATTTGGAGTCTTTAATTGAACGTTAAAATCGGATGTAAAAGGAATTTTCAACTGAGACACGCGTTTTGATGGTTATCTATTTTTAAGTAATGAAATTTATCCCTTTTTAAGTCAGTGGTTTAATATGGTGGTCGAGTGGTGTAAACCGAGGACTCACAGCCGAAAGGCCCTGGTTCGAGTCTCGCTCGGGCCATTCATTTGTTTTTTGTTTTTTTGTTTTTGTTTTTTTCGTTTCTTTTTCTTTCTTCTTCGGACTGAACATTATGAAAGTGATGTACTGTATTTTTTATTTTTTGCGTTTGTCAAAAATCCTTAAGTTTAATTTGAAAAAAAATATGGAACCGTGATAGAGTGAAAACATAAGCTTACCGCATTGCGTTTAAACGCGTTACGCATTTCAAATTCACGGGTTGGCTCTAAGGAGCCTTTGATTTCCGATGGAGAGCAACGGGATACCACTGGATTGTTTACACATCCGTTTTTATCTTGTGACTAGACTTCCGGTAACTCAAGTGGACTCGACTGTACTTCCGGTTTCATTTTTCGACTAGACTCCGTTGGACTCCAGGTTTTGTCCACTGGAATCTAGTCGAGAGTATTGGACATGCTTGAGCAGTACTCACCGAATACAGAAAGTTAAAACTCGTCCTACACGAACAGCGAAGGGAAAGCATGTGTTTGAGACAGCGTTGTAATGGTCAGCTGTGCTGTGGAAAGCGAAGCAAAATGTTCCACTAACACACGTCGAGAAACCGGTATCTGAGTTACATGAGAGATTTTTGTCAACAAGACCAAAGTACTTGTCACAGAACTAAATAATATCGGGCTACAAAAGTGTCTTTGAATAGAGACATGGTTTGGAATATCCTAGATAAATAACGTTATAGTTCCTAACATTCAACATTTATTCTAGTGGCTGATGAATTTCTGTTGAGCCAAACGAAATATTCCTGTCAGTTTTCAAACTTTACAAATCTTTTAGCTTTAAGTTTTTCCTGTCAAATATAAAACCTGTAGGTTAGGTTCTGCCTCTGCTAGAAGAATAATGGCACAAAAGACATTACAAAACTTAGCGCGCAAGGCTTGAAACGTGCAGTTCGGCTTAATGACCCAATGGCAGGCTAAACATTTGTGATCGCTTTGCATGGAGAAAGCAATGGCTGCATTATTTCCGCTTCTAATAATTGCAACACTGAATTCTATAGAGTGTTTTCACATGACGTCATAAAAATTCAAAAATCTAAAGTATACATCCTACAAAGCTGTTTCTAACATAGTATGTGGATACCAGTGTTATAATCTTTCACAAAAAGTTTCAGGTTTTAACAATGTTTCGTTTTCGATTTATAAAGGTTGTAAATCTGTCACGCAATTCGTCACGCTATTTCAGATAAGCCGTGAAAATAAACAAAATTGAACTAGTTGAAAGTTATTTTTGAATTATAGATGCTTATAAGCCGATTTCATGCCTCTTATAGTGAATACAATATTTGTGATGAGATTTTTCGAGATTTTTGGTGTTATTAAGACTTTGAATTTTTGGCCGCCATGTTGGTGTCCCTAAGTGGGACACCAAGATGGCCGCTCCATACATTTCTTACAAAAAATGTTTATACTCGTTCGCCGATAACTCTTGAATGAAATGCTTTTGCGCTTCAAAATTTGGCTCAGATGTGTTGTTTTAAACTCTCTACAATTCCATAAACATTTTAGTATCGAAAACTGCTTCTGACTTTTTATATGACGTCAGTGAAAACACTCCATATGTGTTAAGTTGATGTTAGAATTCCTTCCTAGCATGGACTTCAAATTACACAGTAAACTTTTTGCCGAAAAACACCGCGCAAGTTTATAACATGCATGTACCGGCACTGACACTCAGTATACCTGTATATAGCTTTTATGTCGAAACATAAATTTCCAAGATGGAGCTGGGTGGCTTATAAATTTTTGTCGAAGGTAGAATCATCACCAGCAGCCAACGATGAATGTTTAGTCAAACGCTTGAAATGATTTGTACTGTTCTTCCATATCATTTTAGTACATTTACAGGGGACCCAACAAGAAATACACAGGACACCCAACGATGAATGTTTAGTCAAACGCTTGAAATGATTTGTACTGTTCTTCCATATCATTTTAGTACCTTTACAGGGGACCAACAAGAAATGCACAGGACACCCAACGATGAATGTTTAGTCAAACGCTTGAAATGATTTGTACTGTTCTTCCATATCATTTTAGTACCTTTACAGGACACCCAACAGGAAATACACAGGACACCCAACGATGAATGTTTAGTCAAACGCTTGAAATGATTTGTACTGTTCTTCCCTGGTTCTTCCATATCATTTTAGTACCTTTACAGGGACCCAACAAGAAATGCACAGGACACCCAACGATGAATGTTTAGTCAAACGCTTGAAATGATTTGTACTGTTCTTCCATATCATTTTAGTACCTTTACAGGACACCCAACAGGAAATGCACAGGACACCCAACGATGAATGTTTAGTCAAACGCTTGAAATGATTTGTACTGTTCTTCCATATAATTTCAGTGCCATTAAAGGAAACTATGTGGAAGTTAAAATAGTTTGAGCTTTACGATTCTTTTAACTGAATACTGATTTCAACAGCAAAAAATTTAAAGGACAGGAATCTTATCCCACGAATTTATTGGGTGCTTCTATATTTCCGAAAATCCTAGCCGGCCTTATTTCGTATCCAAAACGATAGTTTAAGGCGACATCATTTCCTGAAGAAAACTCGTTTTTAATATAATTCATTACGAAAGTGTTAGATCAACTAAGGCCACCTTCCCGAACAGTTTTCCACAGAAGCGATTTGTTGGGTGCCCCTTAATCGTGTTGTTTGTAGTGACTCGCTCAATTTATTGTCCTTTTGATATGGAACTTATTCGCAGCGGTCAGAAAGACTGCAAATGGATATACTTCAAATTCAAACTTTACTTTTCCTTGCAGTATTTTAGAGTGCAAAGACGTTTTCGCTTAGTGACAGGTTGACTCAACCACCGTACAACTTCTGAAACAAGAAAACAAATACTTACACCGCGGATATAATCCCAGAGAGAACGAAGTCTGTCTGTCATGATTCTTATAAGCTGTGGTACCGGCTCTCTGTGCGGCTCTGATAAGGACAGATCAGTTGGACTTTCGAGGAATGGAGGCGCACTGAATCATGATGTTTGTCAAGTCACTGCTAATGTTATTTAGTAGCAATGCATAAAATATCTAAGTTTTTATATGCTGTTATCAATCTCAAACTGCACGCATGCCTTGACATGGAATGCGGACTTTATACGGCGGCCCCCACTATTGCACAATACAATGGCGGACTGCTTCTTAGTTGGCTTGAAAGCGTAAACAGGAAAAGTTGATGTCGTCCGGCTCTAGAACTGTTTTCGTGGAAGTTACTGAGGTTTAAGACTTCCTGTGGCTGCGAACATGAAAACAACTTAGCTACTGACAGTTAACTCTCTATAAGCTGGACACTCTCTTGTAACCACTGAGCTCCAACCGTCCGCCTTAGAATGGTGTCCGCCTTATATATAACAAGCTTATGAATCATGATGTTTGCCAATGCTAATATTATTTAATAGCAATGCATAATATATCTGTCTTTATATGTGGTTATCAACCTCGAGTCATGCGGCATGCATGCCTTAACATGGAATACGGAATTTTAACGGCCCCAACGCTGAGTAGTGAGTCTTAAGACTTCCTGTAGTGCGAACACGAAAACAACTTAGCTACTAACAGTAAACTGTCTCTAAGCCGGACACCCTCTCACAACCAGGGCCATCCTTCTTTGAATGGTGTTCGCCTTATAACAAGCTTATGAATTATGATGTTTGCACTGCTTATGTTATTAGTAGCAATGTATAATTTGATCTATATCTAATTTTGTGTGGTTATCTATCTCAAGTCTAACTTGCATGCATGCCTTTACATGGAATACGGAATTTTAACGGCCCTATTATTGCCAAATTCAATGGATTTATAGATTGACTCGCTCTTGAACTGATGCTGTGGAAGTTACTGAGGCTTAAGACTTCCTGTGCGGGCTACGAACACGAAACCAGTTAGCTACTGATAGTGAACTCCAAATAGTTTAGTTACAGACAAACAAGTCACTTGTTTGTTTTCGGCCGGGACCCGGGGTGAGGCCAACCTTAAATGCTCGCCTTAGAGAGGTGTCCACCTTGCAACGAGTTTAGTTACAGAAAATTCAATGAAATTCGGCAGCAACTAGCCAGCCACTGATGTCTGCCTTAAAAGCGAATGATACATAAGCAAAAATGTTGAACGATGCTCCAACTTGTTGAATGTGTAGAAAACACATTTAACATTTTAGAACGATTGACTGAGGTCGTTCAAAAATTAAAAAGTTCGGAGTGCAACTTGTTAAATGGACTGATAGAGCCTCTCTCTATTTTCGTTCGACTCAATGCATATGTTCAACATATTGAATGGCCTATTTCAACATTCAACATGGCATGACACACTGTCGCAACATTTGAGCAGCCCTTGTAACATCATCTGTTGATCAACAAACGTTGAACCGTTTATTATAGACTTCTAGAGATATTCGCTTTGAGAGAGTTGACTATAAACTCATTCCATAATGGAAAACAGTAACTAGAGGGAACTAAGATGGGTCCCTCATCCTTCTTCGCTCCTCTCCCCAGTCCGCTTTAACCCTGTGTACCACTAAGGAGTCTGTTAATTCGAAGGCTATATTTCCTCATTTTATCCCGTTTTTGGCCGAAAAAATATCAGGGTATTCAGTATTGTGAAATTTGCATTAACACAAAGTCTAATATTAACCAGCAAGAATTAGTTGAAAAGTATGATGTGAGAAGATTTCTACGTATGTGTTCACTCTCAAATGAATTCGGTAAAATTTGAGATCTCCAATTGCAATACATGTATTTATAAAATTTGGTCTCTCCGATGTATTGGCATTTACATTTCTTACATTCAATCAAGTAAATAAGATTTTTGGATTTGCAGGATAAGTTGTCGGTGATTTTTCGTTGTTCATTGGTTGCGGTAAAAATGTAATTTGTTTGTTTTCAAACCGAAATATTGGGCAAATTCGTTTTAATAATATATAAATTTTGTTTTATTCTTTTATTTACTCCTTCATCATCTTGCCGTAAGGATCAGTTTGCCGTTTTCTGATTTTATACAAGTAATTATTGTACTGATCCAGGTCTACAACTGGGAGATCCGGCACCACTCAACGGTTTGTCGCTGTGGTCTTGCTGATATTTTTTATTTTGGTAAGGGCAAGGATGACTTCACACTGATGGTACACGAATTTTCCTGTCATTTCGGTTGGAATTGAAAAAGAAAATACTTCTAAGGATTTTCTTCTTTTCCGAGGACTTACCAGTGGAATGGAATGAGCTCCATAATTTGAATTCCGTCCGAAAATAGCCCCAGTTTTCACTACCCTATCCCCTAGCGACTGAAGTCACTGAACGACCAACCCCTCCCGGGAGCCGTTTATCGCGGGCTCATCCATTTCCCGGAATTTGGGCAGTTTCGAGGCAGTTTTCCTCCTTTCTCCGAAAGCGTCCCGAAAGGCAAGATCAGACAGATCAAGTAGCCCTGCTTGGCGTTTTTCACCGCGGTTGCGCTAGCTGTGTTAAAGTTTCGAGGTAAGTCGTTTTCTGTTGTCTTCACACTCTGTAAAATAGTCCCCTGTTGTATTAATTCACAGCTGTAACTGTCACACTCCAGAAAAAATGAAACGGAAAGCGAGGAATTTGTGGTATCTTCTGCTAAAGTGGAGCGCTGGCGCGCTGGCGCGCTGTCTGCTCTCCAAAATCTCCATTCCTCCTTGTTCAGTGTTAATATATACATTTTTAGACATTTGCAAACAGAAAAGATGAACTTGCATTCACGGTTAAATATTTGAGGCTTCAACAATGGTCATTACTGATCATTACTATATTTGCACAAAACATCCATGCCGTATACGTGTGAACAGCATACCACACAGGTCGCCCAAGCTCAAGTGATGTTTACTCGTTTTCCAAGTCCCAAGGAAATGGAGGTGATAAAGTTTGAGTCAAAGCACTTACAACATGTACTGTTGCGTAGTAGCGAAATTTATAAGGATTTTGTATGGGGAAAATTCACTTCGAATTTGAGCGTAAAATTTTAATAGGAACGATATTTCAATAAAAATTGCTCACCTGAACTTCTTTGAGTGTTTTTGGGGTTGATTCGAAGCGATTCCAGCGAGTTGTAGTTAAACTGTTTCTTCCTCTCTTTTAGGGGGGAGGAAATAGTTGAACTAAAACTTGCTGGAATTGCTTTAAATCAACCTCCAAACCACTCAAGACACAAGAAAACACACAAAGAAGTTCAGGTAAGCAATTTTTATTGAAATATTGTTCCTAATTTTACGCTCAAATTTGAAGTGAATTTTCCCCATACAAATCCTTACAATTTCGCTATTATGCAACATGCAGTTATCACGGCGTTCAAATTACAATAAGTAAACATCACTTGAGCTTGGGCTACCTGTACATACCATATTTTAGGCTATGTCTACACTATACCGGATAGCTTATCATGTCGACATGAAAAATACTCCGGCCTGGTGTGAACAGAAACAACCCAGAACTGGATATTTACTTCTTTTTCAGTGGGTTTCAATCCTCGCTCCTAGTTGTTGACTTCCGCTATGGTTCAGTTCGATTGCCTGTTCACACTGCCCCAGAGAGTGGCACAAGAATCTATCCAATATGTGACGATTCACTTTCACGAGCGCCGCGGCACTCCGGAACAAAAATCGTTACGAAACTAGCGTTTCATGTGTGAACGAAAGGCCTATCCGGTATGGTTTTCGTGCCGGCGCAAGAGCTATCCGTTATAGTGTAGACATAGCCTTAGTCAGTCTGACACTCATAATTTATCCATTTGCAGGCCAAAATCATTTAATTTTCCTGCACCCATGTTTAGACAAACACTGTCAAAAACCATATTTATTAACTAAGCAAGCCTACCCGGCAAGTTGTTATTGGTTGGCGCCAGCAATATCGAAGGAAAGCTTTACCCATACCCTTTGAATTAGATAATTAGCTTATGTAATATCACTGATGTAATTTTTTAAATTTAATTTTCTTTGAAATATTATATGCTGTAAAGAACCATGAGCCCATGGATATGGTGCTATAAAAATTCTTATTATATTTATTTACTCTTTTCCACCAACTGTACGTGGTGACAGATATATTAAATTTTAATATTTACACCTGTATTTCCATTTTTTTAATAAAATTTTGTTAATTTTTTTAAATAATTTTTTTTCCATGCAGTCCTTGCTATTTTTATGTCCAAGGTTAATCTTTGTGATCGATTCACATTTCAGACTGACAATGGCCTGTGCTGCACCTGAAGAGGTTAATGAGCGACTAACTTGTGCTATCTGTATGGAACAGTTTAAGGAACCAAAGGTTCTACCATGTCTACACACTTACTGTAAACAATGCCTGGTGAAACTGGTGAAGAAACAAGCATCTGATCATGTTATAACTTGCCCTGAGTGCAGACAGGATACAAAAGTAAGTCTGAAATAAATCATAGATGAAAATTTACAGAGCGTATTTGCAGCCCTGACCACACTAATGCATTTTCAAACGTCTTGTTTTCATCTTGGCGAAAACAAAGAAAAGTATTTGTGTCCACACTAGCACTTTTGTATTGTTTTCACCTGTCCACACTAAAATGCTCTAAAAGGATGAAAACAATTGGGACCTGAGATTGGAATTGCAGGATACAAAAGTAACTTTAAATGAATACATAAGAATAATTTGCAAGTACAATAATAACTCATGAAGCAATGCATTGAACAAGTTATAGCAGTGGTACAAACTTCCACTTGATTGCTGGATTGGTCAACAGCTATAGGCCATATCCGAGTTGCCTTTAGCCTCTCTATTAAAGCGAGGCTAGGTGCGAAACCTTTCATATGAAAATGAGTATTCAGTCACATGCAAATAAGTTTTATTTGCGTGTGAATGAAAAATCATTTTCAAATAAGTTTTATTTGCATGTGAATGAAAACTCATTTTCATATGAAAGGTTTCGCACCTAGCCTTGCTTTGATAAAGAGGCTAAAGGCAACTCGGAAATGACCTATTGGCTGTTAACATTGAGCCTGCACTATGTAATGGACACCTGCCTTACCATTGGGGACGTCGCTTGAGGAAGGAGAAGAAGGGGGGTTCGACGCAGGGGGTGTGGGGCGTTGTAGCAAAATGTCTTGCAGAGACATTTTGCAGAGACAGTTTTTTGATTCAGTCCAGGTGGTGAGTAGGTAAGGGGTTCTCCATATGAAAATCTTTTGGTTGCTTGCTGTACCTTACAGTAAATCCTGATAACTCAAACCTCAAGGGTAGAGGGAAATTTGGTTCGAGACATCAAAGGTTCGAGTTTAACTTATCGAGGGTAAATTTGCAAGCAATCTTTAGCCAAGTGAAAAAAGTTTGGTTTGAGTTAACTAGCGAGAGATTTGAGTTATCGAGGGTTTGAGTTATCGGGATTCAACTGTATTTAATGTTGTATCACACACAGCAAACATATAATCACTGATAGTGGTTTGGATATCTGGTCTCATTTACCTTGGATTTGTGCATTTGTCCCCTTTTTACTAACTCATTCATAATGTCTTGAAGCTACATCTACTCACTATACATCAAACACTCAACAGAGTGTTTGCTCTAGTGCTTTATCATGAATAGGATATCCAATACCGTAAATTTCTTGCAAAAAAAAATCTCTTTCCTGTTTTTTTTTTAACTTTCCTCTCAGTGTTTGATATTATTACATCATATAATTATTAATAATTATTAGAAGGCAACAAAATAATAGTTTTCTCTTGTTAGATTGCTGATGGGGATGTTTGCAAGCTGCAACCAAATTTCTGGGTGAACAATCTCCTGACCTTACTGAGCATGCAAGACAGCATTGCTTCGTCAGAGAAGCCATTGACCTGTGAACACTGCAATAGTGGTGACTCGGCAGTTTCACGTTGTACTAACTGCAGTGTTTTCATGTGTGAGTTTTGTGTCACTGCACATAAAAGGATTAATGCATTACTAGGACACCAGATTATATCTCTAACAGAAGTGAAGAAGCTTGGATCAAAGGCCCTTGTCAAGCCGACCTTTTGTTTAAAGCATACTGATGAAAGACTGAAACTGTTTTGTGACACCTGCCAGAAAACAATCTGCCGTGATTGTACCATTGTTGATCATCGTGAACATAAATACAACTTTGTAGCAGACGTGGCTGAAAGAGAGAGAAAAGTTGTTCAAGCCGTTCTTGAAGAGACCAAAGCTAAGGATAGTGCTGTTGAAGAAGGTTTAAAGGCTGTTCAGGCAATGGAAAGCCGCATTGAATCAAAAATTGCTGAAGTGAGCAAAGAAGTGGATGTGTTTTATGATCAGGAAGTGAAGGCTTTGGAGTGCATGCGGACAACCCTAAAGCATGACATTACAACACAAGGTCAGGTAAAGCTCAAGGCACTGGGAATCCAAAAGGAAATGCTTGCCTTATCACTGGCACAGCTGCGAAGTAGTATTGATTTTGCTGAAAGAGCAATAGCAGATGGAGATGATATGGAGCTCTTGTCTATGAAACAACAACTCATTCAACGGCTTGCTCAGCTTAATGCATCACAATTCCATTGCAAACCTTGCAATAGTGACTATCTCAAGCTACAAATGGATAAAACAATTTCTGACAGTGGGAACATGGCAACTTTACGTTATATTCCCGATACTACAAAATGCATGCTGAGTATGGTGGGAGGCGAGGAGGGTATCTTGTACCAGACATTTGCTGGGCAGCCTGTGGATTTCATGCTTGTTATTAAAGGTGGTACTGCAGTCAGTAAACCAGAGACTGGCTGTATGGTTCGTGCTTCAGTTGAGAGAGATGAGCAGGGAAAGAGTCAAGAACTTCCTGTACATGACAATGGTGATGGCTCTTATTTATTTTCTTATCAACCAGAGACTAATGGAGTTTGTACCCTGTCAGTAACAGTTGAAGGGGAGAATGTGTGTGGCAGTCCTTTTACCTGGAAAGTGAAACCAAAGATAAAGGATACAGATGAGCTTCAAAATGTCCTAAGTGATTTAAATCTAAATCAGGGGGAGCAAGGTGACAAAGGAAAGCAATGTTGGAAAATAAAGTACCTTGGAAGTACACCTGGAAAGTCTGAAGTTGAAATTGGACTTAACTTTTATACTTCCCAGTATAGCTATGGTAGCAATAACAGGTACACCTGGTGTTGTCAAAACAATGAGGAGACCAGACATTCATTCTTGCGTTATGGCAATTCACAAGCAGCATCTATCACTTCTTTGCAGAATGGTGACATTTTCTCTGTTTATCTCAATTATGATGCAAGAAAACTTGTTATCTACAATCAAAGAAGTAAACAAGCGGAAGTCTTCACAGGAATATGGGGGCAATGGATGCAACCAATCATTTCACCTTATAGTATTGAAGGAACTGGAAATGGTTTTACCCTTGACATTGAGTAGACTAAAAGTGATGTTTGATTCATTGAGTGGATGGGTGGATATTAATTCCTATGTTGAATTATTTTTTATTTTTTATTTTTTATTTTTTTATTTTATTAGACTTCGACTAATTATGTTGTTTTTCAGTTTGGCTTGAAATATTTTTTGCAAAATGAGAGATGTTTTGACGTAGTATGTAGGAAATATTTCCATTACATAAACTTGATCCATTCAGTTGTTATGACTTATGCTCTTCTTTTTTCAAAGCCGGCATGAATAGTTTAAAACCTTTTTTTACCGTAATCTTACTTTTACAGTGAAACCTCATTGCTCGCATTTTTACTCAGTCATTCTGAGATGTCCATTGCTTGTAGGTTCATCATGTAGTGCTAATAATTATGTGGCTCAGACCATGACTGTGTTATTGCTGGCTGGCAGCCTAGAAAAGCTTGGTAGGGTCAAATATTTTCCAAGGCGTTTGATTTTCAGTATCCTAATTTACTTTCTAGGACTGATATAGCACTTGTGACATTACACTTTATAATTAATTGGAAGGTTCAATAGAGAGGTGGGGGTTCTGTACATGTACTGCATATGGAATTCTCTTTTTTGCCCTAGTGTAGATTTCCAATTACCTACAGCTTAAGACCGATTTGAGTCCTGAACCTTAAACAGAATTTTTAGCCAAAGAACTTTGGACTTTCTGAGTTCTTTAAAACATAATAACAAAATAGTAATAAGAATAATAATTGATAAATTAATAAAATAAAGGCAATGTATGTTTTATACTGCAAACTTGGATATGCTACATACTGTTACACCTACCGCATTTTCTCAATTAACCGCCTCCTCTCGATTCAAATAAACGCCCCTGTGAACGTCCCCTAGAATAAATAAACGCCCCGGGCAATTAATAATAAGAGGGTGGGCTCCTTTCCCCCTTCCTCAAACCCCAAGCCCGAGAACTTGCTCACAGGTTGGCAAAATATTAATCTTAATCCTGACTATCACAGTTCTAGATCAGGACTACATTTTCTTTTTTGTCTTTCCGTGAGATAGCGATTGAAATCTGTGATCAGTTCCATTTTATAATTTTAGAGCTATCTATGACCAGATGACCAGGCTCTATCGAGCCTGCTCACCAGTGTGATTTTTAAATTACTTCCCCATCTTCCCGGTCATAGTTTTCTATTGTTCTTTTCTACGCCGATCAATTAATTTTTTCCCGCCTGTTTCAACTTTTCTCCCAGTTCCCGTCCCTCCCAATTTTAAAAGGGAAAAACCCTGGGAACGAGGTTGCCAGCCTGCCTTGAAAGAGGATCATTAACACTTTCGCTGCCAAAGTCGACTTTTGTCAACATTTGGAGCAGCAGACATTGCACCACTTGTGACGTCATCAATTTGTAGGTTGCCAGATGATTTTGA
>JAJGOT010000454.1:615000-685000 GCA_022457155.1 Cladopsammia gracilis | reverse complement strand
AAATGGCGGACGTGACAGGAAATTCGTCCCCGGACTCCCAGCGGTATCTTGTTTGCGTTGCGACGTATGAAAGTCCCTTCACTTCCGGTCACCGAATATTATTTTTCTTTGTGAATACTTGTGAATCAAAATCTCTTCCAATCTTTATTACTTATGAAAATGCAAAGACTATCTCCTAATAAATATATAAAATTATCAGCGCTTTGAAGCAAAGCTTTTCTTGCGGTTGCCTAGCACGTGATAAATTTCTTCCCCCGATCAAATTTCACGTTCGTCGTAAACATCATCAGACTGAACCGCAGAACGCAACAGTTTTATTATTTCTAGCGGATAATTGCGAAGCAAACATCATTCAGTGGCGCTTGTTCACAAACATTTGTGTCAAAATGTTTACTATTATTTATTTCTAGCGGATAACTGCGAAGCGAACATCATTAAACGGCGCTTGTTCACAAACATTCGCGTGTTTACTTTTATTAAGCTACAAAATATATTTTCTAGCGGCTAGAAGCGCACAAAATTCAACAGCGGCGCTTAAAAAGTCCGGGTAAGTTGCAAGCAGGAAACAGTCGATCGTGACTTTTCATTCTGTAATAGCAGATATAAGGTGAAAGCTTTTACTTTCGTTTAGCTTCGTTTATATTAAACGGATAACTCAAAAGATGAGACCGAAAAGATAACAAACGATTGAAAGTCATTTATCGGTTCGGGAAAGAAAGATACCTTTTAGGCTTTTATAAAGCTTTATCACAGGCGGAACATGAAACATGATACATTTTTTTCAGAAAACGTGAACTTTGAACCACAACTAGTGATGGTAAAGATGTGAAAATTGTAGCGTACGATCTTTAAAATGAAGATAGAGTTTATACTGTTAAGTTTATTAATAACTTAAGCTTCATTCACGTAACCGAGTCTTCATTTTTTAAGTACAAAACCGTTTGGAATTTCCGAGGGGAGGAGTGGGTCCATGTTTTAAAATACTGGAATTTCCTGGGGGGTGGGGGGATCACCAAACACCCCCTGGAAGGGAAATTCCTGGGGGGTGGGGGGGTGAAAACCAAAGTGCCTTCCGTCGGGGGGGTATGGATATTTTCTGGAACCACACAATCTGTCTTCTAAAAAGTTGCTTTTCTTAATATCCAAAGAAATCGTAATGTATTTTAAAATTTATGGCGTTACTTTATTTTGTCCATGTTTTGTCCAAATATCACGATCACGATCTCCTCAGCTGTTTCCTTGCCATAACAGAACACAAAGCACACTAAAATCAAAACAGGAATTTCCAGGCTTGGTGAATTTTACTTTTTTCGGTTTATTTCCCTATTTTAAGCAGTATAAGGATGATATTTCTTTTCGCCGTGAATTAGGTTCGGCACATGTAAAGTTCGACCGTCTGAATCAACAGTCGAACTTAATAGTTTGGGTCGACCTAAATAGGTATAGGTTCGGCACATGTAAAGTTCGACGTTTGAACCGGGCCTAACAAAGCGTAACATGTCGATCGAAATCGATCATCGAATCTCATCGAACAACGTACTCGGTAAGTCGATAGTTAACAACTATTCACCGAAGTGGAGGTGGGTAGTGGTGGATATTCGGCGAGGTAAATATCCACTACTACCCACCTACACTGAGGTGAATAGTTTTAGTATATACTGAAACAGTGAGATAATATAACGAAAATGATGCTTTTTAACTCATTTATTCCTGTCAACGATTACAATTTTCGCGCGCAAATTGCTGGGAGGTGAATAGCACTTGCTATTCCGAGTTTTAGTAGCCGATCAGAGCGCGCCAACAATGCAATCCACTGTTTCAGTATATACTAATACTCGATATTTGTCTATAATTGTTAATCGGCAAGTTTAATTTGTTGATAAAAGTCGATAATCACAAGAAGTGTGGACCATAAACGAAAGCGAAATCAAAGATTTCGTCTTATTCGCTAACAGTTTCCACCCTACCATTAAATTTACATGTGAAATGTCATCTGAACGCATTGTTTTCCTAGACACTGAAGTTTTCAAAGGGCCCCGTTTTGCTGAAGGCAAAATACTAGATGTCGAAACACATTTTAAGCCAACAGAAACTTTTCAATACACGCATTTCTCCTCATGTCACCCTTTCAGTGTTAAAAAGGGCTTTATTAAAGGAGAAACATTGCGCCTTTTGAGAACAAACTCAGTCAAAGCAAAATTCGAGTCACTCAAGCGGGACTTCGAGACCCGTTTAATTCACCGAGGTTACCCTCGGGAGCTCGTTAAAAACATTTTGGCTGAAATTACGTTCTCACCAGAAAAGCGGCTTTAAAACCTAAACCGAAGACATCCAAAAACATTTTGCCTTTTGTCACAACCTATAATCCGGCTTCACCGAGTCTTAAAAAGATTCTCATGAAACACTGGCACCTCATAGAAGGCAACGCGAACCTCACCCAAATATTTCCTAGCGCGCCTATTGTCGCTTATCGAAAGGAAAAATCGCTCAAAGACTTTCTTGTCAGAGCTAAAATTCCTTCACAAGATTAAAACAACCCGGAGTTATATGCAGTAAGGAGGGTGGCAATATTACAAACACCACCACCGCATGAAGTAGACTCCACTTTTATGGTTAACAAGACTTACAAAGTCTGCATTTTAGCCGCTGTTACTGTCTTCAAAATCTGAGCTAAATTATAACAACACATGCAGAGTTATATGCGGTAAGGAGGGTGACAATATTACAAACATTGACTTTACAAAACTACACCGCCACCGCACGAAGTAGACTCCACTTTTCCGGGTAACAGGATTTAGAAAGTCTACATCCTGGCCAGAATTACTGTTGTAAATTGCTTTTACTCACATGTCATGGAAATAATTACTAAGAGGTTCCAACGAAGCAGCTACAATCCGATCCATATTTGCATAATGCACGCCATACATTGTTCGCACAAACAATACAACCACAATGTGCATATGGCATAACGGATCGAAATTTACTTGCTTCTAATTGGTTGCTTTCTATATATGACGCCACTACTGGGCTATATAAACAGCCGCTCTGCTATAGTAAGAACACCTGATTTGCTCTCACTTAACGAGCACACTAAAAGCAACTGACGAAGGAAACCACGTAGATTTCCGAAACCGGTCTTGCAAAATGAATAGTTCTTCTCAGAACTCTATGGCCACTCAAGACGACGATTCTGTCGCAGCCATACTAGCAGAAATGAGAGACAGCCAAGCTCCAGCTCCAATCTCTCCAGTACGGTCCCCACTGAAGCGGACATTGTCAGAATCCGAGGAAGACATCCCATCCTCACAGCCAGCTCCCAAGCGTCCAAAGACCACAGAGAGCTTCCCAGTACTGAGGAACAAAATCGCTTCCCTGGAAACGAGACGCGTTAAGACCAAAAAGTCCCTGTCTGTCCTGAGAAAATTTGCCAGCGAAAACTCGTGTCCTGTTGGTCTCCAATACCGGCCTACGCCACATGTCAGACCAGACCCAGAGTTCTCCGCTGCCGTTAAGCAGATTTGCCACAAAGCAGAACAGGACCTCCTCCGACTCATGATCCACCAGCAGGAAAAAAACGAGAGCGCAGATACTGAGGCCATCACCAGTCTCAAGAAACAGCTCGCAAACATGTATCCTGAAAAAGAGAAACGTGAGCAGGCAGAAAGGAGAGTCCGGAACGCGACAAGCAGATCCAAGTTCCGCCATAACAGACAGCAGAAACCAGCCAAACAGCAGAAACCTGCCGAACAGCAGAAACCTGCCAAGGTTAACAAGCCTAGCAATGAACTTTGTACACTAAAGGCGAAACTCAATGAACTAACAACTCTCATTAATGTATTTTCAAAAAACGAAAATAAAACAAGAGTTGCACAGTATACAAATGTGTCTTTTACTGACTCCTTTAGCGCCACTCCCGTGCTACGCACTAGTAAAAGCCGAAAGCGACAAATTAAACGCAAAGCACATAAGATTCAGTACAAAGTAAATAACGATAGTTTTATTAAAAATCTATCGAATATTACACTTACTGACCATGATAAAACTTTGCTTAATAAGGGCCTTAAATATATACCGACCCCTCCTAAACCGGCCTCACATAAAAGTCTCATCCAAGACTTTAATATATTTACTCGCACAATGCGTTTAAAATATGTCTTTGCAAACTCAGAAAGCAAAACTCACCCGTTCCACGTAAAGTCTAAATGGCAACCGCCACCACAATCCTCAGTGGCTCTAGAAAACTATTTGGAACGCACTAAGTTTGAGATTGCCACAACAGCCTTTTCTGAAGTACGAGATAACCTCTCAGCAAAGCAAAGACAGACGCTTAGTGCGCTTCGCGCCAACAAACGAGTAAATATCAAGAAAGCCGATAAAGGGACAACAACGGTGGTTATGGATACTTCTAACAAAATAAAGGAGGGAAATCAACAACTTTGTGACCAAAAGTTCTATACCCCTCTCACTGAACCAATTGTATCCTCAACGGCCACTAAAGTCAAAGCTATAGTCAACACTTTGTCCATTAACGGACATATTGACCCTATGACTTACAAGTGGTTAAACCAAGGCCAATATCCACCCAGAATACCAGAGTTTTATACGCTGACCAAAATTCATAAACCTTCTCCCGTTGGTCGGCCTATTGTCTCTGGTTCCGGTGGACCTACTGAACATATTTCTAGTTTTGTCGATTCACTTTTACAACCGATCGCTCAAAAACAAGAGTCCTACATTAAAGACACTACGCATTTTGTCAACTTCATCGAAAACACAACACTTCCAGACAAAGCCGTACTGGCTACACTGGATGTCTGCTCACTCTATACCAACATCCCGCAAGAAGAAGGGATTAATGTCATTTGCCACTACTACGATGATCATTATCAGTCAAAACCACCTATCCCTACACAGATTTTAGGGGACCTCATGAGACTGATCCTTAAAGAAAATTCATTCCAATTTAATGGCAAACACTATTTGCAGACACACGGTATAGCAATGGGCACCAAAATGGCGGTAGCTTTCGCAGTCATCTTTATGGCCCACATCGAAAGACAACTACTCGCATCCAGCCCCTATAAGCCTATACTCTGGAAAAGATTCATTGATGACATTTTTTCAGTGTGGACCATAAACGAAAGCGAAATCAAAGATTTCATCTTATTCACTAACAGTTTCCACCCTACCATTAAATTTACATGTGAAATGTCATCTGAACGCATTGTTTTCCTAGACACTGAAGTTTTCAAAGGGCCCCGTTTCGCTGAAGGCAAAATACTAGATGTCGAAACACATTTTAAGCCAACAGAAACTTTTCAATACACGCATTTCTCCTCATGTCACCCTTTCAGTGTTAAAAAGGGCTTTATTAAAGGAGAAACATTGCGCCTTTTGAGAACAAACTCAGTCAAAGCAAAATTCGAGTCACTCAAGCGGGACTTCGAGACCCGTTTAATTCACCGAGGTTACCCTCGGGAGCTCGTTAAAAACGTTTTGGCTGAAATTACGTTCTCATCCAGAAAAGCGGCTTTAAAACCTAAACCGAAGACATCCAAAAACATTTTGCCTTTTGTCACAACCTATAATCCGGCTTCACCGAGTCTTAAAAAGATTCTCATGAAACACTGGCACCTCATAGAAGGCAACGCGAACCTCACCCAAATATTTCCTAGCGCGCCTATTGTCGCTTATCGAAAGGAAAAATCGCTCAAAGACTTTTTTGTCAGAGCTAAAATTCCTTCACAAGATTAAAACAACCCGGAGTTATATGCAGTAAGGAGGGTGGCAATATTACAAACACCACCACCGCATGAAGTAGACTCCACTTTTATGGTTAACAAGACTTACAAAGTCTGCATTTTAGCCGCTGTTACTGTCTTCAAAATCTGAGCTAAATTATAACAACACATGCGGAGTTATATGCGGTAAGGAGGGTGACAATATTACAAACATCGGCTGCAAAATTAACCAGACCAATAATCAACAGCATTTTATAGAAGTGTTGAACAGCTCTAAAATAAATCTGTATGGCAAGAAAGTTAAATATTAAAAAACCGAGCAACCAAGTGGTTTGTTATAAGTGCTGTTGTTATTCAATGCTGCTCGATTTCGTTTCCTGTAATAACCCGAACTGACATACCCGATAGACCTTTGGAGATTTGAAGATTTGCTTGAAGAACGCATTGCAGTGATTCCTCAAAATGATGTTTTGGTTGTTGTGTTTCAAATCAATATCTTTATTCAAGTATTATTCAAATATGAATCTTTAAAATTTCCGTGTACGGCTCTCAAAGCGGCTTGCTCGAAGTACAAACGATTTATAATTGAATTACGAGTAAATTCACTGCTGTCACGGCTCGGTGCCCACATGTAGGTGTGAATTTTTCACATGATTGTGAAAAAAATTATAGCCCGAAAGAAAGGATTTGTTTTTATAGCCATACAAGTGTTGGGAAGAAAATAGGACGGATTAATCTTTATCTTCCACCCAAATATTTTCCGACTAGCCGGCGGTCCCAGGACGAGTAGACAGCGATTTTTGCCGGTCGCCGGAGCTTCCAGAGAACCCTGGGGAGCAAGGCCCTTCCTGTTTCTCAA
This sequence comes from Cladopsammia gracilis, assembly GCA_022457155.1. Taxonomy (NCBI): domain Eukaryota; kingdom Metazoa; phylum Cnidaria; class Anthozoa; order Scleractinia; family Dendrophylliidae; genus Cladopsammia; species Cladopsammia gracilis. The sequence continues at coordinate 678,400 of JAJGOT010000454.1, read as the reverse complement.
TGAAGCAAGTCGCGTCGGTCAAAGTTATCCAAATGTGTTTCATTATAAGGCCAGTGATGAGAAAGACAATGACAGTCCACGTCCACGTCGAAAACGGCTGAGGAGACCAACAAAACCGAGAAGAGTCCATACTGATCTGCGGCTGCTGTATCACTGTTTGGGGCAGTCGATACAGCAGCCGGTCGATACAGCGGCCGGTCGATACAGCGGCCGGTCGATACAGCGGCCGGTCGATACAGCGGCCGGTCGATACAGCGGCCGGTCGATACAGCGGGCTTTGCTCCCCCGCGAGAACATGGCATGACATAGTATTGGGCATAACATAATGTTTCAGACATGCCCTCTTTATCTTGTCGATAGACAGTTCATCATACCCGTGGTACGGACAAACTCACACACTCCTACTCGTGAATATTTTTGCACTCTCCCAGACACTTATACACTAAGACGTTGAACAACGATTGCATCTAGATCTTTGCCCGACTGGCCAGAGTCCTTCTTGGTGATTTTAGTTTTTAATTTTTCCTTCATTTTGTCTTTGAATTTTCGCCAGTCGTCAGCCATTTTGACTCACAACATTGCACAAGACATCATGGGTACAACACATGGGCACTCCGCAATGCATTCTGGGCTGTGGCAACGATAGGCCATGGGCATTTTTGTTTTCATTTTACTTTAAAATGATTTCATTTTGATTTTAAATTAAATTAAATAAATTTTATTTTGCAAAAAAAAGAGTTATATTATTTTGATTTCATTTTACTTTTTAGAAGAATATATTTTTATTTTATTTCATTTTTAAATTTATCTTTTATTTTTATTTTATTTTCAAATTTGAATATTTTATTTTTTGTTTTTAAAATTATTTTTGATTTTGATTTGATTTTCAAATTTGAATAATATCTTATTTTTTGTTATGATTTTATTTACTTTTTTTAAATACATGATTGTTTTTAAAAATACACACTTTTCCTTATGGCAGCCCTAGGTCACCATACTGCAGTACAGTCTTGTCTCCCGCCATACATCTTCATATTTTGATACTTGTCGATTAAAATCAATCAAAATCGAATTGTAACATTGAAAATCGCTCAAAATCGATAATGACAAGAAATCTTTTGAACGATTTTTATCAATGTTCGATATCTGTTGATTGATTAGTATCGAATTCAATCGACAATGACCAATTTTTATTGACTTTCGAAATAATCGACATGTTACGCCCTGATTACACAAGCAGCTGATTATTATTATTAACATTTACAAACCACAAAAATAAATGACTTGTGCATTCAGTTAAATATTTGAGGCTTCAACATTGGTGATTGCTATATTTGTACAAAACATCTGCTGGAGCTGGTGAATGCACTGTAGCATACCACATCAGTCACTCATAGGATATCTAGAAAACTCAGACCTTGAAAACTCAGACCCCCCTTGAAAACTCAGGCCTTGAAAACTCAGACCCCCCTTGAAATCTCGGACCTTGAAAACACAGACCTTGAAAACACAGACCTTGAAAACTCAGACCCCCCTTGAAATCTCGGACCTTGAAAACACAGACCTTGAAAACACAGACCTTGAAAACACAGACCTTGAAAACACAGACCTTGAAAACTCAGACCCCCTTTGAAATCTCGGACCTTGAAAACACAGACCTTGAAAACACAGACCTTGAAAACTCAGACCTTGAAAACACAGACCTTGAAAACTCAGACCTCTCTTGAAAACTCAGAGAACTCAAAGTTTGACTAAATAAAATTGTTCTGTTGTTGTGGCTTGAGTTACATTGCGAAGCGAACAGTGGGCTGGAAAATTGACGTGAAATTTCACATTTTTTCTTGAAGGTCACATTGTTCACTGGTGAAATGAAAATATGACAAAAGAGAAAAAGAATCACTGACTATCTCTTTCACCCACACTGAGAAGACGAAATGATGCGAAATGATGATTATATGAAGAGCAGTGTCATAACTCTGGCTAGCGTCTTACTGTGACATTCAATAACATGACAGCTGGGTCAAAAGTTCACATTGGCACGCTCTAACTGGTGGATTTTGATTTTCTGTAGACTAAGGACAGCAGAGGGCGGCGGAGAGACATAAAATAAAATTTTAAAGGCCACTAGTGTTTATGCAGACTGCATGAAGCAATTCATAAAATATTTTTTTTAAGGGTATAACAAATGAAAAGGAGCAGGGGGAGCAGGGGTGGCGCAGTGGTGAGAGCACTCGCCTCCCACCAATGTGGCCCGGGTTCGATTCCCGGCCTGGCGTCATATGTGGGTTGAGTTTGTTGTTGGTTCTCTCCTTGCTCCGAGAGGTTTTTCTCCGGGTACTCCGGTTTTCCCCTCCTCAAAAACCAACCCTTCCAAATTCCAATTAGATCTGGAAAGTGTCCACAATTAGTACTCGCGTACTAAATACTTTGACACTTAAATAAATTGATTTGATTTGATTTGATTTTGATTTTGTATCTATTATCTCTGTTATTCAACTCTGTTATGGTTGCCTAGTATGTGATCAACTTTACAGCATGTAATACAACTCCGGAAATCCTATCGGCACTATAATCGCTCTGGCTTTAACTCCAAAGAGTGCCAAAAACAAAATTTAAGAAAAATCCCAAATTTCATTTTGTAAAATATTACAAAACAAAATTATAATGGTACCATGCAAAAGTATCGAATTTTTTCTTCCGTCTCCTGTCCCCCGTTCCCCATTCTCCAATTACCCGTTCCTGCATTTTTACAGTCTATTATGTTGTCTTGGAAAGAAATAGTCAGTTATTCTTTTTCTCTTTTGTCATATTTTCATTTAAAAAAGTACAGTGATCAATGTGACCTTCAAGAAAAAATGAGAAATTTTGCGTCAAACTGCCAGCCCACTGTTCGCTTCGCGTGACCGTCTCAAACCACAACAACATAATGATTTTATTTATCACCTAATTAATGTAGTCAAGGGGGGTCTGAGTTTTCAAAGGGGGGGGGGGAGTCTGAGTTTTCAAGGTCTGAGTTTTTTAAACACCCGTCACTCATACGGATTTTCAGGCCAAGTCGTTTAATGCTGCACCCATGTTTTTTGTAAAAAACTTGTCAAAAGCCATATGTATTTACAGGGCACAAAATTAACTTTTTTCTCAAGGAGACATTTGGCTCCTAACTATTCCAAAGTGGTCGCCAAGTCCAAAAAGTTAGTAGCCATTCTTTTTTCCAAAAACAAAAACAAAAAATATTGACATAGGCAAATGAGAGTGGGAGCGGAGCGACTCAGAATATTCTGAGCCCGCAATATGCACTGTTAGCAAAAGGGACATTTGAATGCACAATATACAACATACTAACGAGAAGTCCAAGGACTACTGCAGAGCTGATAAACAACAAGTAAATATATTTCAGTGAAACAATATTTCGGCTGGCCAGACCAGCCTTCTTCAGGTTATAAGATGTTACTAAATTATAAAATGAAAATACAACATTATATAAAGGAGAATGTCGCAATACATATTCAAAAAATGAGGAGGAGCGGAAATGACCTCACAAGATAATAACTAAAGATAAGCTGGTATACAATACAATATACAACATAGCCTCCAAAATATCCAAGATGGCGCTATGTTGACGTTTCACTTTGTAACACTTCGTAACCTTGTCATTTGCACCGATTTACCCACCTTCAAGCTTTATTTCATTGCACAATACATTAGGTTAGGATGAAGCAAAGGGTTCTGGTCGCCAATGTGGTGACTAACTTTCAAATTTTGGTCGCCAGCACGGAAAACTTACAATAGGTGCATTAGCGACTGTATCAGGCACAATTTCGTGCAAGCAAGCCCTCCCCTCAGGTTAAGGATTATTGGCTGGTGCCAGCAATAACTTAAAAAAGCTTAATATACACTGTACAGGAGTACGTCCTCTCCCACTGGGGTATTTTGTAGGCCTTTTTTTTTGCCTCATTCAATAGATTAGTAGAACAAACACTTATATTATTAATAATTTTGATGCATTATGTAATGAGCATGTTTGAAACTCTTTAGGTCTCTTCAGGTTTTTCCCTGCCACAAGTCCTGACTAAGTGTATAAATTATTGAATTTTGAAATTTATTTCAATTTTTGTCAATAGATCTTTTTGTTGTTGTTCTGAGATAAATAATGGACAATGCAAATCTTGCTAGTTTTTATATCCAAGGTTAATCCTTGTTTGTGATTTACTTTTCAGTCTGACAATGGCCTGTGCTGCACCTGAAGAGGTTAATGAGCGACTAACTTGTGCTATCTGCATGGAACAGTTTAAGGAACCAAAGGTTCTACCATGTCTGCACACTTACTGTAAACAATGCCTGGTGAAACTGGTGAAGAAACAAGCATCTGATCATGTTATAACTTGCCCTGAGTGCAGACAGGATACAAAAGTAAGTCTAAAATAAATCATACATGTAGATGTAAATTAACATTAAATAATTGCACACAAAACTATCCAGCACTTAGGGACAGACATTATTTTTTTGATTGGTGGGGGGGGGGGGGGGGGGTTTGGAAAATTTTCACATGCAAACATTTTTTTTTATATGCAGCACCTGCTGCAAACAATTTATATTGTGTCTCCGTCCAACTGCCATACTTTCAGCAAACAATTTGTTGCTTGCATACAATTTTATTTCAGTGTTTATAGCCTCTGCAAACAATTTATTTCAAAATTTTCCACCCCCACCCTCTAGTCAAAAAAAATAATGATACGTCCCTTATTTAGGGTTAAAAACTCATTTTGAAATGGTTAGCTTTTATTTACTGTTATGGGTAGTGATATCCATAACAATAAATAAAAGCTAACCATTTCAAAATGAGTTTTTAACCCTACATACCGGTAAGTGCCGGACAGTTTTGTGTGAGTATAGTTAAAAATCTCCATGAAGTATAAGCCCATTTTCATCTTGGCAAGTCTCCATTTTCACCTTCCACACTAGAAACAAAGGAGGAGTTTACATTACTTAGCAGTACAGGTTTCCTTGTCAAGTATCACTGACATCAAAAAATTGATTGTAAAATTTCACATATCATGACAAGCATGCCATTTGCAGTTTTTTTGATCACAGAAAATAATAACAACCTATCCCTTCATTTGGCCCCTTTTAAATGCCCATTAACCCTGTTCAGACTAGACTTTTTTAAGCAATCTGTGACTGGGTGGGGCTCCTCGGACCCCCCCCCCCCCCCCCCCTTTGATATTTTTCCATCCAGATACTTGAAATATCAAATATAACTGTAAAATCATCTCTTTAATATTAAAACATAATAAATACAAACAAGGACACACTTGTAAAGCAAGAAAAAGCAATAAAAAGCGATAAAACTATAATTTTGAAATTATTGTCCACCATCTTGGATCCGCCATCTTGGATTTTCTTTTTTTTTTTGTTTAAATTAAAATTTAAAAAATATCTAAAAGAGAAAAGGATCAGAATGTATAAAACACATATCAAACTAATGTCTATTATCCAAACAATGAACTTAGAAGCGTTATTTAATAAATAGTACAAATTGTTTGTCTATAAGTAAAAGAGAGCAAGAACAAGTCCCAAGAAAAAACTATTCTAACAAGAAAATGCACTGTAAGTCATAGAACATTAGATCTTAAAATAAAAAATTCACCATATTTTAATATTTTGAAAACCTATGTGTCAAAAACCGGTTGCCATGGCAACATGGTTAATCACACTGACATGTTATGGATACCAAAATGTCCCTAGATAAATTCTAGGGAAAGTCAGAAAATTTCAGCCTCATAGCTATCTCGGTGTAAGAGTTATCACAATTTTACTGGAGGGGAGGTTCAAAAAGCCCCCCCCCCCCCAGTCTGAATAGGGTTAAGGTAGTATGAGAAAGTACTATAGGAGACAAGGTAAATACAGTAGTCTAACATCACTCCTACTGCCCAATGACTCAATCATCTGAACTCAGACAAGGTGTTGATCAGCACAACCAGTATGTTCTTACCAGTTATTCAAAGTGGCCAGGATTCAAACCTGCAACCTGATCTGGGTGCTTCTATATAAAACTGACAGGGGTGACTGTCTTACCTTTCAGGGGGTTAAAATTTGTGGTTTAGTGCCACTTTGGTGTTTGATTAACTTTGAAAATGACCACTGTCCAAGTAATTCTGATACCTTTTAGGGTTTTAGGGTTCATTAATATAAGCCAGAAAAATATGCTGACAGGTGCAACTTTCCTGAAAGAATTGATACCTGTAAAGGGTAAAACTTCATTTGAACCTCACCAATAAAACAGTTTTCAGGTACCTTTACGGGGTTCCTTTTTTAATTTCCAATAATCACCCCTGTCATTGTTAAATGGAAGTACCCCTCCGGACACCACCTACTCTGCAGACCGCCGAGACCGGTGCCCTACTAACTGAGCTACGAGTTTTGGTGAATGAACACATAAGGCTGTAACAGGCATCGACCACAAGTTAAGAGGATGTATAAATATTAGCTGTGCCAAATACCCCAGGCTTTTAGAAAAGCCTATGGAGGTAAAATGTGCTAATTAATGCATAGCGCAACCCCATTTCGATGTGATCATATCATATTAATGAAAATTGTCATGCTATTTTAGCTTTGGTAGTTGACAAGTTAATAATTATATACTAATCATTTAAATTTAAACTGTCAGTGAGTTATTTGTTCATCTTTTATTTACATGTAGGTTCCTGGTGGAGATGTCTGCAAGCTGCAATCAAACTTCTGGGTGAACAACTTCTTGACATTATTGAGCATGCAAGACAGCACCTCCTCAGCTGGAAAACCATTGATCTGTGAACACTGTGACAGTGGCGATGCCGCAGTTTCGCGTTGCTCTGATTGCAGTGTTTTTATGTGTGACTTTTGTGTTGCTGCACACAAGAGAATCATTGCAACCAAGGGTCACCAGATTTTATCTCTAACAGAAGTTAAGACACTCGGCTCAAAGGCTCTCATCAAGCCAGTGTATTGTGTGAAACACACTAGCGAGATGTTGAAACTGTATTGTGATACCTGCCAGGAAACAATCTGCCGTGATTGCACCATTGTTGATCACCGTGAACACAAATACAACTTTGTTGCAGATGTTGCTGAAAGGGAAAGAAAATCTGTTCAAGCTTGTCTTAAAAGAACAAAAGCTTTTGAACATGCAGTAGTAAAAGGTTTAAAAGCTGTCCAGGTTATGAAAATGTCTGTGCAAAGCAAAGTGTCTGAGGTAAAAAAAGAGGTTGATACCTTTTTTGACGAGCAAGTGAAGGCACTAGAGTATTACCGTGCAAACCTAAAGCATGAAGTTATGACCGAGGGTCAGGTAAGAGTCAGTCAGCTGGAAAACCAAAAAGAAGTACTCTCCTCTTTTCTGTCTCAGTTGAAAAGTGGTATCGACTTCACTGATCAGGCAATGACAGGTGGAGATGATGTGAAGCTTTTGTCCGTTAAAAAGCAACTAATCCAGCGACTTGCCCAGCTGAACTCGTCACAAACCCAATGTAACCCCTGCACAGATGACTATCTGAAGCTACACGTACACCAAACCATTTGGGGCATTGATAAAATGGTAACCTTGTGTTATGTTCCCTTTGACCCCCAAAAATGCACTGTCAGCATGGTGGGAGGGGAAGAAGGCGTGATGTACCAGACCTTGGTCGGACAGGAAGTTGAATTGTTGCTTACAATCAAAGATGAAAATGGTCAGAAGAAAACAGAAGGGGGTCATCAAGTGAGAGCTCAAGTTACTCTTGTTAGTGAGGAAATGGATGATCAGATTCAGAAGATACCCATACGTGACAATGGTGATGGGTCATACAGCTTTTCCTATTGTCCAGAGACTGAAGGACATGTCACCCTGTCAGTGACAGTTGAAGGTCAAGAAGTAGGTGGAAATCCTTTTCACTGGAAAGTCAACTCAGAGCTTCCAGACAGAAATCTACAGGGGCGACAGAAAAGACCTGCAAAGAAGTTACGGAAAATACCATTAAGGGGACTTCAGACAGGGAAAAATGCTTCAGCTTTCCAGGAAGGCATGCATTGTTGGAAACTACAGTTGACTTCTTTCGATGCTGAAAAAAGGTGTCAGCTGGAAATTGGGATCACCACTAGCCACATGTATAACCCATATGGTTTTTCTTTTGAAAGAAATCCGGCAAAATGGTCCTGGAATTACAATGCAGAGAACCAACATTCCTTGCTGTTACCAGACAGGCAGGAGTCTTCTATGACTTCTGTGGAAGACAATGATGTGTTTACAGTTTTCCTTAACCTGGAAACAAAGAAATTCATCATCTACAATGTTCGAAGCAAACAAACTGCAATCTTTACAGGGGTTGAAGGAGATGGTTTGGTTCCCATTATCTCATGTCAAAACAGCACTAATTATTACCACTATGGAGATTATCCAAGGCTTGATGTTCAGTAGAATTCTCCCTTAAAATAGTACAATATCTATAACATTAAGAAGGTAAATGGAAAGTAATGTGTGGTTTCATGAAATACCTAATACTCTCCCCATTGAAGGTCATTGGAAATTCCAAGGGGGAGGGGGTCTCTAAAGCCAAAATGTTTAAAGGAAAGTATTATTTAAGGTGTTTCCCTCCAGTTTCCGTGTAGCCGCACCTACCATTTTTGAGCGGCCGTGTAACTAACTTTCCTTTACTGAAGTAGTACCAAACTTATACAAAATATTCTACAAAGTTTGAAGTTTATAAAAGTGTAACAATTTTGTAAATCGGATTTAAAATTGCGGAGATAAACGAGAAAAATTGAAATCGCTTGAGTCTAAATTCCGAGCGATTGCGATGGCATCTAGAAAAATCAAAGCTATTACGATAAACTATAACATATGGCAAACAAAATATCTAAAAATTGGAAAATTTTGTCAAGCCGATTTTGAGTAAATCAGAAAAAACATTTCGAACTTGTGATTTTGCATGTATATGAACACATCTACAAATTCCTCAATTAAGCTTATAAAAGTTTAATTTCTCAATCTCAAATTTACGCCAAAATGTGTGTTTAGTGTATGAGATGAAACTATGAAAGTTTGAAAGCGTTTCTCGTTTTAGTTTTGGAGATTCGATTTTCTGTAGGAAACCGTAGTTTTTTTGACTGAGTCCTTGATATTGTAGTTTTAGCACTTTTCTACATATTTCAAAAACCGCGAGATAGATTTTTTTAAACTTTTATGGTCATTTCTTTGTAATAAGAACAACATTGTCTCAAAGTTTCATCTTGATTGAAACATTGCAACATGGTCAAATAAAATAATAAAGTTCACCTAAAACGCGATTGAAACTTTGTGCTTTGATTGCACAGTTGAAGGCGCACGTCGCAAAGACGCTTTAATTAATTCAGGTGAAGTGTAACGTATTTCTGCGTGTTGAGAATTATGCAAATCGCGATGACTACTTTCTTTTCCAAAAAAAAATTAACAAAATTATTATGTTGAGTAAATTATTATGTTGAGTACTCCCGAACGGAAAAAATGAAAAAATCATTTGCGAGAACTGGTGCTATGATATGGAACGGACTACCTAAATCTCTTAAATCGTTGAGGAAATCTCAATTCAAATCGAAAATCAAACAAATTCTTCAGGAGATTCTTCAGAAAACAGATGACTATATTGATGTTCCCCAAATACTTTGTGATATTAAACAAATGAAATTGTTATAATTTGCATATTCCATTTATTTCCCGTGTCTGCCACCAATATCAAGATTTTATCAAAGCTTTAAAACAATCTGTAACTCTACAGATCAGCTTCTGTATTGTTATATTGTCTAACCTTTATTATTTTCAATTACATTACTTTTCCCTGCCTCGAATAGCGTTTTTGCTAATTTGCAGGGTAATTGTATTTAAGTTTATATGTCTAATAAAGTTTTTGTTTGTTGTTGTTGTTGTTTTCCCTACAATTCAAAATGTCGAGAGAGTCCAGTGCAGTGCAATGCGAAAAAAAAACCTGCTTTCAAATAAACGTCCCACTGAAATTAGTGGGAACGATAAAAATAACGTGGAACACAGCCCCTAACGTTACTCCGCAAAACATGATGGTAGTAGATAATAATCACCGATTCCGGTGCAATCCTCGGCCCCCCTAATTTTAACGTTAAAATCATTGATTCTTCCTGTTCAATCCCACACAACTCTCCCAACTTTCTTCCCCTTATTTCTCACGTAACATCAATCACCCCAAAAAACCCCACACGTTTCACTTCTAATTTTTTCCCATGATTTCTCACACAACTTCACTTCTTCTTCTTTCCACACAACTTCCATTCCCTCAATTGTTCACAAACATTTCAAAGTTCCACTTCCACTCTTCTCCTACAATTCCCCACAATTCTACCAATTGCAACATGTTTCACCCATTGCAACATGTTTTTAATCAATTCGAACACGTTTGAATTAGGGGGCCTCGGATCCCACCGGAATCGGTGATTATTATCTACTATTAAGGTGAAAAATCTATTTCAGAAAGCGAAGCTAGAAATCTATTCCGGAAAGAAAAATGTCTGATTCTGAAGAAGAAGAAATCGATTTCATTCCTGAACTCGTTCAGGAAACCCACACAACATGCCATACTCCCAAAAATCCCCGACTGGAACATTTCAAAGATATCATCCGAAAAAATCAGGGGAAAAATCAAATTCCACTCAAAGATCTCGAGTTTTATCAAGCACAAATTCTCTCCCAGATTCCCCGTGGTGAACTCACAAGAAAAAAAGTCAGGGATTTCGCCAAAGCTGCCAAATGGGGAAAGAAAGCAAATGACCACGCTCATGAAATCTTCAACCACATAACAGGTCACGACGGAAATGATTATGAACATCTGGAGAAATATCTCATCGACGATTTCAAATATTTTTCCCTGGCATATGATGATCTTCATCTCAACAGGAAAAAGTTTCTCAATTGCCACCAAGTTCTTTTCACCCTGTTGCAGAAGAACGGTTTCAATCCCAATGAAGATGATTTCAAACTGCTCAAACTTTCATCCAGACGGGCGGAACAAGAAAAAATAATCCAAGCCATTTTCAAAAAATGTAATTGGAATTAAAATGGATCCATTTAAAAAAATAATTTACAATGAAGACGAGCAAAGCGAAGCGAGCGAAGCGAGCCTCAGTGCGAGTGACCATGACGATTGTTCCACATGCTCAGAGGAAGAAACAAGAAGCGTGAATGAGACTCCGACAACATCGGATGATGAATTTATTGTGTCTGACTCGGAGATGGCGGAAGCTGAGCGAAGCGACGAAATCGAAGACTCAATTGAACTCCTTTTTGAATCATTCGTCAATCTCCAGGAGGAACACAAGATTCTCAAAAAGGAACTCCAAAAGCAAAGCGGTCTTCTCTGGGAAATCCACCGGGAAATGAACGAAAGCCAAGCGAAACGAAAGCGATGCTAAGCGGTGTTTTGAAAATAACAGACTTTGTGAATATGAATGTAAAACATTTATATTCTGATGCGCCCACGCAATAAATCGCCAGATGGTATTGCATCATATGCCACATGTCTACAACGTGCTAGAAGGTTTTGCAATCCTCAGGTGATAAAGGAAATGTCGTATGATTTACCTCAACCAATCAGATGCTTTCATTTTTTATGTATTTTCATGTATTTGTTCATAAACTTTCGTTTGTACATGTACTTCTGTTTGTATGTGAAAATACATATATCATTAGGCTACGCTGTGGCCGCATATCATTAAAACTTTTCAATAAACTATTAACCGTGTGCTAGTTTTTCCACATCGCTCAATGGAACCCAAGAATTAAATTTGTCAGGGTAACTTTTCCATTTTACAAGCGCGAGTTTTCGCTTATTATCGCGGCGAATAACTTTTTCAATTCGAAACACATCTTGCGTTGTCTTTTGAAGTTCCGCCTCGTAAAATGATCCAGTGATGTTTTCTCCCAACAGATCAACTAATTTATACGTTACAGGGTTTGTGTTCTTTATTTCGTCAATCACAAATATCTCCTCTGTCCAATTCGACGTGTAACCTTTGTCAAATATCTTTCGTTTAAACTTTGAAATTCTCACCCTGTCGCCGACTTTGAATTTTGCTGGGGCATGTTTAGCATAAATTAAATCTCCGAAAAGATTAGCGAAAACCTTTTTCTCATTTTCCTGTTTGCTCGCCTCTGCGGGACTCATCCGAATGCTCGAATGAAAACGGTGGTTATATTCATCCGCTAATTTGTCAAGTTTGTCAAAGAAAATTGTATTGTTGTTAGCCGAAAACATCCGGAAGAGTTTCTCCTTAAAAGACCTGTTCCAGCGCTCAACAACAGACGATTTCTCTTCATTTTCCGTTGTATACAATTTTACCCCATTCTTATCAAGCAGATTTTTCATTGTTGCGTTGAAAAATTCAGACCCTTTGTCAGTCCAGAGCATTTTCGGTTTTCGCCCCTTGAATATATCTCGGAAAGCATCAGCCACTGTTTGACCTCGTTTGTCTTTCAGGGGACGAATCCAACCGAATTTTGAGAAAACATCGATCACCATCAGGAGATATCTGATCCCTTTATTCCACCTCGAAAATTTCCCCATCTCGACTAGATCAGCCGCCCAGATGTTGTCAATCCCATATGCTATGACTCGCCTCTTTGGAAAGCGCCGTCGGATTGGCCGGTGAAGTTCATTTGCCAGATTTTGAGCCCACTGGCCTTCACTCAAAATCTTTTCCCGTTTTTTGAAGCGCCGAGCCCAAGTTTCTGTTTTGCTTGAATTGTGTTTCGCGCCAAAGCATGACCCCACTGTCTTTCTTTCCAGGGAATGGCATCCAAAGCGGCAACCATTTTCCTGTCGGCTTTGTTTTTGCATTTGCGTGGATTCTTTTCCTTCGCGCAGACTGAATAATCAACATCGTGTTGCATAGCAACTGCATCTGTTTTTCCTGTGGGCTGCTGCCAGATTTCGAGAATTTTTCCCTTTTCATCAAATCTGACTTGTTTTTCGAGTGGGTTCCAGGGTCCGGTATAATTATGTCCAGGCAAAGTGAAACCTTTCTTTGGTCTTGGCAATTTCCCAATCAGGGAATGAACATCTAAAGCACCCCCATCCAAATCTGCTCGATCTGTTTTATATTTTCTGTTTGGTCGGATCGCCGTACTCAGTTGATTGAGCATATCAGCAGAGGTTTTGGCAAAAAATGGTTTCATCTTGTCCAGGGCAAAATCCAATGCTTTTTTCTGAGTGTTTTTATTTCGCAATAATTCACTGGCTCCATAACGACCCATTTCAACTGTCTTTTTTCCCAACCAAGGCAGCGCATGCGCAACGCCAGTCAGCGCAAGTTCACCAATGCCAGCTCCGCTTCGCTCCGCGGCTCGCTTCGCTTCGCCCCCACCTTGTGAGGGCAGATTCAGTTTCCCGAATTCACTCCGCGGCTAGCTCCGCTCGCTTTCACAAATCTTGTTTTTTTGATTCCGCAGGAAGCGCAATGGCAAAACCACATTTTCCTCCCATTTTTTGCAGTCATGTATCCAGACGGTTCCACGCATCCCGTCCTGCGTTTCTCCTTCACGCAATATGATTCCATTTTCAATCGAAATATTCTTTTATGAATTTCTCATTCTTTCTTGGATCACTCAATGAAAAAACCTTCAACGTGTCATAGAAGGATTTTCGTCGAATCTCATTCAAGAAATATAAGCAATAATATCCACATCGGACAGATTCCAAAGCTTGAATTGGATGCCCATAATTGTAAATTATTTCTTTCCCAATTTTATCTGCATATTTTACCAATTCAATTGGAGGTGATATTGAGAATGAATCAAAGTAATAGACAATATGTGTCTTGATGAATGTGGCAACCCAGTGCGTTCCATTCCCAATAGAATCATCTAGATTAATTATGCAGGAACCAGTTTTATGTAAATGATCTTTTGAATCTCTTGAAAAGATTCCTTTGAAATTGGGAATTTTAAGAAACCTCACCCACTCAAGAATATCAAAGTTTGAAATCGGAATATCTTTCCAAGCTGGCCTCAAAGGATGGCCCCTACTAGCGGTATGTTTTGAAAGGGACTGTTTGGCCCCAACAGAAGCCCCGACCCAGATTTTTTTTTTCGCCCACGACCTTTCCATGTTCCAAAAAATGGCGGCGGTTGATAGGGATAAAGCCCCGGTTTTGGACTTACCATCAATCCTTTGCCTTTTCTGGGTACTTGAAGCCCCGATCCGAATAATTTCGAAGCAAGCTCAATAGCCATTGGGATTCCTATAGCGGCAAGTGTTCCCAATAACCCACCTTGAATCTGTCTCTGCGTTGGTTTCAACGTAATTCCACTTCCGCTTTGAATTCCTTTTCCCACCAAGTTTCTCTGGCCTTTTGTCAAGAGGTCTCCAAGGGAAGCGAGTTTTGATAAGAATACTGCGGGAACTTCAATGCCTTTCTCAATCAACTTCATAATGAAGGACAACGGATCTCCTGGCACTCCTTCTCCTTTCAGTCGAGGTCGCTGCGCTCCTTTTCCAAATATTTTATCAATCCCCAAGCTCCCCAAGGCACTCAACGCTCCAGTCGCAAGATGCGGGGCAACTTTTGAAACCCCTTTTGTTGCAAATGGAAGCAGCTTCGATCCCAGGGAAATCAACGAAGTCCAAAGACTCCCACCCACAACTTGTCTGATTTGTGTTTTAGAGATTGACAATTCAACTCCCCGCCCCAAACTGATGGCTTTTTGAACTTTGCTTATTTGAGTCTTTGTCAGCAACAGTTCATCTGGCCCTTTCAATTCATTTCGCGAAAGTCTCAATGTTATGGAAGAGTTATTTTTCACAGCTTTTGCAAGCTTTGTTTTTTGCCCATCTGATAATTTCACACCATATGGAATATACGACGTCATTTCAATATTTTGAATATCGAAATAAGTTTTCAGGCCTTGACTAGAAGTTTGTTTGATGCTGTATACAGCTCAATTTCTTTTTCATGCAACACCAAGGCGTTCAATGTGTACTGTGTTGGGTTGGCGCCACTCAATTCGTATCGGAAAGTCAGAGACACAACTCCATCTTTCACATCATCTTCTTGGTTTCGGAGATCGAAGTAAAGCATGCCGAAGAGGTTTTTGAAATTTGCTCGGGTAATCAATGGCCCGCTTAAAACGTCATTATAAGCGGAATTGAATGCCATCAAAGCTCGATAAAGCCTAGTTTCCTCATCCGTTGTCATTTCCAATTGAGGGTAATAAATTGAGTTGTTCAACTCCAGTTGGGCTCGACTGAAGTGCCGGTTGTTTGCTCCAATGCCGAATGTCGTGAATTTGAAGATATCATGTGTCTGGCTATTGTAAGATGCTGTTGGAACAACCCAAATCAACACATGTCGCGGCCTTCGAAGCCCCGTGGAAATGCGGAAGTAGCTATTCACAGCTGCTGTTTGTGTTATTTCATGGTGTTCTTTCAAATATGTCCACTTTTTCGGTTTTAGATAATCTTCAAGATATTGTTTCAAGCCTTTTCCGTTGAAAATGATTTTGGGGCACCACAATCTGAGTTTAGTGAGAATTACTTTTGAATCTGGCGCAGCGCCTTTTTTGAAAATCAGATTGTTGTCATTTTCAAGTTCCAACAGAAGAGTTGTCTTTATATTTGGGTGAAGGTTATTTTTGAAAGCAGCGAAATAACTGTATAAATTCAGGGGAATTGATATTTTGTTGATATTTGCCGCATCAGTCAGGATCTTTCGTCTGGCAAAACCCTCATTATAAAGTGCTTCTGCTGGCCGTGCTTCTGTTGTTCCCGTTGATGTATCGGGATAGAAGAACTGATCTTGCCCAACCGAATCGGCATAGGTTTTCGTGTATTTCAAGAGCGTTAATGCATTTGCTGATTCATTTGCTCTTGTGTTGTTATAAATTGATTGCCCGTTACATTGAACTTCGATTTTTTTGATGAATGTCAAACCATTAGTTGTCGTGCAATCTTGGTTACCATTATTTGGCCCCGCGGTTATTCCAGTTGCACTGTCCGCCGTTGTAACAAGCTTAAAGTCAACCTCCAGATATGCATTGTACCAATCAATTGGGTTTGCTTCTGAGGAATTATCCACGTTGAAGTGATAATTAGTTTTTTCCTGCCTGTTGTCATTTGCAATGTTGTCATTGAGTGGTGTTGCTAGATCATAATATGTATATTCGTATCTTTTTACGAATTCCGGGTTTCTAAAATTCACTGCCATTTTATTAGATAGTTTTTTCTTTTCAGAGGAGGCCCTTATAAACATCTTTCACATATTGAAATTTGTCAGTGTCTTCTTGGAAGCGGACTTTCTTCAGTATTTCCCCAATTTCTTTTCCTTTTGTTTCCGGGGGCGCTGGCACTGAGGCTCCCTCCGGTCGCTTCGCTTCACTCGCTTCACTCGCTTTCTTTGTTGTAAATTTATCATAAATTTTTTCACCAATGAGTTGTCCAGTCTTTTCTCCAACTTTCTCTGCTCCTTTTTCAACTAATTTTTCTGCTGCCTTTGAAGCTAATTTTGAAGCTGTTTTTCCTGTTAATTTAGCTGCGAGTTTTGAGAAAACATCAGAAAAACCACCTCCATATCTTATTTCACCTGTATCAGGATCTCTTTCTCTTCTTTCATCCATTTTTAATTACCACAGTCAAAGAAATATCAATATCATTCAAATCAACTTCTCGGTCTTCATCATCAGTAATGTAGAAGGTGACCTCAGAAATATGCGGGGAGTTTATTTTATTCCACAAGTAATTTATTGGTTGAATTTCGAATGGCAATGATCTGGTTTTAGTGTTGGTTGAGAACGTGTAAAGCGCATTTGACCTTTTCCCGGAGACAATTGAATCGCTCAAAAGACTGCATCTGAGATAGAGATTGTCAACACTGTTTGATATATTTGGAAAATTCGTTCCGTAGCCACTAGCTGTCAGTTTAGCTGCATCAAATCCCACCAAGATGTGAAAGTTTCCACTGTTTGCAAAATCAATTTGAAAGTTCTCTTGAAGTTGAATGAAAACTTTGAAAGTGGTCAAATCAAACAACACATTGATTCCATAACTATCACCTGTGGAGGTCGCTTCGCTCCTTTTTCCAATGCTTTTATGAATGAATTCGTTGATGTCTTCATAGTCATAAATTCCCGCAGGAAAGGTGATTGTTTCCCATGTCTTGCCCTTGTCTTTGGAAATCACCAACTTGTTGTTGCGGTATTTAGGCTTGATATTATGCCAGCTTGCCGTCATGGAAAGATGATCCAAAGCCAGCCAGTGCGGTTTATTCTCTTCCAGCTGCAACTCTGGAGAAAACCTCGTTGTGAAATTCCCTGGTTTATTTTGTGGGTTTTGTTTTCTTGCATCAATTGATTTAAAGACAAGTACTCGATTTACATCCATTATTTTAAATACTTCTGATAAAGTTTTTCATGCATTGTTCTATCGATTGCTCCAATTCTCAAGAGTTCATCATTTATTTGGGAAAGATCATTCCTCAAGACATGCGAATTGTTGCCAGCAGCCATTGAGCCAATCAAAATTTTCATCCGATCTGCCAGCTCTTCTGGCTTTTGATAGAAGACAACGCTGGATCCCACCATCCTTGATTTACCTGAGGATTTGTGAGGTGGCATATTTGACAGTGTGTTCAAATCGTTGAAAATCCTCACGGCATTCAAGGAATAGTTCTTTTTCGGGTTGAATCTCTTTGTTAGCAGGTCGATGAGTGATTTGTCTGCATCAGCCTGATAGATCAATTTACCACCTCGGAAGGCATTCAGTTTCATTTCATTGAAAAGTTTGGGGACATCGATGAGAAGCCCACCATAGTGGTCTTTTTGAATCTTGAAGGCATTTCTGCGAGGTTGTTTGTATTTCCTGAGCCCCGTTCCTTTTTGTGGGGTTACCAGTACTTCTTTTTTCCCCTTTAGTATCAGATTCAGTTTATCTCTATATTTAACTAAGCTGTCGGCTTCGGCTTCTAATGTTTCCAACCTATCCTGCTCTTGAGGAGTTAAACCTGTTTTCTTTTCTTTCTGTCTCAATGAATATAATTTGCTGCCTATCTTATTTTTCCTAATATTGCTATAAGCTTTTTTAGCCTCTTCAATCTTGTCGCTTGGTAACCATAAAAGGGAGTCTAACTTCGTTAAATTATATTTGTCAAAGACTTCTTTTTCTTCCTCAGAAATACCTTTATAGACATCAAAATCCACGCGGTATGGCGATTTTGTTGAGCTGGAAGCGGCGGCTCCCTTTTCCTCTTCAGCGCCTTCAAGCGGCAATTCTTTATTCTGCGTGACGATGTCTTGGATGCCTTCAGTCAAAGCAAGTTGATTTTGCCTGAGTTGCTCAATCACTGCATCTTGTTTTGCATCTGTCTTCTTTTGTTGCTCAAGCAAGGGTTCTCTGAGAGTCTTGAAATAATCACTCATGACAACATCCCGCCCTTTTTCTCGGTCTTTCATTTCATTTTTCACTTCTGTGACGGCTTTCGCGATTTGATACCCTTCAAATTCTCTACCGACAAACTTTCGTATGTTGTTAAGATCCATTCTAAGTGACAAAACAACATTTATCTCCAAAGATAAATGTTATCTCAACACTTAAAATGAAGATTCCAAATTATGATCGAAACGCGAGCGGAGCGAAGCCAGACCGAAAATATTGTGATTTCCTTGATGAAGATTTCCGAATGCTCATTGCGGGTCAAACCCGTTGCGGAAAAACAAACACTTTGATGCACATGTTGCGAAAACCTCTCGTCTTCTATGATAAAATTTATTTCTACTCTCCCAATCAACATCAAGACAAAATCGTTGATCTACAAAAGTTGATGGAAGGTGTCAGCCAAAAAGTCGGATATCCAGTTCTCGAAATTCTGGGGCCAGATGACATCATGAATACCTCAGATTATCCAAGCAACAATCGGAAAGTCGTCGTGTTTGATGACCTCATGAACTCATCCGATCGAATTCAAAAACAAATCGCAAATCATTGGACAGATGGAAGGCATCACGGAATCAGTCCAATTTATCTTTCCCAGTCCTATTATGATGTTCCACAAAAGATTCGTTTGAATTGTTCACACATGCTGCTTTATCCACCAGCAACAAAAACTCACCTCGATCTCATTGCAAAAGAGAATTTGATTGACCCCCATCTTTTCAACAAACTTGGACCCTTCGAATTCCTTTTCCTTGACAAAGAAAAGAAAAGTGTTGCCAAAAATTTTGATGAAACCTTTTAAAATGGGCATATTCAACAATGTAGGACGATACACCGGTGTTGACATGAGGGAATACATGAAAAATTTCAACAAACAAGTTCAACAAGGTGGTTTGAAATTAGACACCAACAATAATTATGATATCCAACAAAAACGACTGGTTAATGTTGCCGAAGGAGTTGACAATGATGACGCAATCACAAAGCACCAAGTTGACACGCTTGCAACGCAATTGCGAGCAGATTCTCTCCAGGTGGATGGGTCTTCCTATATGACTGGGGATCTTGATCTCAGGGGGCAAAAACTCATCAACCCCGGGGAAATAGAAATGAATCGCAAATTGATCGTCAATCTGGACACTGATGAAAACCAGGATTTGTCAGCGGTGAATATGGTCACTCTGAAAAAATTCCACCCTGATGTATCAACTCATGAAGTCACGAAGGATATTGATTTAAAAGAACTTTTCAACGTGAAAAACTCAAAACAACAAACATGGCATGATTTGGGAGCGCATTATAACAACCTGGTTTCTTATAATGACGTCAAGAATATCTTTCTCAGCCGCAAAGAGACGTTTCCAATGGAGACGGCTTTGGATATGGGAAATCACACCATTTTTAACGTGAAAGATCCCGAAGTTGCCGATCAGGGCGCAAATATGCGATATGTGGATGCCCAATCCGCGAAAAAGCTTTCGTTGGAAGGCGGGACAATGACCGGAAACCTGGATATGAACTCGCAACAAATCAACAATATTGCAACGCCAACTCTGAAGCGACAACCCACGCCAAAATCTTATGTGGATAACCAGATCGGAGGTGTGGTAGCCCACACGATGGAATTAGAAGAGAAGATCAAAAAATACGTAAATGAATCGCATATCACGTCAACCTCTCACCCAAAGGACGCATTCCGCTATCTGATGGAAGATGTGGATGAATCCAGCTCTGAACATCATATGACAGTGACTGGGATAAGTGATTTTCCAGATTCACCGCATCATTTCAACAAGAAGGCTTATGACTTGGAAATCACAAAAGATCTTTTAAATGAATACTCTGGGAGACTTGGATTCAATATGTTCAAACTCCCAGAGGGAGAATACACGATTTGTATTGAATTCTTCCCCGCGTCAATGGATGGCGTGAGCGTCAACGTTGTGAGCGCCAGTCTGAATATCAATCAGCAATCAACTAAGAAGTTTTCGGGGTATTCCAGATCCATTATCCATATGCATAAATGGAAGATCACTCCACCTGAATTTATTTTCCTGGATTTGAAATGGCGAGGCACTGCCGAGTCCGCTGAAAAAGGAAATGCAAATCTGATCATATATGGCATTGCTGGTTCCCAACCTGATGTTGAAAGCAGCGTCTTCGATTCCCCTTTCGTTTTTGAGGGCGGGAAGATGGTTATGGAGACTGACTTGGATTTGAATGGCCACAAATTGCTCAATTCAAATTTGAAGAATAATTTCATGCTGATTGGAAGATTTAGAAAATCATCTGGAGACGCCATAAATATACTTTTTGATAATTTTTTCAATGATATAGTCATCCCCATTCGATGCAAATTAATTAAAGCGTTTTCTCAAATTTTATCGAAAACATCTTCTTTTCCACAACTAAGTTTATATCTCCCAGATAAAGAATCACAAAGTGGAACGAGGGTTAGCAGAGATAATAGAATTCAATTATTTTCTTTTTCAAATGTTGTTTATAAGGAAGGAGAATTATTTACAGCAAGAATAGATGATCGAACATTAAATATTGGCCAGGCCCAAATCACATTTCTTTTTGAAATTATCTAGAAAAATGAGAGCGAGAGAAGCGATCGAAGGGAGCGAGCGAAGCGAGCCGAGCCGAGTGAAGCGAGCGCGAAAACAAAGCATCTTTGCTTTCAATCACATCAACCCCGCAATTCGGGAAGAAGAACTGGAAGAGATCAAAAAACTTTATCGATTTTATCACAAAAGATTTTGGTGTTTGAAACGAGCGCATGGTCGATTTAAGAAAATGAATCTGCTCATGAATTTGACCTCTTCCGGTCTGGTTGCAATCGGGACGATTGCTGGAGCCGCGACTTTGAACCCAATCGTGTTGGGAGTGATTTCAGGAGCAGGATTAGTTTTGAAAACCGCGAATGAAATGAAGAACCTGAAAAGCAAAATTGAGATGGCGAAGTTCGCTTTCACCACCTATGAAAAAACATTGAGTGATTTGCGCTTCGCTTTGCGGGGAGGAAAATTCGACAGGGATGAATTTTTGTTTTCAATGGAAGCGATTGATGGGATTGTGATTGATTTGGGGTTGGATTTGGAAAAGTTTGAAGCTGAATGGGAGAAAAAATTTGAGGGTTGAGTGAGCGAAGCGACCGAAGGGAGCCGTTGCGAGCCGGGAGTGATTCAACTCCAAATGGAGTGAAATCACACATTCCCAAGCGGACCAAAATCTGGTTCCATAATCATTTCAACAACTTCTGCTGCTGAGAAATCTTCTTCAAAATCATTTCCATCAAAATCAAAAATCTAAAAGTTCCCCAAGAAAATCTTCTGGGTGATGACCTGATTTTTCGAGTTCAAGTAAAATTTTTATTGCAAAATCGTCATTAAAATTGAGATTCATCAATTCTATAATATAATCACTGTCTTCCATCATTCTTTCGAAATCTTCTGCTTCCATTTTTAAATAAGAAAAAAAATTATTTTTTTTTTTTTACTCCATATAAAATGGAGTTGAAGGAATTGAAAACGAACCAAATCACAACCGAAGAACCGCAAATGAAAAAAACAATACAACCATTTGTTGAAATCCCTCTCCGGTTCAAAGAAAGACCAATCACTCTCAAACTTGAGAAATGCGTCTTTAAAATTCATAAGAATGAAAACGGATTTTCATTGGGAATCAATCTAGATCAATCACCCCCTGAAATCAAAGAAAAGATGAAAGAGATAGAGGGGCAGATCAGAAAGCTTGCAATGGAGAATAAGTCAAAAGTTGATAGACAAAATTGGAGATTCGGAAAATTTTCAGAATCAGATTTCAACCTGATTAAAACGGATCGAAGCGAGATGGAAAAAGTTTGGGGAAAGTTGTGGTTGACTCAAAAAGGAAACATCAGCGTTCCATTCTCGAAATTTGGTGAAGGAGAAGTTGGGCAAAGAAAATCCATTCGGTTTGACCCGCATGATCACATTGGAGAAAAACTAACAGGGCATGTGATCTTTCGAATTTCTCGCATCTTTTGTGGAAACTGTCAATCCATTTCATGTTCAATCAATTCAGTTTTTGTAACAAAATTCAATGGAAACGTTTCAGCGTTTGATAACTTTGAAGATACTGAGGAGGCAGACTGGTAAATGAAGTGAATGAAGACTTGTAAGTTTTTTTTCATTTCTTTGAAATGAAAAATTAAACGTTTTCAATGAGGTTAATTTTTTACCTTGATTTTTTTTCCCCTCTGATTTTCACTCAATTTTTCAATGAAGAAAACAAAATCAGATTTCCATGTAAGATAATGAGAAATTTCCACAGAATCAAGGAAATGAGTTTTCTTCTTGAGGATTTGATTGATAAAAACTTGGCTTGAAATTTTAAACTTTTCTAGTTCATCCAAATCAAAAATATCTTCTCCATCAACTTGGAAAAAAGGTTCATCTGTTATTTCATCCCGAATGTAAAAAACTTTTCCATCTTTCCTTTTAAATTTTTTGTTTGCTCTTTTGAGAACTCTCCAAATGTTGGCAATTGGAATTCCTGTTTGCTGGCTGGCTTCCTTAAATGTATAAAAAATATTTTTTTCTTTTCCTTCTTCCTGAATCGAAAACTTCATTTTATTTGGGGAAATATTTTTTTTAATTTTATCAAATAAAATGAATCTGCGAGATTTGAAAAACTGGGCCCATGAAGAAGGAATTGTTGGATTCTCTCGAATGTCCAAAGCTAAATTGATGGAACTTTGGGAAGAATCGCAACCTGAAGAACCGAGAAAATACTATCCTCAAATGAATAAAGCAGCTCGCTTGAGAATCCGGAAAAAAGTAAACCCCCTGGATGTTAAAAATAAAAAAATTCCTGTTCCTATTTTAGTTCCGGAAAGAAGAGATTTTCCTTCCAGAAGAATTCCTTCAGTCATTGAACAAAATGTGGAAACCGTTTCTGATTGGTTGAATTGGCTGGAAAGTGCGGATGATGTTGATCTTCGGAGAAGATTGAATCCCGCGGTTGAAAGATTGAAGAAGCAGATTGAGAATTTGTGGGATCGTCAATTTGTTGTTAAAGAAAGAAGATCCGCTTTGAATGGATTTGCAAGACAATTGGAAATCCAAGGAGATGATTCCCCAACTCCTCAAGATTTTCTCCGGCGAGTGAGAGGTGATGTGGTTAAGTTGATTAAACAAAACCGACAAACAAAAATCAAATGCGTGTTGGTGTGTCGGCTGGTGAAGCCTGACTTGGATGATGAAACAATGATTGAAGAGACGCCATTTTTTCATTCACGCATGAAAAGAAATTTGGAGGGAACTGACGCTGATGAGTTGTTTGATGAAATGGGGATAGAAATGATTGAGAATCTGGAGAATTTTAATCGAAGAGGAAGTAATTGGGCGTTTGAAAGAGTTATCAGATTGGAAATTCATTTAGTTCAATGGAACCCATTGGGTGGATCTTCATACATTCCTCTTCCCGAAGAAGTAGCAAACAAGAACGCTGTGGTGAATATGAAAAACAAGGATGAACAGTGTTTTAAATGGTGCATAACAAGAGCAACGCATATGGTGGCACAGAATCCTGAAAGAATCACACCTTTATTGAGAAAACAAGCTGAAGAATTTGATTGGAGTGGAATGACATTTCCAACGACTTTGGCAGATATTGAAAAATTTGAAAGGAGAAATGACATTTCAGTGAATGTTTTTGGGTGGGATGGAAAGCTTTTCCCCCTGCGAGTGACGGATGAAGAAAAGGTCCAACATGTTGACTTGTTGCTGTTGAAAAAAGAGTTTAAAAGCCATTTCTGCATTGTGAAAAACTTTTCGCGATTGGCTGGGTCGCAAGTTTCAAGGACTGGACATCAAAGATTCTTCTGCAAGAGATGTATCAGTTCATTTCCCAGTGATGAAAGCCTGAGAAAACACCAAAGCAAATGCGTGGAATTTGAAGCAGCGAAGATTGTGATGCCTGAAGGTGAATGTTCTTTCAGCAACTTCTCAAAGATGATTCATGTGCCAGTTGTGGGTTATGCTGATTTTGAATCAATTTTGAAACCTGTGGAGGATGAGGGAAGGAAGAAGACTCAGAAAATGCAAGAACATCTTCCCTGTGGATTTGCGTTTCATTTGGTTTCCCCGTTTTTGGAAATGGAGCCTGTGTTGAAACGAGCTGGAAATGAAAAGGAATCGTTAGAACTTCCTAAAGAATTCATCAGAAAACTCATTGAGGAAGTGAAAAAGGCACAGCTGGGATTAAAACAGAAGAAAATGATTCCACTCTCCCAAGAAGAATGGGGAATTTACAATCATGCCACATTTTGTTGGTTGTGCCGGGGTGAATTTGAAGGAAAGGGAGAAATGATGAAAGTGCGAGATCACTGTCATTTCACTGGGAAATTCAGAGGAGCAGCTCATCGCTATTGCAATCGAATGTTTCAGAGACCAAAATTCACCCCCGTGTTTTTCCACAACCTGGCAAACTATGACTCACATCTTTTCGTGAGGGCTTTGGGTACATTGGATGAAGTTTTGGATGTACAATGCATCCCCAACAATGAGGAGAAATATATTTCCTTCTCCCTGAAGTTTGAATTGAAACGGGAAAATACTTGGGATGGAAAAGAAATTGTTGTGAAGCATGAAATCCGTTTTTTGGACTCTTTCAAATTCATGGCATCTGCCCTGGGAAATTTGGTGGGGAATCTTCCCAAGGTAGATTTAACAGAAACTGCGAGATTTTTCCAGGGAGAAAAGTTTGACTTGATGACAAGGAAAGGAGTTTATCCCTATGAATTCATGGATTCATTTGAAAAGTTTGATGGGATCTTACCAGAGAAAGAAGCGTTTTTCTCCAGATTGAATGACGCAGGAATTGGAGATGACGATTTTGAGCACGCGAAGAATGTCTGGGAGAAATGGCAGATGAAAAACATGGGAGAGTTTCATGATCTCTATCTGAAAACGGATGTGTTGTTGTTGGCAGATGTTGTTGAAAATTTTCGAAAACTTTGTGAGGAAAACTATGAGTTGGATCCTGCTCATTTCTTTACAACCCCTGGGATGGCGTGGAATGCAATGTTGAAAATCACAGGGGTGAAATTGGAATTGTTGAATGACGTGGATATGCTGCTGATGGTTGAAAGAGGAATGAGAGGTGGAAATTCCAATGCATTCAAGAGATATGCAAAGGCAAATAACAAATTCATGGAAGATTTTGATGCAAGCCAACCCTCCAAATTCATTGTTTATCTCGATGCAAATAACCTTTATGGATGGGCAATGTCAAAGCCTCTTCCAGTTGGTGATTTCAGATGGATGAAGGAAGATGAACTTCGGAATTGGAAGGAATTTGTGGATGAAGAAGGCGTTGGATGCATTCTGGAAGTTGATTTGGAATACCCAGAGGAGCTGCATGATTCACACAATGATTTTCCCCTGGCTCCAGAAAGTTTAAAGCTGGGTGGAGTGTGGAAGTTGACTCAAAATCTGAGAGATAAGAAGAACATGGTCCTGCATGGAGAAAATCTGAAACTGTATCTTTCCCTGGGAATGAAACTGAAAAAGGTGAGAAGAGGGATTGCATTTCGGGAAGAAGCCTTCATGAAATCTTATATTGACAAAAACACGAAATTGAGAATGAACGCTAAGAATGCATTTGAAAAAGATTTCTTCAAGTTGATGAATAATTCAGTTTTCGGGAAGACAATGGAGAATGTGCGAAAAAGAGTTTGCATCGAACTGGTGAAAGATGCTGAAAGAGCAGAGAAACTGGTTAACAAGTCAAACTTTGCTGATTTGCAAATTTTCGATGAATTTCTGATTGCGGTGAAGATGAGGAAAACTCAGATTGTGATGAATAAACCAGTTTATGTGGGAATGTCCATCCTGGATTTATCGAAAACCTTGATGTATGACTTTCACTATAATTATGCAAAGAAAAAGTGGAAAGATCTCCAAGTTCTTTACACAGACACAGATTCACTGGTTTATGAAATTGGAACAGAGGATTTCTTTGCTGACATTGTGGAAGATGTAAAAGAGCGTTTCGATACAAATGACTTTCCCAAAGATCACCCCGCTGTCTTGAACGGGTTGCCAATTGTGAAAGAAAACAAGAAAAAGATTGGGTTGATGAAAGATGAATGCGGTGGGAAAATGATGAAAGAGTTTGTGGCATTGAGACCAAAACTTTATGCTTTCCTGCTGGATGAAGGAAAGGAAGAAAAGAAAGCAAAAGGAGTGAAGAAATGCGTGA
This sequence comes from Cladopsammia gracilis, assembly GCA_022457155.1. NCBI lineage: Eukaryota > Metazoa > Cnidaria > Anthozoa > Scleractinia > Dendrophylliidae > Cladopsammia > Cladopsammia gracilis. Next base: position 651,716 of record JAJGOT010000454.1, on the reverse strand, counting down.
TTAAAAAGCAGTTGCGGTTTGAAAACTTTGTGAAATGCTTGAAAGGAGAAGGAAATGAAATTCGAAAGCAAAATGTGATTCGAAGCAGACAACATCATCTTTACACAGAAAGAATGGAGAAGATTGCGTTGTCTAACAATGACGATAAGTTAATAGTCTTGGAAAATGGAATTGACACGTTTGCAAGGGGGCATTGGAGATTGGGTAAAAGAAAGGAAGTGGAAGTGGAAGTGGAAGTTGAAAGAAAGGAAGTGGAAGTGGAAGTTGAAAAAGAAAAGATTGAATTAAAAATGTTAAGAACGGAAGAAGATATTAAAGCAGAGCGGCTTGAGAAGAAACGAAAACAAATTGTTCGCTTCCTGAAAAAGAAGGAGAAATTCGGAGAACGTGTTGAGTTGTTCATTCTGGAGCAAAAATTTCATGTGAAAGAAGATGTTCTGTTGGGAATGGGGAAACTCAAACTCAAGATATGTGGAAACTCAAGATATGTGGTACAGGAAGAGGAATAGATTTCTAGCTTCGCTTTCCGAAATAGATTTTCAAAATTCATTTTCAAAATTCATTTTTCAAAATTCATTTTCCGGAATAGATTTTCAAAATTCATTTTCAAAAATTCATTTTCAAAATTCATTTTCAAAATTCATTTTCAAAATTCATTTTCAAAATTCATTTTCAAAATTCATTTTCAAAATTCATTTTCAAAAATTCATTTTCAAAATTCATTTTCAAAATGAATTTTGAAAATGAATTTTTGAAAATTCATTTTCCAGAATAGATTTTCAAAATTCATTTTCAAAAATTCATTTTCCGAAATAGATTTCTAGCTTCGCTTTCCGGAATAGATTTTGAAAATTCATTTTCCGGAATAGATTTTCAAAATTCATTTTCAAAAATTCATTTTCCGAAATAGATTTCTAGCTTCGCTTTCCGGAATAGATTTTGAAAATTCATTTTCCGGAATAGATTTCTAGCTTCGCTTTCTGAAATAGATTTTTCACCTTAATAGTAGATAATAATCACCGATTCCGGTGGGATCCGAGGCCCCCTAATTCAAACGTGTTCGAATTGATTAAAAACATGTTGCAATAGGTGAAACATGTTGCAATTGGTAGAATTGTGGGGAATTGTAGGAGAAGAGTGGAAGTGGAACTTTGAAATGTTTGTGAACAATTGAGGGAATGGAAGTTGTGTGGAAAGAAGAAGAAGTGAAGTTGTGTGAGAAATCATGGGAAAAAATTAGAAGTGAAACGTGTGGGGTTTTTTGGGGTGATTGATGTTACGTGAGAAATAAGGGGAAGAAAGTTGGGAGAGTTGTGTGGGATTGAACAGGAAGAATCAATGATTTTAACGTTAAAATTAGGGGGGCCGAGGATTGCACCGGAATCGGTGATTATTATCTACTGATGGTCACGCAGAAATGCGTTGCGCTTCACCTGAATTAATTAATTAAAGCGTCTTTGTGCGCCTTTAACCGTGCAATCAAAGCACGCAGTCTCAATCGCGTTTTGGGTGAACTTTATTATTTTATTTGACCATGTTGCAATGTTTCAATCAAGATGAAACTTCGAGACAATGTTGTTCATATTATAAAGAAACGACTAAAAAAGTTTTTAAAAAATCTATCTCGCGGTTTTTGAAATATATAGAAAAGCGCTAAAACTACAATATCAAGGACTCAGTCAAAAAACTATGGCTTCCTATAGAAAATCGAATCTCCAAAACTAAAACGAGAAACGCTTTCAAAATTTCATAGTTTCATCTCATACTCTAAACACACATTTTGGCGTAAATTTGAGATTGAGAAATTAAACTTTTATAAGCTTGATTGAGGAACTTATTGATGTGCTCATACACATGCAAAATCACAAGTTCGAAATGTTTTCCTGATTTACTCAAAATCGGCTTGACAAAAGTTTCTAAATTTTAGATATTTTGTTTGTCATATGTCATAGTTTATCGTAATAGTTTTGATTTTTCTAGATGCCATCGCAATCGCTCGGAATTTAGACTCAAGCGATTTCCATGTTTCTCGTTTATCTCCGCAATTTTAAATCCGATTTTCAAAATTATTACAATCTTATAAACTTCAAACTAAGTACAATATTTTGTGTAACTTTCATACTAATTCAATAAAGGAAAGTTAGTTAAACGGCCGCTTAAAAATGGTCGGTGCGGCTGCATGGAAACTGGAGGGAAACACCTTAAGCTAAACTGGCATTTCCAGAGGGTTGGTGGGGGGGGGCTTTAAAACCCCCAAAACGTCTTCTGTGGGGGAGGTATGGATATTCTCCAGAACAACAAAATCTATTTTAGTGACTACCTTTTGCAGTCTGTTATATTACGAGTCATGTACAGCCCCCGAAATGATCCCGACCCCGAAATGATCCCCGACCCCGAAATGATCCCCAAATCGACCCCGAAATGATCCCAACCCCGAAATGATCCCCATTTTTTCCACACTGACCCCGAAATGATCCCCAAGTAATTTTTGGAATGGAATGGCCTTCCATACAGAGAAAGCTGGAATGAATAAAATAAAGGCAGTTGAGGAAATTTTATGCAGTATTCACTTATTTATTCATTTTGGACAATTCTTAAAATAAATAATTATAACGCATTTTTTTTAACGATTTTTCAAGAAACTACATCATTTCTTATTTTTGTGAGTGTAGCGTTTTCAACTTTAACTAATAACAAATACAAACTTATCCGCTTCTTATAGCAGACCGGCATGATTTAAAAGAGGAAACAAACATGATCGAACGTGAACATCGACAACCATATTATTTCAGTAACGAGAAATTCAACACAATTATACGATCAAAAATTTAAATGGTAACAATACAGCTAGTCTATCAAAACAATACGAAAGAATCGTTATTAAGTTTAATACTGAATACGTGTTTGTAGCGGTCAAAGTTTAAGGTGTAGCTTCCTGTGTGTCACCGTTCGGGATGCTCCTTGTAACGTTTGGGCTTCTGTATGGCACCATCGGTGACATACAGGAAGCTACACCTTAAGCTTTGGCCGCTACAAACACGCATTTCTTTCGTATTGTTTTGATAGACTAGCTGTATTGTTACCATTTAAGTTTTTGATCGCATAATTGTGTTGTATTTCTCGTTACTGAAATAATATGGTTGTTGATGTTCACGTTCGATCATGTTTGTTTCCTCTTTTAAATCATCCCGGTCTGCTATAAGAAGCGGATAAGTTTGTATTTGTTATTAGTTAAAGTTGAAAACGCTACACTCGCAAAAATAAGAAATGATGTAGTTTCTTGAAAAATCGTTAAAAAATGCGTTATAATTATTTATTTTAAGAATTGTCCAAAATAAATAAATAAGTGAATACTGCATAAAATTTCCTTAACTGCCTTTATTTTATTCATTCCAGCTTTCTCTGTATGGAAGGCCATTCCATTCCAAAAATTACTTGGGGATCATTTCGGGGTCAGTGTGAAAAAAATGGGGATCATTTCGGGGTCGGGGATCATTTCGGGGTCGGGATCATTTCGGGGGCTGTACAGTCATCATGTCTGTCGTTGTACAAATAAGTGAACTGCAATTAGATTAATATTTGGGTGGAGTTAGGACAACAAACAACCACTGGTGAACCAGACTTCCAGACTTCTCATGCCTGGAGGAAAAAACTTTAAATTGTCTATTTTACTATGAGTTATATAAATAACTTAGATGTGTTTTTGTATATAAAAATGACAAGAGGGCCGGCAGGGTTGGGATTCTCTATAACACTGGAAATATGTTGATGGTCCCTTTATCAGTCTTATGTGGGGAGGAGGAGGGGGGCGTTAAAACTAAAAAAACTTCCGTGGGGAAGGTATGGATATTTTCCAGAACAACACAATCCTTTTTAGTGACTTTTTTGCTTCAATTTGCAGCCTAGATGATACGTAATGTCCCTTGTTGTACAAATTACTAAACTGTGGTTAGATCAATGTTTGGGTGAAGTTTGGACAAACAAATTTTAAAAAATAATGAAAATGGTGGGGGGGAAAAAAACAATCAGTAAACCAGACTAATCATGCCTTGAGGAAAAAACTTACATTGTAAGAGTTGTACTGTTTTAGTTTTACTTTGTTTAAGAATTAAAGTCGATGCATGTTTGTATGTAAAACAAGAGGGCCGGCAGGGGTAACGTGGGATTCATTGTCTATAAGACTGGAAATATCTTTATGGTCTCTTTATGGGTCTTATGGGGGAGGAGTGAGGGGGAGTTGAGACTAAAAAAAAGTTCAGGGACGGGGGGAGGTATAGGTATTTTCCAGAAAAACAGTCTCCATTTATGACTTTTTTGCTACAATTTGCAGTCTAGACACATGGTGTCTCTCGTTTGACAAATTAATGAGAGCATGCCTCGTGCTGATTTCGGTAGATCCTCGTTTATATCCCATGTATTGTTTTTTTTTTTCAGCATAAAGCTGGAAGGTACTAATTAAACGTTAAACATTAAAGCAATATCCAGAGTTATTCAATCAACAAGGAAGAATAATGTGAGACATTTAAATCATCGTAGAAACGAAGTTTGGTTAAATAAGATTAATGGTAAGTTTAACTATTTTTTGGCTCTAATATTTACAGGGTCATAGTCATGTAATGATTGATGGTGACTTATAGACTTCAGGTTATTGATGCCCATATAACTGACAAGAGTCAATCATAAGTGTATTTAACAGTACTAGCAATAAAAGGTCTAGCTTATTCCTTGAAGGTTTGAGCACTTCCTTTAGACCCTTTATGTTGGGCTTTAAAGGGACAGAAATATCGTGTTGTCATGATTTTGGCCTGGAGCTTGCTTTATTATCTTGAAGAAAAAATCGCCAAAAGTGATGAATGCAAAGAAATCATTAACTAAATAGAATTGATTTCTTGATCACCAGTCCATCGAAATCAACCTAAATAACCTTTGTTAACAAGATCCCGCCCAATGTCTACGAGATCATCAGCATGTTTTTTCCAATGTAGGTCATGTGATGTTCTCAAGGGAATTTGTCCTTCCTACAGTTACCATCCCCCCGGGCAACCCCCGGGACAAAGTCGGCCCTTATGGCCCGGTGGTGGGGAATTTTGCAAGTAGTCTTGTCCCGGGGGTAGGGGGTGGGGATAATCTAGGTGCACAAGGAATTATCGGGCGAAAATTTCGTCGAAGCACATGGCGGACGACATGACTCAACAACCGGACTTCTTTGCTGGGAAGTCCTTACAATTTGTTAGTAATTGGCTGGAAGAAAACAATTTGGCAAAGTTAAAGCCTAAATTTGAAGGAGTGTTGCCTGTCACCGGATGATGTGAATTGTTGGGAAGAACACATATATCCTCAGTACATGAAACAACCGCAAGAGAGGAGCGATGTAAGCCAAAGAAACGCGAGCACTGAGGAAGAAAAACAATGGGAGAGATGCTTCCTGATCTTTGTAGCCATACGAGTCTAGTCCAGTCCATGTCTATTTTGTAAACTGTTCGGTGGACTTATTCCTCGCGAAGCGAGGTTAATAAATTTGGCGGCCGAAGGCCGCTCGGGTGCTCGGGTCTCGGGAGCTGAGCCGCGCGCAATCGAGCGAAAAGTTTATATATATATATATATATATATATATATATATATATATATATATATATATATATATATATATATATATATATATATATATATATATATATATATATATACTGAAGATGTCGTGCAGTTGCCTAGCAACAAATCGCGACCGCTGACAATGGCGAGCTCTCATGTTTATTCATGGAGGCGGCCGGGCTGACGGTTTACTCATCGTCGTGAAAAAGTGTTTACTCTCGGTGCAGGGGGGTGGGGGGGAGGGGGTGGGTTGGAAGCCTATCCCATAATGTCTCATCACGTGACCTCGCATTTGCCACTGATCGCCGAGGCAAGCAGTGGCTGTCAAGACACCCTTTTCAAGGCCTCTTGTCTGTCGGTCTTCTTTTGTCAGGATTTGCAATGTCAAGAAAACTTCTCTTGCAACGAACAGATACATGCTTTCGAAAATTTGTTTGAAGGATGACACGACAAACGAAATTTGCGCGCGCTTTTACGCGTAAGCATCCAACTGCTTGTCCACGCATATGACGACACTCTTGCACTGTGTTAACCAAATAAGTGCTCTAAAAAACTGAAAACCTTTGGGAAAAAAGTTCTTCTCTTAATAGCTATTTGATTTATCCACGGTTTTAGCTACACACAGTAGTTCTGATGTCAACGACAGGAAAAACTGTAACTGACGCGTACAGCTAGCTTGTACGCGCGATATAGCGCGCGATATAGCGCGCATATATTTAATTTTGCTGCGTGTTTTGTACTGATTTGATCTTTCAGCACTGATGCATTTACCAAGATTTTTTTCGCTATCCTTTGTTCAAGACGGCTTTTGGAAATACAATGTAACCCTTTTTATACTCATATTCAACTCTGCAAACGTGCGAGAATTTCCTAAATCAGCTCGCCGTCAATTCAAAGCATTAACTGAAAGTACCCACACTTTAATGGTTTTATTCAGCTTGAAAAACCTGGAGGGATCTGGAGGGATCTGATGTTTTAAGTCGTTATGATATTAAGGAATACGTTATTAATGTTAAAATGCTAGTGATGCATCAAAAAAAATCACCGAAATATGAGATTTTACAAAAAGTTTGTTTATTCGCTTCAAATGTCGCCGGTAACTCGTTGCGTTGCATCATGGGATAGGCTTCCAACCCCCCCCCCCCCCCCCCCCACCCCTGCTCTCGGTGAAACACGACCAATTTCTGATTCAAATGAGAAAGAACAGCAAATACAACAACGCTGGATTGAACAAGTGGCTTGAAATCCTTTCTCGAGAAGATTAACCACCGAAACTCCGCTGGAGCGAGAACGGCGACTTGAAATTCTACGCGATCGAGCAACGAAGAAACAACGACAGCATCGATTACAAAGACTTCGAACAGCCTGACCAAATGCCTCCATTAGAATTATGAACGAAACCGATCAGAAGAGGCGACACCGACTGGAAGTGTTAGACAAAATGATTCTGTTTATAGACGCAACGAGAGCAAACACTGATTACAGGAAAGGCTCAAAGAAGAAGAACGATTAAGAAATCTAGCTCAAATCAGCGCACTTTAATCCGCTCTTTAATGCTCTTCAATTGAAACAACCTACATTTAAGGGCAAGTAATCTTAAGCTCATATACAACCCTCCATAAATTATTCTTTAATCTACCTTTTGCAAAAAAAAAAAAGATTTCAAGTAGCTGAACAACTGATAGGCAGATCATAAGAGGATATTTTTCAATATAAAAAATTAGTACTCAAACACTGGAAACTATTGTCTTAGTACATGCTGTAAATTGATCATTATTGATTTTCTCGCATACATTGCTTATGATATTTGCAAAGAATATGTTGCTTCATCTTGAATGTTCATGTTTAACTTTTTAATCAATTTCGTAATTCTCATGACCTGTATCCTATTAACTCCTGCAATCTCAACCATTCAAGCGAATAGTGAATTGAATTAGCAATTATTTGATACACAGTACATAGAACAACAGCTACAGAAGTATGTAAAGGGAACAGGTTAATTTTGAGAGATAGCACTCACAAACTTCAAAAAGGCCCACATCGCTAAAATTTTGCAGTGCATCCTCCCTCGAGCTTCGCGAGGTTCTGCGAGACACGTATTTCTAGTATAATAAATATTTCTGTCTTCTTGAGAAACGGTACGGTGCAGCTTGCTGTTGAGTGTCCTGGGGGTGGGAACTAACCTCTTTCTTTGTGCCCGGGGGTAGGGAATAGGACGCCAAGTGGAGAAAAAATGGCAAATCCCCGGGGGTGTGCCCGGGGGATGGTAACTGTAGGAATTGAACCATTCATAAATTATGCATACGTATGCACGTGAAGATAACAAAATTTAAAAAAAGCAGTTCTCTAGGGTAACATCACATTACCTACTTTGGGAAAACAAAACATACAAGCTAAAGAGGTCTATTGATGAACCTTAATCCACTGACAATACTTGCAATCCTGCACTTTATCTCGAAACTCAGTACTGCGTCTGTTTTGCTCTACGAAATCCTTTTATCCAATTAAGTTGTATATTTGGTGGCATATAACAGGAATATAACATGAACATAAGAAAAGCGAAATTTTGTTATTTCGGCTTGGCGGTGTCCCTTTAATCAGTTTGGTTCAAAGAGATTTGAAACTGTCAGAAGAGCGACCGGATTAGCTACGTTATCATTGAATTTGTTGCTGTTGTTTCTCTGACATCATTTTGCGGGAGAAAAAGCAGCGATGTCGCATTGCCCGCGCAGGCGCTCTCTCTCACGGGTGAGCGGCCGAACATCAGGTACACAAACATTTTTGCGCCAGATCCATAGTGAGTAGAAGGGAAAGCCTGCATGGGTACTAGACCGAGTGCATTGTTGCGTTATTATTTTTTCTTTTTTTTCAAATAAACCTTTGAATTTGCGTCGAAAAGAGAACAGCCCAGGAGCCAATACAGCCGCAGTTTTTACCATCCCCTAACCACTATGGCGCGGCCCAATCATCTCGGAAGCGTGCCACGACAACGACCCAACCCTCTCGGGAACCGTGTATCGCGGGCTCATTCATTTCCCGGAATTCCTACGAAAGGCTGCAAGGACTGATCTGGTTGTTTTAGTCCGTTCGTCGCCGCGCTGTGTTTAAAGTTTTCAAGGTAGGTCGTTTTCTGTCGTTTATACACTGCCGAAAACAGTACCTTATGCATTAATTCACTGATAATTATGCGACACTCTAGAAAGTATGAAATGGAAAGTGAGGAAATTATATCTTCTGCCAAATGCATGGGAGCGCGCTGGCTCCTTTCCAAAATCTCCATTCGTGTTTGTTCATTGTTAATACCGTTATAGACATTTGCAAACCACAAAAATAAACGTGCATTCAGTTAATATTTGAGGTTTCAACACTGGTGATTACTACATTTGTACAAAACATCTGCTGGAGCTGGTGAACACACTGTAGCTGTAGCATACCATATCTTTATCGGTCACTCATACTCATTTTCAGGCCAAATCGTCTAATGCTGCACCCAAAAACTTGTCAAAAGCCATATGTATTTACTAAAGGCTTTTTCTCGTATAATCGTCCCGGTCGCCCCGGTCATCCAAGTCGTTTTAAAAGATTTTTGAAAACGACTCAGACGATCGGGACGACTCAAGCAATTTGGGTTCTCATCCAGGTGATCTGACCGTAAAATATTAACCAATCAGCTTCAAGGAGAAATTATTTTTAAAGCCGCACAGAATTCTTTGCGCGCCTAGAGCTTGCACTGACCTCGCTGATCGCAGCTTGCAACGCTTCTCTCGTGCTCTCCAAACTTCCTGCCTGCATCCATAACTCGATATAGATGCACAGCTAAAAGCATGAAACTATTCTTTTATAATACAGCGAAAGGAAAAGAAAAGAAAATAGCGATCGCATGACTGAATGAAAAAAAAGGCGCGAAAAATGTTGCCGCGTATCGCAGTTAACCTTGGCCGGCGAAGTTGAATGAAAGTTCACCTTGACAACGCTGTTCAAACCGTAGCTCGATCTCGAAAAAACGAACAAGCACAATTTTCTGAAAAAGTCTTCTAATAATTGCCTTTGAAATATGGTATATGCTTTATGCTTCCTTGAAAATGTTCCTAAACATTATTTGAAGCGGATTGGAACCGAAAAATCTCACCATCGCGGATGTAAGAACTAAAACGAGCAAGTTTGTATTTTTTCGCACTACGGGCTGTTATGTGCAAGTTCTGTCGAACACAGTGGAGCAAAGTTTATGACCTGAAACGGAGACTCGCTGTGCAGCAGCTCAAAAGCCGTTGTTAATTGAGGAGAGAACAGCTTATGCTTTCAGTATGGATTGACTTCGAACTTGAAATGCGTAGTGTAAAGATGCGGGTTCTTTAGCGAATGGTCCATGTCAAAACAACAACAAGAACAGTTTGAACAACTCGTTTAAACTTGTAAACTTACTTTTTGGAAGCTGGGTAATAAAGGAAGGGACTAAAAAGCCACATCGAGTGCAGGTAACGTTTTTATTTTTAAGTTAATTTGTGTCTGAATGTATTAATTTTTGTAAGACTGCCTTGATTGTAGTCTGCGGTTGTAGTTCTTTCAAATTGGATATCTTTTCGCTCTGTTCATGATCAGTCGCATGCTTGTTCAGTTTGTTTTCATTTCTTAATTGAAGTCTCAGTTTTCCTTTTGGGTCATCCACTCGATTAGCTCTAGCTATTTGGATGCTCCAAACTCACGAATTCTATCTGTTAATTTTTTTCTTTGGTTTTTCTTTTCTATAAGCTTAAGCTTATCTATAATCTAGTTTTATTTTTAAATTATTTTCTTTTTCCTTTTCTGTAAAGATCGTGTGAGTTGAATAAAAATATTGTATTGTATTGTCTTTACAGCAACGATTCTCTGCTATTTTACTGCTGTATTTCATGTAGTCTGTATGTAGTTTTATAATAGGTAGAATTTACGTAAAAAACTTGGTTTGTGAAATTTTAACGTAGCGTGGCCACTAGTAAACTTATCGTCGCAAAGATAAAAAACTGACATTAATAAGCTGAGGTTTTTGTCATTTTCATTCAGTCGACAATAAAAATTGAGGTTAGATTGTGTAGACTTTTGCTTCCACCCGGAAATGTTCGATGTTGTTCTCCATTTAAAAAGCGTTAAAAACGGAGTGAACGAAAAAAATTGTGCTCAGCATATCATGTAAACATTGTTTATGTTGAGTTTTATGGATGCACGCTCGCGCTATTGAATTAGATTGGGCAAATTTCCTAGCTATGTTATAAATTAACACTTCCCACATTTATAGCACCATTCCGAGTTCCAGTCGTGATATAAGACAAGAGAAAACAATTCTGGAAAGCATTGATAAAAACACTCGCCCTTGCAACCGCCATCATTCAACTGCAAACCTCACGATTACGCGCGCGCTGCCTTATGGGATACGGCATTAAAATTCTATCCCCAGTCTCACGTAATGACGTCACCAGATCACCTGGATATGATCGTCCCGGTCATCCAGAACGTCATTAGCGCGGTCGTAAACTGGGTCCAACAACATGTTTTGGGCATGAGAATCATAAAATATGAGAACCAGCCTTAAGCAAGCCTACCCTTCAGGTTAAGGATTATTGGTTGGTGCCAGCAATTTTTAAAAAAGCTTTACCCATACCCTTTGGGTAACGCTTAATATACTTAATATACACTGTACGGGAGTACCCCCTCACTCAGTGGGGTATTTTTTTTTGCCTCGTCCAATATATTAGTAGAACAAACACTTTATATTATTAATAATTTTGATGAATTATGTGATGAGCATGTTTGAAACTCTTTAGATCTCTTCAGGTTTTTCCTTGCCACAAGTCCTATGACTATTAAACTGTGGTGACAGATACAGTGTATATTGAATTTTGAAATTTATTTCAATTTTTTCAATAAATTTTTTTGTAGTTCTGAGATAAATAATGAACAATGCAAATCTTGCTATTTTTTGTTATCCAAGGTTAATCCTTGTTTGTGATTCATATTTCAGTCTGACAATGGCCTGTGCTGCACCTGAAGAGGTTAATGATCGACTAACTTGTGCTATCTGCATGGAACAGTTTAAGGAACCAAAGGTTCTACCATGTCTACACACTTACTGTAAACAATGCCTGGTGAAACTGGTGAAGAAACAAGCATCTGATCATGTTATAACTTGCCCTGAGTGCAGACAGGATACAAAAGTAAGTCTGAAATAAATCATAGATGCAAATTTACAGAGCATATTTGGATCATTTGAGGCTCTGACCACACTAATGCATTTTCAAATGTCTCATTTTCATCATGGCAAGAACAAAGAAAAATATTTGCGTCCACACATGCGCTTTCGTAATAATTTTCACCTGTCCACACTAAAATGCTCAAAAAGGATGAAAATGATTGGGACCTGGGATTGTACATGTGTTAAAGTTCAACGCCCTCGGATTTGGACTGGAACAGAGGGCATGTGGTGCTTTTTACATAACTGTTTTCAAAAGTCTCCATTTGCACCTTCCACACTGTGTTTTCAAAAGTCTCCGCTTTTGAAGCCATTTTCATCAGCGTTTTGGGGCATTTAAGTGTGGATGCATAGGACTGGTGAAAACACATCAAAAAGTATGCATTTTCAAACAAAAATGGATTAGTGTGGATGTGGCATGAGGTATTCTGAAGAAAGATATTGAGGGACCTCCATGTTCTAGCTATTCTTTGCAAAAAGTGGTGTGGGTTCTTTAAAGTCCCCAACAAGTAGCACGAGAGAGAACAGACCACAAAAGCACAAATAGCAGCATTCAACAACAGCATTCGCATTAGCATAAACTAATATGTGTCATACTCTTTGGAAACAGTGACAACACTACAAGTTTTTAAATGAGGGGTGGTAGGGGAGATACTGCACATGGTACACAACTATTACAGATGGCAAATAAAGAGTCATGGTAATTAATATTCCATTTTCCAGTTCACAAAAAAAAAAAATTAACGAGAGCCTTCATATTGTATTTTTTTTTACTTATTCTACCCTCAAGTATATCAGTGCCCTTGTTTTCATTTGGAGGCTATGTTCTTTTGTTTTCAATGTAATTGCATAGAGTTTTGTTATAAAAAAATAACAGCAACAAGTAACTAACATCCTTAGAAATTTTTGCCCTCTTTATACTCCGTCGAGGCGGAAGAGTTCACGTTACTTAGCAGTACAGGTTTGTTTGTCAAGTATCACTGACATCAAAAAATTGAGTGTAAAATTTCGCATATCACGACAAGCATGTCATTTGCAGTTTTTTTGATCACAGAAAATAATAACAACCTATCCTTCATTTGGCCCCTTTGAAATGCCCATTAAAGTAGTATGAGAAAGTACTATAGGAGACAAGGTAAAATATAGGCTAACATCACTCCTACTGCCCAATGACTCAATCATCTGAACTGAGACAAGGTGTTGATCAGCACAGCCAGTATGATCTTACCAGTTATTTAAAGTGGCCTGGCCAGGATTTAAACCTGCAACATGATCCAGGCGCTTCTATAATAATAATAATAATAATAATAATAATAATAATAATAATAATAATAATAATAATAATAATAATAATAATAATAATAATAATAATAATAATAATAATAATAATAATCATAAACATCTTGTTCTCATTATTAAAAAAAAAATAATAATAATAATAATAATAATAATAACAATTGTTGTCGGATCATTGGGAAGTGTAACAAAAAATTTGGACAAGTGGTTGGCAAAGTTGAATGTTAAAATTAGTATTTCATTACTTCAGAAGACTACACTACTGGGAACAGCGAGGATTTTGAGAAAGGTGTTGGAGCTTTAGAGTAAAGAGAAAACCCTAGGGGACCTTTGGTCATGGGCTATGACCCGCTCCCTTAGGAAACAATTCGGAAAAAGATCATCCAGTTCATTAATGAAAATAATAATAATAATAATATTTTACATTTATATAGCGCGAACCTCTATATGAATATTTAAATCAGTTGCGCTTTACATTTTTATGAGAATGAAAAAAAACTGACGGGGGTGACCATCTTACCTTTTAGGGGGATAAAATTTGTGGTTTGGTACCACTTTGGTGTTTGATTAACTTTGAAAATGACCACTGTCCAAGTTATATTCTGATACCTTTTAGGGTTTTGGGGTACATTAAGCCAGAAAAGTATGATGACAGGTACATGTATAACTTTTCCAAAAGAATTGATACCTGTAAGGGGTAAAAATTAATGTGAGCCACACCAACAAAACAGTTTTCAGGTACTTTTAAGGGGTTCCCTTGCAATTCCCAATAATCACCCCCATCATTGTTAAATGGAAGTACCCCTCTGGACACCTTCTACTCTGCAGACTGCTGCCCCACTAACTGAGCTATGAGTTTTGGGGCATGAATGTATAACAGGTGTCAACCGCAAGTTTAGAGGATGACTATCTATAAATATTAGCTGTGCCAAATACCCCAGGCTTTTACAAAAGCCTATAGTGGTAAAAATGCCCTTATTAATGCATAACGTAAAGTTAATTGGTTGATTCATCGTCACATGACATCTAACAAACAAACTGTTTCCCGCCAATTGTGCTAAGCGGGCAACATTTGCGAAAGCGGGCAACAATTTTGACATCAGAGGGTAACATTGCACTCTTGCCCGCTAGCGCACGTGATCAGACCGTGACAAAACGTGGCATGATTATGATGGATCGAGTGCTCGGCGCGTTTTTCAAACTGTGTTGTGTTGTGTTTTTTTTGTGTTGCTATATAACAAATCACTTAATGACTGATCCCTCGGGAAACAGTGAATTTTGTTTCCCTCGAATCTCGATGTTTCCCTCGACTTTGTCTCGGGAAACATCGAGATTCTCGGGAAACAAAATTCACTGTTTCCCTCGGGACCAGTCATTAAGTGTTTAATATATAAGTAATATTTAAATAAGTTGTCAGTGAGTAATTTGTCCATCTTTCATTTAGGTTTCTGGTGGAGATGTCAACAAGCTGCAATCAAACTTCTGGGTGAACAACTTCATGACCTTATTGAGCATGCAAGACAGCACCTCCTCAGCAGGAAAACCATTGATCTGTGAACACTGTGACAGTGGTGATGCCGCAGCTTCGCGTTGCTCTGTTTGCAGTGTTTTTATGTGTGACTTTTGTGTTGCTGCACACAAGAGAATCATTGCAACCAAGGGTCACCAGATTTTATCTCTAACTGAAGTTAAGACACTTGGTTCAAAGGCTCTCATCAAGCCAGTGTATTGTGTGAAACATACTAGTGAGATGTTGAAACTGTTTTGTGATACCTGCCAGGAAACAATCTGCCGTGATTGCACCATTGTTGATCACCGTGAACACAAATACAACTTTGTTGCAGATGTTGCTGAAAGGGAACGAAAATCTGTTCAAGCTTGTCTTAAAAGAACAAAAGCTATTGAACATGCAGTAGTAAAAGGTTTAAAAGCTGTTCAGGTTATGAAAATGTCTGTGCAAAGCAAAGTGTCTGAGGTAAAAAAAGAGGTTGATACCTTTTTTGACGAGCAAGTGAAGGCACTAGAGTATTACCGTGCAAACCTAAAGCATGAAGTTATGACCGAGGGTCAAGTAAGAGTCGGTCAGCTGGAAAACCAAACAGAAGTACTCTCCTCTTTTCTGTCTCAGTTGAAAAGTGGTATCGACTTCACTGATCAGGCAATGACAGGTGGAGATGATGTGAAGCTTTTGTCCATTAAAAAGCAACTAATCCAGCGACTTGCCCAGCTGAACTCATCACAAACCCAATGTAATCCCTGCACAGATGACTACCTGAAGCTACACGTACACCAAACCATTTGGGACATTGATAAAATGGTAACCTTGTGTTATGTTCCTTTTGACCCCCAAAAATGCACTGTCAGCATGGTGGGAGGGGAAGAAGGCGTGATGTACCAGACCTTGGTCGGACAGGAAGTTGAGTTGTTGCTAACAATCAAAGATGAAATTGGTCAGAAGAAAACAGAAGGGGGTCATCAAGTGAGAGCGCAAGTTTCTCTTATCTTTGAGGGAATGCAAGATCATGTGATTGAGAAGATACCCATACGTGACAATGGTGATGGGTCATACAGCTTTTCCTATTGTCCAGAGGCTGAAGGATATGTCACCCTGTCAGTGACGGTTGAGGGTCAAGACGTAGGTGGAAATCCCTTTCACTGGAAAGTCAATTCAGAGCTTCCAGACAGAAATCCACAGAGAAAAAGGAAGCCCTCTGTAAAGCAGTCAAAAGTAAAATTAAGAGGACCTCAGTTAAGCGAAAATACCTCAGCTTTTAAGGAAGGCATGCATTGTTGGAAACTACAATTAGCCTCTTTCGACCCTGAAACAAGGTGTCAGCTGGAAATTGGGATCACCACTAGCTCATTTGGACGTCAGACGAAATGGTCCTGGAATTACAATACAGGCAACAAACGTTCCTTGCTATTACCAGACAGGCAAGAGTCTTCTATGACTTCTGTGGAAGACAAAGATGTGTTTACAGTTTTCCTTAACCTGGAAGCAAAGAAACTCATCATCTACAATGTTCGAAGCAAACAAACTGCAGTCTTTACAGGAGTTGAAGGAGATAGTTTGGTTCCTATTAACTATTGTCAACTCACCATGAAATCTTTCGACTATAGAGAAATTTCTCCAAGGCTTGATGTTCAGTAGAAATCTCCCTTAAAAATAGTACAAAATTGATTTCATTAAAAAGGTAAATGGAATTGAATATGTGGTTCCAGGAAATATCCATACTCCCCACATTGAAGGTCATTGGACTGAAATTCTGAGCGGGGTGGAGAGGATCTGTAAAGTCAAAGTGTTTAAAGGGAAGTATTATTTAAGCTAAACTGGAATTTCCAGAGGGTTTGGAGGTGGGGGGGGGGGGGGGGGGTAGCTTTAAAACCAAAAAAAAACGTCTTTTGTGGGGGGAGGGGGGGCGTATGGATATTTTCTGGAACAACAAAATCTGTTTTTAGTAACTACTTGTTACAAGTCATCATGTATTAGTGTACTGCAATTAGATTAATATGTGGGTGGAGTTTGGACAAAAAGATATTTTAAAAGATACTGAAAATGATGATAAGAAAAAAAAACACAACCAGAGGTGAACCAGACTTCCAGACTTCTCATGCCTGGAGGAAAAAAACTTAAAAGTTGTCTATTTTTATTATATTTGTGTTATATAAATAACTTAGATGTGTTGTCGTATGTAAAAATGGCAAGAGGGCCGGCAGGGCTGGGATTCTCTATAACACTGGAAATATGTTTATGGTTCCTTTATCGGTCTTATTGGGGGGGGGGGGGGGGGGGAGTTAAAACTACATGTAAAAGGTAGGGATATTTTCCAGAACAACACAATCTTTTTAGTGACTTTTTTGCTTCAATTTGCAGCCTAGATGATACAAATGTCTCTCGTTGTACAAAACACTAAACTGTGGTTAGATCGATGTTTGGGTAAAGTTTATACAAACAATTTTATAAAATAATGAAAATGGTGATGAGAAAAAAGACACAACCAGTGATGAACCAGACTACCAGACTTCTCATGCCTGGAGTTAAAAAAAACTTAAAGAGTTGTTCTGTTTCAGTTTACTGCGCCTTTCAATAACATGCAGAATTTGAAATTCAAATCTCCACCAACAGTTTCGTTATCCCCTGCCGTCAATCATAATTATACGAAAGCCAACGGACCTTGTAAAAAGAAACAAACAAAATGGATCGAAATCTACCAATCATAATGCACGGACGTGACCTTTTGACCTCATTGAAGTAAAGATCTGTATCCTGAGAGGTAAGCTAAGATGATTGACGGCAGTGTAAAACGCAACTGTTGGTGGAAATTTGAATTAATTCCGCATGTTATTGAAAGGCGCAGTAACTATGCGTTACAACTAAAGTCGATGCATGTTTGCATGTAACACAAGAGGGCCAGCAGGTTTTGCACGACTGTTGATGCCCATATATCAAGAGTCAACCTTTAATGTATTTAACATTGTACTAGCAATAAAACTGATAACAGAGAAAGGTCTTATTCCTTTAAGGTTTGAGTACTTCCTTTATGTTGGGGTTTAAAGGGAGAGTACCCTGGTTGAAATATCGATCGTGTTTTCATGATTATGGCCAGGAGCTTGTTTAAGCTTACTCTATTATCTTAAAGGAACACTGTCTCGGCTGATATATCGTGTTTTCATGATTACGGTCAGGAGCTTGCCTTAAGCTTACTCTATTATCTTAAAGGGACACTGTCCTGGCTGATATATCGTGTTTTCATGATTATGGCCAGGTGTTTGCTTTAAGCTTACTCTATTATCTTAAAGGACACTGTCTCGGCTGATATATCGTGTTTTCATGATTACGGTCAGGAGCTTGCTTTAAGCTTACTTTATTATCTTAAAGGGACACTGTCCTGGCTGACATATCGTGTGTTCATGATTATGGTCAGGAGCTTGCTTTAAGCTTACTCTATTATCTTAAAGGGACACTGTCCTGGCTGATATATCGTGTGTTCATGATTATGGCCAGGAGCTTGCTTTAAGCTTACTCTATTATCTTAAAGGGACACTGTCCTGGCTGATATATCGTGTGTTCATGATTATGGCCAGGAGCTTGTTTTAAGCTTACTCTATTATCTTAAAGGAACACTGTCCTGGCTGATATATCGTGTGTTCATGATTATGGCCAGGAGCTTGTTTTAAGCTTACTCTATTATCTTCAAGGGACACTGTCCTGGCTGATATATCGTTTGTTCATGATTATGGTCAGGAGCTTGCTTTAAGCTTACTCTATTATCTTAAAGGGACACTGTCCTGGCTGATATATTGTGTGTTCATGATTATGGTCAGGAGCTTGTTTTAAGCTTACTCTATTATCTTAAAGGGACACTGTCCTGGCTGATATATCGTGTGTTCATGATTATGGTCAGGAGCTTGTTTTAAGATTACTCTATTATCTTAAAGGAACACTGTCCTGGTACCCTGCGAGCAGAGCCTCTTTCGATCCTCCTAGAAAAATCGGGAGGAGGAAAGGTACTGTCAGCAGGGTACTGTCCTGGCTGATATATCGTGTTTTCATGATTATGGCCAGGAGCTTGCTTTAAGCTTACTATATTATCTTGAAGAAAAAAATCGCCAAAAGAGATGATCGCAAAGAAATTAATATAAACTGAAGAGAGAAAACAACTCCTAAAAAATCAAAATTCCACAAGAATGGCAATGTTGATTTGACCTCGAACCGTAATCTACTGTTCAGTCCTTGCAATCCTGGGCCCCGTTGTTCGAAAGCCGATTAACGGTAATCCCGGATTAAAAGTTAACCGAGGATTTCATTTCTCTGTTGAAAAATATTTTCAAAAAGTCTTTTGTAGCTAGTAGTGAAGACAAGTTAAAGTCGAAACTGAAGGGCAGAAAACTTTGGAAAATCAAAATTGACGCTAATCCTAGGTTAGCTTAATCGTGCTTGGAACAACCCGGTCCAGTTCTTTACCTCGAAAGTACTGCGTCTGTTTTGCTCTGCGAAACCCTTTAAACCAATTAAGTTGTATATTTGGTGGCATATAACAGGAATATAACATGAAAATAAGAAAAGCGAAATTTTGTTATTTCGGAGGAACGGTGTCTCTCTAATTTGTTTGGTTCAAAGTGATTTGAAACTGTCAGAAGAGCGACCGGATTAGCTACGTCATCATTGAATTTGTTGCTGTCGTTTCTCTGACTTCATTTTGCGGGGAGAAAAAGCAGCGATGTCGCATTGCCCGCGCAGGCGTTCTCTCTCGCGGGTAAGCGGCTGAACGTCGGGTACAAAAACATTTTTGCACCAAATCCATAGTGAGAAGAAGGGAACGCCTGCATGGGTACTAGACTGAGTGCATTGTTTCGTTATTATTTTTTATTTATTTATTTTTTTCAAATAAACCTTTATTGATATTGCTGTTGCGTTATGTAAAGGCACTCGACTCAGGAATTAAAAAAAAAAAACTGAAAACACGAAAAAAAAAATTCTAAGGAAAAGCGAGTGCTTTTCGCGCTTTACGAGTGTTTTTTTTTTTCGAAATTCCCAAGTATTTTATAACTCGGCAATGCATACTGTTGAAGACGACGCATTTGATTTTTAGACAAAACACGTTTCAACCGTTACAAGACTCTTAAAACGGCCTTCTTCAGATATAGTGAGAAGGACAATTTTCCGAGTTAACTGTTGAAACATGTTTTGTCCAAAAATCAAATGCGTCGTCTTTTTTCTTAAAATTGGCCCGTCTGCTACTATCCACATTTTATAAAATACTTTGTAGACCCTTCTGACTTCTGACTGCCACAGAGAAATTCAATATTCAGCGACGTTTTAGAATTTGTTGTCCATAATAACGCGGTTGGGGAAAGCATAATCTCCATCTTGTTCAATCAAAGTTAAGCGTTAGACCTAAGGCGTCAAATTAGACAGACCTAGACAGTTTTTAATCCAATTTTCATAATTTGCCGAAAACTTTATGCTCTTCTAAGAAAGGTATTAACAAATAAAATGAAAACCCAGTAACGTGTCCTGAAACTTATTATAAAGTTTGGCTACTTTTGATTTGGTCCATTAAACAGGTTAATGCTTGTTCAAAAATCTCACTGTCCCAGCCACGAGATTTCATTTCAAAGTACGTGACCAAACCATGGTCACGGCAGAACTCTTCCAGAGCTGCCTCGCTTTCAATCATCTTTCCTTTTCCTATCCATTCCAAATTGGTAGAGTTAAAAGTCACGAGAACGCATGGGATTTGTGAATTTGCAAACTCGACAATTTCCTTTTTCCATTTTACTGCTTCGGTTAAAGAAGAAGGATGTTCCGGGACCCAGAACACAAGGGCGCCGTGACAAGACTTGAAATTGAATCCCGCGTAACCCTCGGGATCGGGATCAATTTTATCGATGCCTGACAACGCATTCCCTTCGCTTTGTGGCGATTTTATCTTTTTCAAATGAATGTCCATGCATACAGTCGGTAGAGAAGACCCTTTAGGAGGTGTGCGGCGAAAATTGTCCTTGATAAATACAGTGTCTTTTCCCGTAATAGTCCCCACACACAGAATTACAATACGGTTGCTTTGTTCATCAGCATTCTGGCTCATGGCCTCATCATGCTCTCCTGCAACGACATTTGTTTTGAAAGTTTGCATCTCCACGTCTTTTCCCAGAGTCATCAAAACGTTTTCGTTGGCTTTCTCTGGAATTTCATACTTTGAATCAATAGAAGACAACAGACCTTGAAGGTGAGTAGGATGTAAATTTTCCATCTCCTTGAATCATACAAAGCACATTTTCACTTCCGGGTGAAAGCTTTCACAGCCTCTCTCGAAGTTGTCCTTTTGTCTGTATGTTCCTGAACTTTGAAGAAACGACGTTTTCGCCTACTAACTCAACTTAAGATTGCTGGTACGTTAATTTTGTCAATCGGAGAGCAATTGGGACGCGTACAACTCCGGTCTGAACGTGTAAAGAGCAGACGCTCGAGGTTTAGGGAACGATGAACAAATATGAACTTAAGGCGTGACACAACAAGTTGTACCTATAATCCCACTGTGACTTATTACGAAATATACAATAGTGTATGACCTTGGCTAATAACTCGGCGAGATTGTGATGAAATATTGTTAAAAACTGCAGAGCTCTTTTCGCCTTCGATAGGGGAGCATTTTGCGTCATTTTTGTTCTAAGAAAATGGTTTTGTTTATTAAGAAAACAATCAGAACCAAGCTAAAGGATGGTTCGTGATAGTTATGAGAACGGAAAAAGATATCCCGGGGGACCCTTATAAAAATGACAGGGGTGCTCGTCGGAAATTTTCGAAAAACACTCTACATGATGTCCATGATGACTGTCAAAGGTACCAGAATCTCGTTTGATAGGCGTGGCTCAAATATATTCTTACCCCTAAGGGGTTCCAATTTTACGCAACACAAGACATATTCTGTCACGTTTTTTGGCTTGGTACCCTAAAAGGTACCGCGATAATTCTAATCGTAGAAGAGATATTTGTAGACTGTTTTCCGGTTTTGCAGCCTTTTGCATAGGAAAATATATACACGGATAAAAGTTCACAGCTCGCCCCTGCTCGCAATTTTCCTTGAGTATCGCTCTCGGAAAAATGCTCACTTTTTACAAGTAACTGTATTTGCAAAGACCACCGTAACGAGATAGAAGCACCGGATCCTGTAGTAAAGGATCTAATCAGCTATAAAATAATAAAACGATTTGATAAAAAAGCAAGGCTGATAAACGGTACGGAAACGACTATATTTGTAAAAAATCCAATATTTCGAAAGGCACAGCCTTTCTTCTTCAGGGTCTTACAGATAATAACTCGTAAGGCAAAAAAACGTTACAATTTAAATTTAAAAGGGGGCGGGGGATTAAATATGATACTATGACAGCATAAACTGAAGTGACAAAGTAAATGTAAATAACCGTAAATAACTAAGCAATATAGAGGTAAGAAAAACATGCAACAATGAATGTGTTGCATGTTTTTCTTACCTCTATATTGCTTAGTTATTTACGGTTATTTACATTTACTTTGTCACTTCAGTTTATGCTGTCATAGTATCATATTTAATCCCCCGCCCCCTTTTAAATTTAAATTGTAACGTTTTTTTGCCTTACGAGTTATTATCTGTAAGACCCTGAAGAAGAAAGGCTGTGCCTTTCGAAATATTGGATTTTTTACAAATATAGTCGTTTCCGTACCGTTTATCAGCCTTGCTTTTTTATCAAATCGTTTCACTTTTTACAACCGGATCGGATCTGTTTCCGCGGAGAACTATCATTTTGATGAGCTTGAGGGTAGTAAACTTTAGATGAAAATTTGGGGCACCACTCATATAATAATCATAGATAAATATCGATATAAACATACTGACGTGAATCAGTCATGGCCATAAAAATTAGTTATATATTTTATGACTTGATATCAACTCCACTAGATAAAAAAACGTTCTCCAAAAATCCAATACACGACAACACGATTTTCGCCAATCGTTGTTAGCCTGCATGACAGGCGCTTTATGAGCCAAGCGGAGTGAGCGAAGCATCTCGCGCGGAGCGCGACACGAGCGCGAAGCGCGAGACGAGGGGCTTTATTTTTTTCTTCCATCGTCTCGCGCTTCGCGCTCGTGTCGCGCTCCGCGCGAAATGCTTCGCTCGCTCCGCTTGGCTCATAAAGCGCCAGTCATGCAGGCTAATCGTTGTTCGCTCAATCGCTGTACAGTGGCCGTATTTATGCTAGAGACGACCTTAGCGCACCAAAGCGGCTAAGGTCGTCTAGTATAAATTCGAGAAAAAGGGAAGACGGCTTAGCCATCTGAAATTAAGGGCGTCTGATCGATGACCTTAACGCGTAAGGACGTCGTAAGGTCGTCCCGAATTTACACTAGACGACCTTAACTAAAAGTGTTGAGGTCGTCTGGACGACTTAGCCGTCTACTAGTATAAATACGGTCAGTTCCTCGGCAATGTCGTTCCAGAATCGTCAGTATTCTTTGGTCATTTCGGCGTCCTGTGATTCTTTATGTTAGTGTCACTGAAAAGTCAAGTCAAGTCAAGTCATCTTTAGTTTAAGCAGGGTGTCCGTTTCAGTTTCAACACCAGGCTGATATCAATACAATAGGGTTCCTGCATAATTTATGACTACTACAAGATACAAAGCGTATCATAAATATGAACAATAAAAAGTAGAAGTAACGAAAAATAGTTAAACATTACATATGATTAAAAACGATCTCGTAAATACTAAAATAGTATTTAAAAACTAGGAAATACGTTACATACAAGTGTTATTTTAAATAGTAACCAAGTCATATAATTTACGATTAAAACTAACTAAAAAACAATTAGGATTTATCATGAAGATTCAAGTTCACCATGAACGCGCAAAGGGATACTTATCTTAGCAGTTTTCGCAGCTGCATTTTCAGCCCTCTTAAGAGAGCTTTTTCTCGCGCGACTTCTTCTTCGGCGGTTCCTGAGCGGCCTTTTCTTGATCTTTAGTCTACAACATCATCACCGCCATCTGCAACCGCCGAAGCTTCGTTTCCTTCGCCCGTTTGTTTGGATTGAACCATAGGGAACCAGACTCACAGCAGGAGACCTCAACGACAAAAATATAAGGATTTGTATGGGATTTTATCGGGAGTTTGTTAAAATATTAAAATTATAAATAAACAGCCATTAAAGTGTTCATATCTCATTTAATAATGTTTATCTGTTGTTTCGTGACAGCTTTATGACTGAACGTGCATTTTAGCGTTTTTTAATGTGGTTTTCTATTGACTTCACGATAAAATCCCATACAAATCTTTATATTTTTGTCGTTGAGGACTCCTGCTGTGAGCCTGAATTCCCTGTGATTGAACTAGTGATTCAACAGTCGGAGGAAGAGCCAAACTATGGTGCTCCGCTAATGAAAAGGAGCTTAACTATAACTTAACTTTAATTAACTTAACTTAACTTAACTATACTGTTATCATGCATATCAGTTCGAATAGAGGAGTTCACGCTCTAAGTTGCATCATGGGCAATCAGGGCAAGATGGCGGGAAATTCAAAGATTTGTATTGGAATTCAAAGCCATCTAATTCTTCCTGAATTCATATATTTGACACTTTCTCTTTGAAAAGTGTAACTTATGAATTCAAAGACACAATAAGCTGAATCTGGAGTGCATAATAGTCCAAGATCAGTTTTTAGAAAACCTCAATTTTCCCATACATTTTCTGTAATTTTGATACTGTCGAATTACAGAAAATGTATGGAGAAATCCGGACTTCTTTGGACTCTTTGCACTCCAGATTTAGTGTATTGTTTCTTTGAATTCGTAAGTTACACTTTTCAAAGAGAAAGTGTCAAATATATGAATTCAGGAAGAATTAGCTGGCTTTGGATTTGAAGCCATCTTGCCCTGATTACCCATGATGCAACTTAGAGCGTGAACTCCTCTCTTATACTATATTGGGTACCCTGTGGCTCCCTTTTTTTCTCTATTTTAGGACTAGGTGCCATTCTCCCTTGGTGACTCGGTTCATTGGTGAAACGCCTGTCTGTTTTTTTTGTCCAGAAGTTTCCTGATGTTTTGCTTTTGAAACGGAGGGTCTGCTTGTAGGGCAGCTTTCATTTTGCCATTTTAAGACTGTTAAATTAAGCAGATGAGTGTGTCTTTTAGCAGGTAAGGTCGACGAAAAATATAGGACTAATTTACGGCCCTGCGGCTTACGAAGATAACCAGATCGTGGATCTGTCGACGACGGATCTGTCCTTGTGTAGCACTGTATCAGCTGCACTGTATGAGTTCACAAGGGATTTGACATCTGTTTGTGATAATTGTATTCCCTTTGTTTTTAAGGTATTGATTCCGCGTAGTCTATTGTTTAGTCATTTGTTTTTTACTTGTGTACCGGTACACCAGGACACTTTTTTAGCGTCCCGAATGCAATAATGTTTTTCTATTTTCAACCTCCATTTTGTATAAATCCGGCATAGTAAATCGAACCCAATCGAACCCAATCGAACTAAATTCATGGATTGAGTTCGATTGAGTTCGGCAATCGAACGAAATCGAACTCACCGAAAAGAAAAAATCAATCGAACCCAATGGAACGTTCGATTTTTGAACTCGTGATTTATGTAAAACAGGCGTTGAAAATCCATAACCAGATCTTGGAAGCTCGAGTTACTTCATCCCGGAGTGTTGCGCACGTGTTTTTCGTAAACGAAGAAATTCCGCAAAAATGGCTTCAGATGCACTGTGGATTTTAAGATTCAAATGTGTAGTAAAAGGCTACCAGGAATGCCGCTTTGATGTCATTGTATTTTTGCATAAAAGTAACCCCTCGAGTTGTCTTGCCACAATTGTAAGTTAGCTAAAAATGGAAAGGGTACAACAATTTTGGAATACGCCCGTGGGAATAATGATAGCTTTGTTCTGTTCTGTTCTCTTAAAAGGAGAGTTTCATGGTTCGGCGCATGTGCACAGATTAAAATGCTTTATTCGCTTTCTTACCAACAGTTTATCGGTTAAAAAACCACTCACATTTACTTCAATGATCACATACTATAAATAGTCCAAACAAAGCGAAGTATGACCAAAATTCACAGAAAATTTCAACGGATTACACTGACAAAGTCAGCACTGACTAAAACCTTTGACCCGAAGGATTTATTCTACGCTCTGGTGGCTTTCATGGCGCACATGGGTATGTATAACCATCCATTCAATCAGCTGAATGACTGCGACATTTTCAGCATTTTCACGGGCAAATTTCCCGCCAGAGTTATCTACTCTCTTCCGATTGGTCTAAACAACGAAATTAAATGGGTTATGTCATAGCTTGCACATGCGACGAATCGTGAAACCCTCTCTTTAACTGCCGTGGACAGTTTATAAATGGGGTTTCTGTTATTGAATAAATTGTAAAAAAGCACAAGAAAAACCTGCTTTGATGGGCTTGCTTTGGGCTTGCTTTGTATAGGTTTACCAGAGCCAATCGAATGCAATCCATTTAATTGTGTTCGAATGAGTTCGGTTCCGAACTCAGTCGAACACAATCAGATGGATTGAGTTCGATTGAGTTCAATTTGTTCGATTGAATTCGATTTGTTCGGAAATCAAACTCACCGAAAGTCTGGTGTTCGATTTTGTTCGATTGCCGAACTCAATCGAACTCAATCCACGGATTGAGTTCGATTGAATTTGATTTCCGAACGTTCGATTTACTATTCCGGGTATAAAGGGGACAACTTCAATCGGCTTTGGGTACTCAAAACCCCCAAAGAATAAGTTTTTGTAGTAGAAGAGTTGGTGGAGTATGTAATGTGTACAGGTACGTGTAATAAACAAATTAGACCTCATGCAAAGGGCATGTGACAATTATGGGAATGGGGCATATTTGAGATCACTAACTAAAATTTATTTTATGCAATGATGGATCATTTACCTGGAAATCTAGGGCAACTTAAGTGTAAAATAATCATCAATAAGTTCTTGTTTAAGGAACTTTTATTTTAGTTAATTAAGTTAGATACACGGCATTCATGGAAAACAGGTATAGTTTAGTACAATTTTGAATAGTATTTTTAAGAGATTCTTAGATTTGTATTTATTATTATTAAATATTGTTATGTAGTTATACTTTATATGTAACAAAAAAAACCTGATGAATTTTTACCATGTTAAAATAAAGATTTGAGATTTGAGATTGAGATTTAAGCAAGAATGCAAAGTACAATAAACCGATTCAATTCATGTGATAATTTAAAGACCCACCTGGGGACTAATGTCTGCCTGTAGTTTAATTCCCATTTATTCTAGCTGTAACATTTCATTGCCAGTTACTGCTCAATTCATGTGTTTTGAACTCTTATCTCTTATTACTGTACACTTTTAAAGTGTTGAAAAAAATAATAATTTGTAATAGTAATTGGACTGAGTGGAGTACAATTCAGGGAGTAATTTGGCGAGTAATTTCAAATTGGCCGAGTGCGTAGTACGAGGACGATTTGAAATTACGAGCACGATTACCCCTGAATTGTATGACACGAAGTTTAATTACTAATTAATCGAATCGATAACAAAATTTGAGATTAAAAAGTGTATGTGGAGATTTTTGTACTCAAAACGTCAAGGTTATTTTCTATCAGTTTGAAAGCAGGAAGAAACAGCGAGAAAAAACCCATTAAAGTGCATCTGATTGAAGCGCACACAACATAGGTGTCCAATTACAGCTATCCAATTACAAAAAGTTGTAATTGGATAGGTGTAATTGAACACCCACATGAACACGCGCCAATTACGTAAGAAATAGGCGATCACAATCACAATTGAGAAGTTTGTTATTGATATGATTAAGATAATCACCCTGGCTTGGCTTTTGCAAACGGTTAATTATGTTGTAAACAGTTCTTTATTTATTTACCATAATCATTTTTAACACAGGGTCTTATTAGAAGATCATGGCAAAACGATATGTTCCTCCAGGAGCCAGACCTAAAGAAATACAGGGCCCAAGTACAAATCAATCAGAACATTCCCAGAGATCACTGGAAGATATAGACCGAGATCAAGGAGAAGGCGAAGTGTTTGTAGTTATACTAAGATCAGACAACAGCTATAAAGGTACCGGGATCAAGTTCTAGTCAAGTTTGTTGGTGATTCTCTTCTTGCAACTGCCTGTGTTACATGTCGCATGCCCTATTCCCAGGTCCCTGTGGTGTGTGAGAAGTAATGTATCAAACATAAGGAAGAGTGTTTCCTCAGGATTTCCAAACACTGGGAAGTGGTCTTTATTGAATAGCTTTAATAGTAGTTTATATGAATTTTGGTCTCTTTGGAATCAGGTAAACTGCCCTTAATAGGCCATTTGCACGATGACGTCATTTGATTACTACTACCAGAATTCATTTCGTTTTTCCTTTCTTATTTCAATTTTGTAATCCCAGTGCGGTTTAAATAACAATAGCCCTAATTTGCACTACAAAACAAAAAACTGAAGGATTCTGGTAGTAGTAGTCAAATGACGTTATCGTGCAAATGGCCTATTCAAAAGAGCTGTTCAAGATTGTAAAGAACTAATAATGAGTTATTAATATTATTGTGAAGTTAACTGATCTTCTGAAATGCATTTATGTAATTGTTTAAAAATAAATTTTAAGCTAACTGATCGCTGCTTTTTAGGCAATATTCCATTTAAAGAGGTGCCAGTTACAGATGCAGAGAATGGTGACCAAACAATTCAACAGTTTGAATTCCCATTTGGGTATAGAAACCTGAGGAAACTAATGTTGGTAAGTTAGCAATGTGTACTCAGAACAGGGATGTAGATTCAGATTTTAACTGGCGGGAATATAGAACTGACAGACGGGTAAAAAATAGAAAAATGTAATCCTTTTAAAGCTGCACTAGGCTTTAACAGCCGGAAAAATGAAGTTCACAGCCGGGAAATTTCCCCGGCTCCCAGCTATTATCTACATCCCTGCAGAAGAAGTGTAACCTTAAATACTAGGGTATCTAAGTCTACCCCCACCCCCATGTGCAGTAGCAGATCTAGGGGGAGGGGCGTGGGGGTGTCTCCCTCCCTTATTAATTTTGCCCCCACCCCCCACCCACGTATGATGGAGTGTGGATCCACCATTGACATGTAGGCCATGCCCCTGTTTTTGTGGGGAAAACCCAAGTGAACTCCAAATTAAATGCTTGTTATTCTTTAAAAGTCTACAAAAGGTCTTTATCACAGGAGGCATGTGAAGACTTTTAACACCATGTTTTAGTTATAAAAGTTATGATGCAAGATCATACTCTGTAGCAGCCCCTACACTATGGAAATACTCTCCCACTAGATATAAGAAACAGCCCTTCATTTAGTTGGGAACAAGATTTTATTTAGTTTTGATTAACCAAAAAATGTACATCAAGTGACCAGCTCCGTAATAAATGGAGGTTCTTTAACGAAAATATTTTTACAAGTCTGGGTTATTTTTTTCAAGCCTTTAGGTGAGAATTTAAAAAAATAAAAATAGCAAAAACCGACAAGTGAAAATGCATGTGTTGAATGATAGTTTATATTAAGCTGACTTATTTTCACCAACCAAACAAGTTTAAATTTACTTTATAAAATAATATAACATAAATTAAATTTTACAGTCTGTTAGAAAGCACTGCTTTAGGTTTAATGATGTTTATTATTATATCTTTTGCAGTGGTTTCGTGACAAAGGTTGGAATGATCAAGATGCAGTACTTGAGTTTCCTGATAGTCTCAAGAAAGAAAATAGAAAACTGGTCCATGAAATTGCGCAGAGCTTTGGTCTAGGCACCTCTAGTTCAGGGTTTGGAGAAACGGTGTGAATTTTCAGGAATTTCTTAAATTAATTTTTAACCTTACTTGCATGCAACTCAGATTAGTAAATTAATTTCATTTTATGGGTCCACAACTCATTTTATACTCCTGCATCATTTGTTGCCAATCCTTGGTAGGAAAAAAGATGGCGACTGGTACATTTACCCATAATTCTTAGCGCACAAAAACCTTAACAATGTTCATAAAAATGTAAAGAAAAGTTATCAAATCTTCAAACCTAGTCTACACATTGCCCGTAGTACTGGAACAAATATTGTAAAAAAATTGGCTATCTTTGTGCCTTATGTGCTGTGTTAGGTCCGCAAGGTATTGCGGTAAAATGAACAGCCGCCATCTTTTTTCCTACGGTGGATTGTTTCAGAACAGTCACTTTTTGTTGTTGCTTTTTAGACCAAAATAACAAATTTTCAGTTTTATAAACTGGCTTAATATAATTAAGCTTCTATTTGTTCTCATTGATTTATCTTTTCTAAACATTTTAAAGAATAATACTTACTATCCAGATTTTCCACACTGTCTGTAACATACATGTATTGAAGGGCTGGGTCATGTAGCAGCTCTCGTAAGGTCTCACACCATTGGTTCGGTGAACAATAGAACAAACAACCCAACAATGGGCTCTAGACCTAAAAACAATAGAAGCTGTGTTTTACAAGGCCAATGAAAATAGAGGTTTCGGAGAGCTGCTACACTACTGAGGGCTGGGTGCAAATAAGGGCCTTTGTTGAATCTTGACATTTTTCTCTCACAATTTTTTTTAGATGAAAAAAACCTACTCTCTTGCTAAAGTAATGACAGGTTCATGTAAGCTAAAGTAAAGGAGAGCTGATCAGCACCAAAGATCTTGTATTTTCACACAAAGAAAGACAAAATATATTTTGGCTTCTATTAATGCACCCTACATGTATATGACTCTTCTGGTCAGAACTTTTGTCCCAAACATGTCAGATGTTTTGTTTTTGAATCTCTGCTTTTGCTTTTGTTAGCTAATTTTCCCCATTTGTTATTTTATTAGCAGAATGCTTTTTGCCTAAAAAACAAACAATTTGGGAGTGAAAATGTCAAAATTTGGCAGAGGTTCTTTTTGAAAAGACCCAGCCACCCAATCTCAAATGTTTCAACTTATTTTATTTTTTATATTTTTCTAGCGTCGCATTAGTGTATATTCAGTGGAACGTGCCACACTTGGAGTTGGTAAAGTGTAC
Organism: Cladopsammia gracilis; assembly: GCA_022457155.1. Lineage (NCBI taxonomy): Eukaryota > Metazoa > Cnidaria > Anthozoa > Scleractinia > Dendrophylliidae > Cladopsammia > Cladopsammia gracilis. Next base: position 621,035 of record JAJGOT010000454.1, on the reverse strand, counting down.
TTAACCAAAGAAGAACGAGAGAAGGCAAACATAATATGGAGACTTGTCAAACAGGAGGAGGAGGATGAGAAATACAAACAATTCAGTCATAATGAAATAGACGAGATGGTTCTTGCCAATAAACTGCATCCCCTGCTACAGGAATTGTGGGAAAAGAGAAAATCACTATTGGTAGAGGAAGACTTTAAAGAAAAGTGTAAAGTTTCTCCGACTGATAAAACGTAAAGACATGGTTTGAGGATAATTTCTCTTCCAAAGATTTTTACAAGATCAGTCCACTACTTTTACATGTAGGTGGACATTACTTTTGGGTGGTTTTTACTTTCGGAGTTGAAGGAAGTAAACAACTTTCCAGTAGCTGTTACTTTTGCAGGTCATTACTTTTGGGATTCTACACTAGCATCCTCAGGCAGCAGATGACTCGAAGAGGGACTGAGAGAAAACTCCCAACCCTCAAGCCTAGATTTCCCTGTGCAGTAGGCTACTGTATATCCAACATTTTTGTTCATTACCTATCTCAATTTCTTCAATTTATTTTTATCTCGTTAATAATGTGTTTGTGCAAAACCAGATGCAGTGGACATGTGTAGTGGCAGTTTCTCAGTTGTAACTTTTTTCCGTGGGGTGGGGGGGGGGGGGGTAGTTCTTTATATAAGCTAAAGGGCGGTAAAGGATATGATTTGTAATAGGATAAGGATTTCAAGAAGGACGCCACATGCCACTACTAAAATTTTTTTTATGGTTAAAAATTTGCTGTTTGAAAGTTTTTATATTACATTATTTTGTGTGGCACTTCAGTCCATTATATCATATTATTTATTATGTAATCTTTGTTTGGGGGTCACTTTGTCAGATTTTTAAGAAACAATCCTCTGAAACAAAGGTTACAAACCAATGGAATATCTGAATCTCAACATCGTTGTTTGAAGTTTCTCATATTCTGTTTACATGTGAATAATTATATATGTACACTGTACCAAAAGGAACATTTTCATTGTTTGGAACTGTTATATAATGAAGTGATACAAAACCAAGTAAATTTAATTATAAGTATTAGTTTATTTTAATAAAATAAATAAGTCTTCTTCAGTCTGTTTCTTCTGTTTTCTTACAAAATTTTCTTCAAAAATGTTAATTATTATTATAATAAATATTATGTTCAACTAGTGCCTTTAAGGTACCAATTATAAAAATGTTAACTATTACTTAAAGTCAGGCACCGGTAAAAGCCTCTTCTGTTACCACGTACATGTACAAATAAAGCAACTGAAGATGTATTTTTCATTAATTTTTTTAAAAACGACTTTCGATAGTTTTCCTTTTTCTTGTCTCAATGGTTATTCCATCCTTGGGATGTCAAAGAAGTCAAACTGCCTTTGATCTACTAAATAATTGAGTACTATCTCTAATCATGTTCCTTCAAGTTTTAGTGATTTTCTATTCCTGTCATACAGGTAAGCGGCTGCAACCACCCTATTTATGTCCAGATGATGAACTTTACTCCATGTCTTTGACCATGGCCCACAGTAGAAAGTAAGAGCTATTGGGAATACTCCCAGTCGCTCAGTCTCACTTGCCTTGTAAAAAGGCTTCAATTGCAAGCACATACAGAGCCAATCATTATATATACTGGAGCTGGAAGTCATAATATCATAAGGCTGCTGGACTAGTCACAAGTTTACAACTGGCATTTCATTTGAAGTAACATGTCCAGCAAGTGGTTCACATAGATAAAATGTTTATTCATTTGACTTGAATGGAGTCACTTTGAGGTGTTGATTGCGACATTTCAACGGCTATTACTGCTTCAAAAAAAAAAAAGACTTATATAGCGCACATATCACTCATGGCGCTTTACATACACTTCTGAGAATGAGATCGGATGTCAGCTTATGAAGGCACCACAGGCAGCCGCTATTGGTCCATTGTTGATCTCATCTCACCCACCCCACCCATGAACAAGTGACACTGAGGGTGGTCACAGCCAGGGTTTGTTACGTCCTCAGTGGTTCTTTTATGTCCCCATGGGAGACGGGACCGCCATTTCTACGTGGTCATCCGAGCCACGTGAAGTGAGGCAAGTGAGACTTGCCAAGCCATATCCATTGTGTTGGTAAGAGTAATATCATCCAAGTCTGATGGACTTAGTTACAAGTTCATGACCACAACCGGCACTTCATTTGAAGTTATCTGTCTAACAAGTTGTTCACTCAGTTGCCACAACTTAGCAGCTGTCTCTGGATTCTTAGCTTCCTCAGATGGCATGCACACACTACAGTTGTTGAAGTAATGTCCTCCTACTCTATTGAGCTCTTTTGCTGTGGCGCAGTATACAACAGTGGCTGCTCCTTGTGCCTGAATAAAAACATTTAATGAAACATGTCACTCAAAGTGAAGTATTCACAAGCCCTTCCTCTTGTCCCCAGGTGCTGAGTATAATTCAGGGAAACAGGGAGTGTGCATGGGTAGTCTTTTGCTCTGCATTGGTCCAGAAAACCAGTCACACTATGCCAGAGCAAGCAGCGCATCTGGGGACTTGGCACATCACAACCCATGTTTGGCCCAAACAAAAGCTCATGAATGCAGTTTTTTAATTTCAGGCAGAGTAAAGGTCTGGTTAACCCAATCAACTTTGGCTATTAATATGACCACATTCTATAATGACAAACTAGTGGTTATATACTGTATAATAGGGTTACATGAGTGCATATGCAAGTATTCCTTACTAGGGGTGACAAATGGTCAAATTTCATGGGTATCCCTCTTGTATTTTAAAAAGTCAGAAGAGACTTGGGCTTGCTGAGGAAAAAAGTCTCACCATTTTGTTATATAAAGACTCAAATTTACCATTTGCCACCACCCTGTTATAAACAGTTGATGCTTTCATCGGCATGCATTAATTACATCCGATTCAACTGAGTTTGACTTACAGATGTCTTGGCAAAGGGTCTTGCCATAAGGAAGATCAACCAATAGAACCAAGAGTTCTTTGACAGAGACGTGTAGATCAAGTTCCCAGGATGCACTGCATTGCATGTGACTCCCTTTGATTTCAGACGGCGATTGAGTTCCATGGAAAACAACAAGTTGCAAAGTTTGGATTGATTATAAGCCACAATGGACCAGTATTTGTCTTTAGAGAGTGGAACATCTGATAGATGCAGCTTCTTGGAGTAACTGAGGTCAGGAAACCTAATGATATAATTATTCAAATATTTCTGGACATTTTCATCCTACATTTCTAAAACTCATTAAGAATTCATGACAAGAACACAAAGGAAATCGCTAGGAGGTTTGGATGTACCTGTTCTTAATTTGCATAGATTTTGGCATTTTTTTCCCTTCATATAGTTTCTCCACATTTAATTATCACCATCAGTTTGAGAAGCTATATCAAACACTCAAAAGAATGTTTCATCAGGTATCCAAACACCTTGAAGTGGGTTAAAAAAACTTGGCTGCGCCTCGTTTTTCAGCCCACTTCTCCAAGTTTGGATATCCTGATGAAGCATGGGCGTAGCCAGGAATTTTTCAGAGGTCCGCACAACCACCCAATCTTCACATAAATTTTCAACTAGGTTGTACTATTTTATTCATTTTTACTTATTTTTTCGACTTTTTCAGGTACGCACGTGCATATGTGCGTACAGGTAGCTACGCCCCTGTGAAACACTCTTCCTTGCGAGTACCTCGTGTTTATATTACGTATCAGTAATGATGATAATGATTCATTATGTAGAGTCTAATGATCAGATCTGATTATTATTAACTATTGCCTTCATTGTCATTGTCAACTTCATCACCATCCTCATCATCATCATCATCATTATTATCGGCATCATTGTAAACATTGCCATCATCAACATCACTGTCACTGTTAATTAATTACTATCGTCCCAGTTGTCGTCAACCTGTCACCATGGTCACCATCATAATTATTGTCATCATCATATATGAAAATATGAATTGTTGTCTATTCATAGGTTTCATTGACATTGTCAATGTTATAACGTTTCAACATCATCTTCACTGTCGTTATCAATGTCCTTGTTACTGTCGTTGTAATGCACCTATCAAAGTTACGCCAGATGAGGAGAGGGAAGAGGAGGGGGTCAGGCTGGGCATTAATGTGGGACAATATTGACCTATATTGTCATCTTTTATACCCTTGGGGATTTTATTTCAAATCTGGGCCCTGGGATGGGGATGTTTGAGTGTTTGATGATGAGGAAGTTACCTGACTTGGTAAATTCTAACTTGCCCAAGGTGGGGGTATTTGATCTGATTTTATCTACCTCAAAGGGTGGGGATTACAGTGTATGGACAAACATTTTCAGTGATCAGCCCAGTCCATACCAGTATATATGCAAAGATCTTATTGCAATCTGATGCCCTTAAAATTATGTCCACATTGAATTTTGATACTCTCGAAAAATAGGGGGGGGGAATGATAACACTGACCTGTGCGATTCAGAAGAGAGAACAACCACTCTGGCAGGAGAAGATGAGCAAAGAATGTCCTCTAACAACTGAACCAAGTAGAAATGACCAAGGTGATTGACACCAAAGGTGCTTTCAATTCCATCTTCTGTCTTTTTCCATGCCAAACCAAACACTGCGGCATTACAGATCAAGATGTGAAGTGAGCTGTTTACAATAAGAATGAATGAGACAATTGTCAAATGGAGAATGTGTTAAGAAACATGTGAAAATGCGAGATTAATTGAAATGCACATATGTTCATAGCAGTTAAGTCACTCTCACATGTGACCATTTCCCATAGGCAGTAATAACCTGCTTGAATATGCAGGGGGGGGGGGGGGTCAAAAAAACATAATTTTCTGTGTAGTCTCTCTCTAAAGGCTGCCACACATTAGCTGATTGTTTTGTCAGCTGACAAAAAATCTTAACTCGTCAGCTAGTGTGCAGCAAATTCAGACAAGCTTACAGACCCCTGTTGGGCAATATCTGGCAGTGCCAAAATGATCCGGATAAAAAAATCGGTGTTCTAAGACAAAAAAAAAAACAGCTTGTGTGCAGTAACCTCTGATTTAGGTGAATTATACTACTGGCGAAACACTGTGGAATGACCCAAGTATTTAGTCACAATAAAATTATAATCTCTTAATAATTTTTAGTATTAAGTGACCCCCTTATGAGAGCAATAATCAAGACTTACAGTTTCCTCCTTTTAAATTCCTCTGCAAAGCTTCTGATGCTTGCAAAGGAAGCCAAGTCCAGCAACATGGTTTCAACATAAGCTTCAGGAGTCTTGAAGCAAAATATCATCTTTCAGACTTTAATTTACGTTTTATTAGAATTAATGCTACCAGCAGAACTATGATAAAAACATTGTTTAGAATATTGCTTGGATAACATAATTATACAACCATCTTGGATTAGTTTCATTCCCTACAGACTGCCTGACCTTTAATGTAACATTGAACAGGGGAGCTGGAGAGAAGTGATGTTTCAAACAAAATTAATTATAATTATTCGGAGTAGAAGTGAAAAAAAAATTGTTGTTTTCTATAGTAAGTATCTCTAGCGATGTCTAGCTATTTTTGTTGCCTATTGTAGCACCTGCTACAAAGGATGTTCTTGACTCCAATTTTATTTACAGGGTTTCCTTCCGACAATTTCTCAGTAGAAACTGACGCTTTTATCTACTATATGCACTGAAGGACTGACCTGTGCACCTCTGATAATGACAGCTGCCTTGTTCGCTTTGTTTATGTCTCTACAAGCTAAGATCACATGTACGCCATGAAGGGCCAGGGCTTTGGCTGTCTCAAAACCTAACAAAAGTTAGAATAATAATTTAGTAATCATTAACAAATGAAGCACTGACAGCAGAAAAAAATGCTACAGTTGCTACTGGAGCCTTGAAAAAATATGTCATACATGCATGCACGACCTCTATAAAAATTACATGGATACTTGGCATCGTCCTTGAGGTGTCTATGTTGCAAGTAAAATCTGTTCTCAGGTTGAATTAGTATTCCATATAGGTTAAAATTAAATGTGTACCCAGA